>VWPW01002548.1:1009905-1044310 GCA_013389825.1 Crypturellus undulatus | reverse complement strand
GGGAAGGGGAAGGGGAAGGGGAAGGGGAAGGGGAAGATCATCTGAGAAAAACCCTGGAGTGAGCTGCTGGCCCTGGTACCATTCAGTGGTAAGACTCCCATTGACTTCAGCAGAGTATACTTTTAGCTCTGCCTTTAGGCCTAATTGGAAGAGCATCATGACACATTGCTTTCATAGCAGAGGCCATATAAAATTTCTCTAGCAAGTGCTCTTTTCTGTGTGAGTTATTTCCTTTCTACTTGTGTAGAAAATATTATGTAGAGCATTCAGAGTTCTCCACTTAGTTGACATGAATTTGCTTTTGGTCAGATAGTTTTCCTTGGGGAGCCCTGGAATGCTTCATATTTTTTGGAAGAAAATCCTATTTCCAAATTATTTCATTCACATTCCAGTCCTTTTGCAAAACTTACTTACATTTTATTTGGAAATGGTATAAGCAGGAATTCAGCCTTACAACCAAATCCCCCTCTCACTTCACCGGACTCAGACAACCACTGCCTTCTGCACAAAATCCTTTATTTCTTCCAAGATTTCTGGAAGCATAGGAAGCCAGACAAAGCAGGCAGCTGCCAAACTCAAAAACACTCTGAGAGCTTTCCATAAGCAATAGGAGTTTTTGAAAGGCAAATCCAACACAGCTGACATAAGGGATTCTGGGAACATCCTTTGTGTACTCTTTATTTCAGTAGTCTTGTCTCTTTTTTCTTTTTGTTAAATAAACTTCTTATTTACAGACCTCCCTTTCACAGCTCTACTTCCTTAGTTCACTTCTATATCTTTGCTGTCTTACTGATTGTGTTGTTTTGCATTCATCCTTACTTCTTTGGTACTTTTGTTTGTCTTTTCTGAATTTTTTACTTTGTGATTGATTTCTGTCAGGCCAGTGTCAGTCATAGTGAAAGGCCAGGAAAGCTTCAGACTTCATATAAGGAAGTTGCCTGAAGTAGGACAGAAATAAAATATCAGTAATTTTATCTAGAATATAGAAAGAATTCTTTATATAGCAACAAAATTAAAAAAATAAAAAAAAGGATTTCCTTGTGGAAGTAGGAAAGTAGGATACACCCATTGGGACAATGCTTGATTTTAATATGGACTTCAAAAGAGAATATGATTATTTTAAATTATGATTTATGCCTTTGATGTCAAAATGCAACACAATTATATTTAATTTTGTTGAAGTAAACTTTAAAAATGTTTATTTTTACTTTCTTTTTATGTCTATTATAATGTTGTACGTTTAAGGTGAACTGTTTTGGCATGTGAAGGATTTATTCATGCCCTAAATGGATCTGTGTGGACATCATTAATTCCGTTTAATCTTCAGGTATTACAAGATGCTATATCCCAGTGTCAAAGCATCTCCCTTTCCATTTACTTTGTCAGCTAATCTTCTTTATCACTTCATCCAGGAGACCCTTTTAAAAAGAATAGCTTTAGGGAAAGAAAAAGCTTCTGTACAGAGCTAGCCAGTCAAAGGATGGAGAAACCAAGTTTTGTTTCACTAGCCGCTTGCTTGTTTCTGATGATAATTAGGGAGTTCCATCATTCAAAATCGAGATGCATGTTACAGGACATGAAAAGACCCCATAACAGTACTTTCTTATAATCTCGGAAACTCACTTAGCTAGCTTCTCGCTGGGTGTTTATCTCTTACAGTTTTAAGGATGAGTTCATGCAGTTTTCAATTCAGCATGAGCTGAAAGATAAAATGCCTGGACCAGCTTTCTTTTAATAACATTAGTCATATGGAAAAGAGAGAATACAGTTACCCCCGACTTTTAGATCAGGGATTATTTCATTCATTAAAATTTCCCATACAGGGAATGCGTGATTCCACTAGACTGAGCTATGACCACTGGCTTGTTTTAATGCTCAAGTTCCTTAACACGACTGAATAAAATTATGTTAAATAGGGTCAAAACATACTAAAAATGTCTTTTGTTTGAAGGAAAATTGTAAAATTTTGTACTAACTGAAAACATTTTTTCTATCTTTGCTTAAAGTTTGTTTTCAAAAGCTTCACCTTTAGCAATTTCATGTGCTGTCTTCTGCTACAGCTACATGCCTAACAGTAGCTCTCTTGAAGAATTCCCTATTTCAGGACTGAACTGAAAAGCAGACTTTCTAATTGCTAGCTAGCTACAGCATTAATGTATATGTTGGGAAACAAAATCCTCCTTTTGATTCACAGGGTTTAGAAATGAGACCCAGTATCTTACTATATGTTAGAATAGTTTGCCAGGTTACTGCAATCTGGGATACCTTCTAGTTGCGCAGGATTTTGTCCAGGCAGGTCTTGAAGACCTCCAAAGAGAGAGATAGCCTCTTTGGGCAACCTGCTCTGCCACCTGCCTGTCCTCATGAGGATTTTTTTTTCATCATCTCCAACATATATAAACTCTTGTCATCCTAAGACTAATGGAGATAAGATGAAGTGAGAAAAAAAAAAAACAAACTATTATTCAAGACCCTCCATCCCACAAAACATGCAATAGTACAATAGTAATTTAGCTTTTCAGTAGTTTCCATAGAAATATCGAGGATATGATATTTTTATAAGCATTAATACACTAAGGTTTTATAGGTTTAGTAATGTATTCATTGTTATTTCACAGATATTAAGAAGTGAGTCATTCTACCAGTAACTTTGTGTTTCATACAAAAGAATTTATATATGTAAATATGCTTTGCAACAGTTTCTAACTAGGCTGTCTCAACTGTAAGTATGAGCCTGCAAATATAAAACAGAAATAGTGATGTTGTTAATAAAATTTTATTCTATCAAAAATATTTTATTTCTGAAGGACCTTGATCAAACACACCAGAAAAATAAGTGTAAGGAGAAAATCGCATGACTACATTTAAAGAGTTTGTGTGAGTCCATGACAATATGACAAAACTGATCTTCGTAAAGCTGACAAACTACAGAAAAAAAATAATTATATAAGTAATTATTCTGTCAGCATTTCCTTCATAAATTTTTATCTTTCTAGCTTTTATAGATCATATTTAAAGACCCATTGACAGTCTAACTGATTTTAAGCTCTACATGAATGAACTGTGATACAATTTTCTTCGATTTTGGTAGTTTTAATGAATCATACCCTAAATATATCTTCTGTGAACTTGCAAATCAGAAATTTATTGCTAATTATTTTTATAGTGATTTCATCTGTGAAATTTTAGTCCAAACCTAACTACATAAAAAATGAAAAAGCTTCTTCTGTGAACTTTTGAAAGGATGAGCTGTATTGTATGAATTGAATTGCCCTCTTTTTCCTGGAGAACTTAGTTTGTAAGGAAGATTTTGGAGACTTTGTTCTTGTTGCTGATCAGTTTTACAGGTAGTTGCAGACTCTAACGGGATTAAAATATGTTAGACTTTTCTTTCTGGATATCACTAATCAATAGGTGTATTTATATTTGTTCTTCGGGATAACATACTGAAAAAAAATATATTTGCTCCATTTCAGGATGAGGGTGTAGTCTTTCGAATACATAAATCTGGAGAAAATAGGAGTTTTCAAAAATGGAAACATTTTTTTGGTATAAAATAAGTCCAGAAGCTCAGATTTGCTGTCTCCCTGCTCTTCGTCACTCTATATGACAGGAAGACCACAGCCTAGAGGATCTAAGAGTCAAGCTGAGCTAGGAACTTTGGAGATCTTATTCACTTAAAGGCCTCTCTGGAGTTTTGGGAAAGTGTTTGGATCTTATTAGTAACTCAAATGCTGATCTCCATGTCTAAAAGTCCTGCGTCCTTCCCCTCTCTTAGGGAAATTCTCAGTCTTCTCTCTGGGTGGTTCAAATCCAGACTTGAGAGAAAGTCCCCAAATTTCCCAAAGTGTTTTCCAACACTACATCTCATTTCTACAAAAAAAAAGGAAAATTCCATATGGCCCAATGCTGGATAAGACTACAAAAACTGGTATGGAATTGATGGAAATATTCAGGTTGGCAATACTCGGCAAGACTGAGTGGTATTATTCATTTTTTGGAAAAAGAGAATTTTTAAAAAGTACTTAGATTAAACAACTTTTCCACCTTCTCTTAGATTTAAGTTTAATATCCTAAAATAATGGAAGTTTATTTAAAATAATCTTTAAAGCAGATTGGACACATTTTAAATTAGTCACATTATACAACTCCATTGACAGGAACATAATACCTTCAGGTTTACCCTTATGTAAAAGAACCTTAATCTCATCTCTCTCCTTTTTTTTTTTTTTTTTTTGTTATGTATGGACATATTCTATGATCCAAAGAGGGGAAGGGAAGAGGAATGTGTATTTTTGCTGCAATCATTTTGTTATCTTACTTGCAAGTAAAATTTTTGTCTGTATTCTCATTATTTTTTGGTATCACCTTTGTCAATTGTCTGCATTTCCATTGCTACCAGACCCAAAATATGACACTGATTATTGTTTTCTTGTCTCCCAGGAAGACAGAAAACAGAAAAGAGGGAAAAAAAATCCACATTCTTAGAATGGAAGTCTGTGTCCCAAAGGTAGGAAACGCCTTTGACACCTCCTTCCACACTTCCTGCCAGTTTCACTCTAGCAAACTAGCTGTGAGGATAGAATTGACAAATGTCCAGCTATTTATGCATACAGTAGTTTTGTCCTTTAAAATTTGAATTATGGACCACTTTGCTTTCCTTTGGAAAATCTCTCAGAGAGGGAAAAAGTTTTGCAATGACATGAGTGTGAATTTATGTGGAGGGAAAGAGGACCAAAAAGTATTCATTTTGACTTTATTGTCAGAACTATCCATAGAGAACTAACCACTCCATTAGTATGCCCCTAGATCTTGGCACTGGGGTACAGAACTGAAATTTCATTCTTCTGGACATTGTGTTACTCACTCACATAGCCCTCTCATTATTGCTAAGTACAGTTTCTGCTCAACACAACCAGATCCAATGCAGTCACCTTGTCTGAGCAACATCTTATTGTACAGATAGTCTTCAGCTAAAATCAATAGCATTAGCTACAGAATAAAAAAAGTGCTTAGAGAGATTAATATCAGCAATAATCCAAAAAAAATGTCTAAATCAAAGGGGAAGAATTAATGCAGCAGTATTTCCATTAACACTGTGGTCAGTTTGCTGATTCCACTGACTACTCTGCGTTTGTTCTCTTCCTCTGCTAGACCTGACTTGCCCCAGTGAGCACTCCTAGAGTGCCAAACCCATAACGCTTGCTATAGTTATTCTCTCATCTGCTCCTGTTTCAGAAGTTGGAGGCCTTTATGTGTAACTGTCCTTTGCCTTATTTCTCTTCCAGGCCTAGCAGAAAGGGATGCGTATGCAAATCTGAAGTAAAGCAAAGAGCAGGAGAGAACCATTCTCTAGTTCCTAGGACAGATGTAAGGAATGAACTGGATAACCAGTTAAATATTAATTTCCCAGGTTCAGAATCATCAAAGATTCTGATTGCAGTGAGGAGAGCAACCGAGTACTTCTGACTTTCAGGAGAGTGGAAAGTTTACTTTCATGCCAAAGCTAGCCCATAAACGTCTGGCTCTGATCCCAGCTTTGCTGGCCCATTATAAGCACTTTTATTTGACCTTTTTATTAATGTCAGTGTTGTTCTGAGCGCACACATGTCTTAGTTTCTCAAACAGTAAGAAAATTAAACGAGATAGTTTTATAAGAATTGGATGTATGGTAGGTAGCACTGGCCTAAGGTACTACCTTGTCTGAAACTAGTGAGAAGAGAGAAGTCAGTTTATGTGTTAACTATGGACCTTGTGTCTCAGATGCCAAACAGACATGAGATAGACAAAAAAACGAAAAATGATTAAAAATGATCATAAGAAATCCTGTTTAAGAAAGCCTGTTTAAAATGATTATAAGAAATCACAGCATAAATAGAAATTCTTGGTTTGTGATTATTTAAGTCTGTATAATAGTCTTTTTTAAACAGGAAGTTTTGTTGTTTCAAGTACCACTATATCAGTCTTCTGTCTCTTAGTCTAAAAAAAAACAAGCCTATTGCGTTTCTTGGAAATTATTTCGTGTAAGATTCAGTGGTCTATTAAATAAACATGAATGCAATGACATTTTAAATTGAAGTGTTTACCTCACAAAAATGCAAACATTAATGTTAGAGAAAAATAAGGTTTTCAGCTTTTAAGAGAGATTTTATATGTACAAAGATGAATTCACCTAGAAAGGAGAATTTTTAGATGTATCTCAGACAAGCAAATTAATTCACTTTGGGATTTCTTGACACTTGGGGAGGAGCCAACCTGAAATGAATTATATAGTGTGCATGGATTAAATGAATATTGTGACACATAAAATATTCTATTTGTTTAATTCTTCATTCATTGGCCTGAGTCTTCAATAGATGGACAAGCAAAAAGGACCTCAGCCTTGGAAATTTTTTTTACTGGAGAAGAGGGTGACTCAGGGATTTGTAATGGACAGAGTTCAAGTCATTTACCCAAATCTGCTCTATGCTGGTAGTGATCACAAGTCAGTACTGGGTGCTGTGTGTCAGACTGGGGGCCTGGGGAGGGCGTGCATGCATGTGTGATAGGACTTGGTGGTTGGATACCACCTGCTAGTGGATTATGTAAGTATATAAAGATATACATATATATAATATAGATACATATAATATAAAGTAACCTCACACAACCTGTTCCTCGGCCGTCTGAGCCAAAAGGCCAAACATAGAATGGGCACAGGGACAGAACTAAACTTTCCACCCCATGTAGCAGTAGCTTAAAACACACATTTCAATAGGGCGGGTAGTGAGAACACCGTTTTATTGCCACTGTCCGTGTGTACCAAGTCCGTGGAAAAACTGAAGAATGGAGCTTCCAGTAGGGCGAGCCCGGTACTTCTCATAAACCTCTATTTTACATTCCACCATTGTACTTGCATTTGGCTGGAAAATGTTAATCACCACTCCATGCTTGCACCTTTCAGCATGGTTGACAAGGATTTCTCATCTGAATGCAACGTCAGAATTTGCTTTTCTTGGGACTCAGACAGAGCTAGAATTAAATACTCCTCAGGATGAGACGCCACTTTTTGGAAGAGCGATTAAATGAACTCTGTTTTATTCAATGGCTTGTGACTTGTTAAATGCTCAGCTGGAGGTGGTTGTTGGGGCTGGCAAGGCCTTGTGGTGCCCCCTCCCTGGCCAAATCCATCCTGCAGCCCCCAGCAAGGCAACCAGGGCCTGGTTGGAGATGGTGGTTGTGGTCAGCACAACCAGGCCAACACCAAGGACATGGCCAAGATGAAGTAGGGAAGTCAGTGAGGCAAGGACAGGGTCAGGTCCACAGGCTCAGCCAGAGTTCCCTGGCAGGCCCTGGAAATCAGACCAGGGGTTTGGGTCAAGGTCCAGATGAGGTGCAAGGCCAGGGCCAGGCATGGGCACCTCTGCAAGGCATTGGACTTACAGACCAGCACTGATTTCTGGTAGGAAACCCAGCTTGAAGGCAGCTGCTGGCAAAGAAGGGGCAGGCCCCTCCTGGAACATCTTCTATCTCGTTTCAAGGCCACCAGCAACATTATGTGGATCCTGAGCCCAGGAAGCCAAACCTTAAGTGTCTGCACGTATTCAGTATCCATGAGAGAGATTTTATAAAACAAATAATTCAGAGCATTGGAGGGGATTTTGTTTTTGACTTTTCGTGTGTGATGGCTGCAAGAGTTACAAGCACTGAGGCTTTATTTAGAGGACTCGTAACTTTTTGAGATGTTCTCAGGAGGAAAATCTACTCCACAAACAGTGCTGCTGTACATGTGAATTGAGGATGTATAAAATCATTTTCATTTCCTGAACATTTGGTATTAGTCAGCAAAACCCATGGAGTTTCCTGGTAAATGCCAGTCTATGTTTTACATCTCCAGCAATATAATCCCTGAGACTCTTGCAAACTCTGTTTGCCCAGAGATTCTGTGAGTTAAAGTTTTGGTCAAAACAATGAACAAAATGGGAACAGCTTTGTTTTACAGTTCAGAACACAATGATCCAGGTAGTTAGGAAACACTTTTACTGAGACTTTGGTCTACCTAATCTATGCATATCAGTGGCAAATTTTCAGGCAGACTGGCCTAGACTCCCTCTTTTTTTCTTTCTTCTTTTTTTTTTTTCTTTTGGATTAAGCGACTCTATTTCTTAACATATTGAACAGATAGGTCAGACTTGCCTTTCACAAAATTACTGCTTTCATATTGACCTTAGCTTCAAAATGTATTTAGTTTCAATATCTTCAAAGCTAAGAGAGGACACTATAAATTAAGCCTGAAGTTTGACTATTAAGTCTTTCCAGTCACTCTCTTTATTCTCAAACAAAAATCAGAACTGTGCTCCTTCTTCAGTGGCCTCCTATTCCCTCAGCTGGGGTTTTTCCTCTCTTTCTGCAGATTTCAGGCAAAATATTTATGTATAGTTTTGTGCCTGAACTGATCCTATAAGAATAATAAAAAGATTAATTTCAAAATGTACAACATGTATTATAATCTTCATATGTAAAGGTTGTCTAATATCCATTGTTTCTTCTTTTTTTTCCTAATACATTATTTTTCATCAGAAAGAGCAAAACATGACAAACAGGAAGTACTGAAGGAGTTATACAGTGTTGAAGAAGTACATAATGTGGTAATGATAGTTAAGCCTCAAAATATGCAAAGTTTAATTTGGCTCAGATTAGCACCCCAAAGTTCTGGTCCCTATTAAGAGCTGCATTTTTAGACAAGAAGTTGGACTAGGTACCTTACAGGAACAAACTGTCTGGTTAGAATTACAGCAAGTCCTGTTTCTTGTCACACTGAAAATGTCACAGGATTAGCTTGCTGTGTGCAGAATTACTCCTTCGCACTCCACTGTAACCTTTGTAGAATAACAGAATGTGTATGCATGGATCGGAGAAGTATTTAAAGCCTGAATAAAAGGAGTTCATCACTAATGGATGAACATCTACCCAAATGATCTGAATTTATGTTGTTGTGTACCTGAAAAGTAGACTTGTCTCATTATCTCTAGGCAAAAGATAAATAGCAGGCTAGGGATGGTAAAACCATTAAGTAAAACCAAGCTTCACATTCTGCAGTCATGTTTTGAAAAATTGCTTAAAATCTGTCTTTCAAAGCTCACAAGGACAGCAAGATGTAACTGGAATAGCTTTGCTGAAACTGAACCTACCTGAAAATGAAGCTCATGAAATGCTGTAGGTTGAAGGGACCTACACAGATTTTCTGCTCCAGTCTGTCAATAAAGCTGTCACCTATCGATTAAATGCTATAGATGGATAAAAGGTGATAAAAAGATGATATATGATGTTATTCTTATTGCCTGCTAGGTATCTCCTGCTTAGGAATGTTCTACAGGTAAAGGTATTGAATTCATGTAGATTTCTTTCTGAGCATGCCAGATCATTCTCACACTTCTCTGAATGCAGAACTCTGGGCTAGATCTTTTATGCAAAAGATGAACCAGTTCCTTATGAACTGTGGAAGGGAAAGCAGCAAATCACTGTTTTATATTGCTTCACAAGCAACTGTCAGCACACCTCTCCAGTGCCGTCCACTGCAGGGAACAGTGTCAGATGAGTCCCGCAGGCACGCTGGTTGTTCCTGATCTCTCAATCCACATCTCCATCCACATTAAACCCTATTATACAGCACACTGTCCTATTGCACTCTGACTTGCAAGCCAAAACCCCTAGGCAGGGGCACACTGAAGGACTTGCCTCTGCCACTAGAGCTGTAAACCCAATTTGTCCCAGTCCAGCTAGGGTTCATGGAAACATCTGTAAGTTTCTAGGGCACCATTTGTTCTTCAGACCAAGATTGGCATGGGTGGCTGGCTCATTACCTGGGCCTGTGGGCTTCCCGGAGCTTCTTCTGAATCCATCCAATGTCCATATTATCACATCTGTTCTCTATTGCCTCAGGAGGACTTCAGGAGAAAGAAAGGACCAGGTGATCACTTTCAGAAAATCAAGGAATCACAGAATGGTTGAGGTTGGAAGGGACCTGCAGAGATCATGTAGGCCAACTCCCCTGCTCAAGCAGGGACACCTACAGCACATGGCACATGGTCACATCCAGGCAGGTTTTGAGTATCCCTGAAGAAGAAAACTCCACAGTCTCTCTGGGCAGCCTGTCACCCTCGCAGTAAAGTTCTTCCTTACATAAAGATGGAACTTCTGATGTTTCAATTTGTACCTATTACCCCTTGTTCTGTTGCTGGCTACCTCTACAGGTCTCTCCTCCACCAGCACCTCAGCCTGATCGGGATCATTTAAAATAATTTCCATTTTTTTTTGTAGGGAAACAATAAATTTTATCTCTACCCTAGGGCACTAAGTCATGCTTATTCTTGGGCACTATCCACAGTTCTCCACAGCCTGTGTCCTCCTCACCATCAAGCTAACCATTAAAAAGAAACCCTCTGCATAGAGGATAAGCTGAGAAACCTCCAGAACCTGCAATACTTTCTCCTGTTTCTGGGGAGACGGACAAGTCTGAGCTTCATAGCTTTCTGGGAGACAGATATCTGCTGCACGATCTTCCAACATCTCTGTGGGATCTCTGTGGGATCTCTGGTCCCACAGAGAAATGAAACTAAGGCAAGTGGACGCAATAATGAGCTGTCTGGAGTCCTCTTTGGAGCAAAGGGACAGCAGGGAGTGAGTATCACTACCACAGCTTGATACTGCAGCAGCAGCAGACGTGAGTTGACCTCAGGCATAATCCTGTTTTACCATGAAGACTTCCAAAAGTTAGCGTAAGTATGGCTATATGTAAACACCAATTTCATTTTACAGGTCTTTTATTTTCCTTCCTTTCCCACACTAACTTGCTCTGAATTTGATCAGGATCCTTGCCCATCTCAGATATCATAATGAAACCTGTAAAAAGCTGTCAAATATCCCTCCTTTTGTTGCAGTATTTTATACAATAGATAAGTCTGCATCATGTTTTATTGAATGCCTACCAGCATACAATCACAACGGGATTTAGGCTCCAAAATTATATGGGATTCTTACAAATTTCCATCTTCTTCACTATAACTCAAACACTTTTAATTGTATCATGCATGTCATCAACATATGTGCTGCTAAGTGAATTCTTTGACCTAAGGGGAAAGAAAATAACTCTTTATAGTCTGAGATGATGGAAATGGCATGAGATTTTAACACAGGACTCACCAATCTGAGCAATGCTAGGCTGCTTGTCACTTTTTTTTTGTGTGTGTGTGTGTGTGTGTGTGTGTGTGTATTGATTGGACATAACAGGCTCAGCTTACTTGCCTAAAAATAGTACTTGCATATATCTATAAAGTACTTTAGTGGGTTCTTCCTGGCCTTCAGCTGTTGTTCTAGAAGGGTTGGAGTTACCTGTAGCTTCTGTGTTATATCTGTAGTCCCATGACTTGGTTATGCTAAAATGTCTGTCTATGTCTATATCTCTGCAGTGTAGTCAACTGACAAGTTCCATACTGCTGTTCTTCAGCCAACAGATATCAAGCTGCGCATGAACTGTTAGGTACATGAAATACGCAAATCACAATCAAGTACATGTTGCATTAAATACTAAGAGAGTAAATCAAACATTTTTGTTCTTTTCAAGAGAATGAGAAATGGGAATGAAATATTCTCTCTTTTGTAGAGAGAGAAAGAGAAATTACAATAGCTATACATAAAATTCAAGGGAAAGAAAAAAGAATCCTAAAAGCTTAGATTTATCTCTTCTTGCTTTTATTATCAAATATATCTCATTCTATCAGGGTTATCCATGAAAAATGAGTCATAGAATAACATCTAATTTTCTTGGGAAGGTGGGGTCTTCCTGTTGGAACTGTGAACTTCCTACTGGCCAAACAAAAGGGAGTGGAGTATCCTGAGCCAAAAAGTGAGACAGGAAGGACCTGCTGATATAGGATGGAAATGCAAATGGAAGATAATCTAGAGACTGAGAGGGAAGGTAGCTTTTTTAGATAGTCTTTTACAGTGAAATTTAAAATGTTAATTAAAATTTTGGAAGATCTTTATAAGTTTCATATTTGTTCTTTTTTTTAAGCTCTTATAATGCATTCAGATTTTAAAAAGTGTCATATTTCTGTTAATGTACTTTGTAGTATTGCTGCAGATCAAAATATATCAGCCACCTCTAAGGTTCAGCTGTAAATTTCTCCAAGGAGATTTAAATCCATTATTTCTTTGATATAGTGTTGACTTAATACATGATTTCAGGTTTGATGGAAGTTAGCAAAAATAGCTTTTTGGAAAACAAACAAACAAACGGAAACACTAAAGTTCTATTTTTTGAGTCTGTCTTTGTTAGACAGGTGTTCAAATTTGTTTTTTTTTAATGTTTCTACTTTTTATTATAATCAGAAAGCTTTTTTACACTCTCTTTTTGAGGAAGCTTCTACTGATGTGAAACAAATAAAAAGCTTCTCCAAACCATGAAATATTTTGCTGTATCTAAGAGAAATCAGTAAATACTGTTCAGCCAATATTTGAAATATTACAGTCTAGCTGTCCTGTAGTAAAATTTGTAATTTCGTAACACATAACACTGTGTTCATTTCCCACCTTATCTGTGGACATATATTTCAGTCCAAGAGTTTCTTCCTTGCCAGGTAAACTTCAAAAATATCATTACTTAGGGCCCTTTCCACTTTCAGAGGAATGTGGATTGGGAAACGTTGACAGAAAAAAGGGGAGAGATTAGGCAAGGAGAAAGTTCTAGTTTGATTAAATGAATCCTGTCTTTCCAAACAAATTAAAAATCTGAAATTGATGGGCTCGCCCTTTCATATTGTTGCAGTGATAAGAACAATTATTCTTAATTCATCTTGGAAAAATATACATGATCCATACACTGTGTGTATTTATAGAGGAGAAAATTTACCAAAAAAAGTATTCTGGAATATAAAACTGACACAAGAAAAGCTTTAGCCTAATATTCTGTATCAATTCTTTCAGAGAGCAAAATCCAGGGTAGCTTGCAGCCCACAAGCTGGACCTAACCAGTAAAAGTCCTCAAAATTTGTAATCCCTTCTGTTTCACAGAAATAGGAGGGCTACATAGGAAGCAGGCCAAGGGCTACATGGAGACATTAATTGAGAAGTAAATTGGCCAGTGCATACAGCCAGTACTGCCAGCAGGTAAAAGCGGCTTGACAGGATACCAGTGCATAGTGTGAGTTTGCGTTACCTACACTGCTGATTAGAGGTTGGTGAGTTAGTTACCTATTAAAGGTAGGGGGAAATATGTAGGTGGGGGGTTATGTAATGATGGTAATTCTTGGTGACCTCAATAGAAAGGGTGAAATTGGTGCTATAGAAGTAAAGGGTTTTGAAAAGCAGAAACAGAATTTTTCTTCTTCTCAGTTCCTTTTCTTGGCTAATCTGACCCAGGACTCCCTACTAATTTCTTTCATCTCATATGTGAATAGTGCAACTCTGGTTAACATGCCCTTGGGAATGGTGAAAAAAGAGAAATTAAAACATTATTTATCTTTATGAGGTCCCTGACCATCTCTCTTTTTTTTTTTTTTTTTTGTCCTGCTTTCTTTTCTTACAATGGGCTTTTGAGAGGAGAAAGCAAGAGCCTTTGGTGGGCTCTTCTCTGACTTACTGTCTGTGCCTTAGCCTGCAGCAACACTGGGGCTTCCTGGGGAAGTGTACTGGAATTGTGTGCATGATCCTTCACTGTCACTTGTGGTTTGGGCAGCCTTTTTGCCCTCATAGCAGATAAAATCTTCTCCTCTTCGACTGGGAAATTTAGGATAGGGAGACAGGGACAGGAACTGCGGAAGGCGCCCATGCCTTCCATGCCTTCCTACCATGCCTACAGCATTGGTAGGCAGGACCCTTTTTCCCTCAACCCATTCCCGAGACAAGGCTGTAGCATGGGTACAAGGCATATCGAGCAGCACAGGGTTTGTAAGGCACACTGAGCACTGGGGGTCCTGTGGTGACCAGGGAGGAAAGAAGACTGATCTGTCTGCTCTTTTGCCTAAGTCTGACCCACCTAAGTAGCTACAAGAAGCTCCCTGAGTCCTACTTCTGATCTGCTGTGAAATGTTTGACTGTTGATTACCTAAATAATGGTGATCTTGCCTGCTTATTTATTGCAAGTGCCAAGTTACATTTATTATGTTTTGGAGTGAGAGATGTTCACATCACAGGGGCAATTAGAAATGTGGCTTTCAAACTCAACAGGAGCTAAGTGCCTAACTATGCTTCAAGCCACTGAACTCATCTCCTTAAATGTTTGTGACTTACTGAGTTGTTTTAGCTTTGCAATGGTAGAATTAGGGATGCAAAACAAACAGTTCTGTAGATACAGAGAAATTTCTACTGTTTGTACAGTGATTAGCATCTCCCTTAAAATTGATTCAATCAAAGGGTGTAAACTTTGCATACCAAGGAGCTGAACAATTTATTCTGTATAAGTTCTTCTGAAATGCTAAGCATGCTTCTACTGATATGAAATAATATTTTTATTCTGAGAAATGAGATCTGGAGTTGAGGAAAGTCATTTACAAGATATGGATGGATGAACAGCTTGATTGCTTTTCTCAGTCGCTGCGATTTACAGCCTGGCACTGAAACCTGTATAGACAATTGTAGCTGTTCATATTAGTACTCTGCACAATGAATTGAGATGACTGAAGAGCAAGCCCATGTCCCCCTTTGCTACAGGATGAATGACCTCTGACAGAGATATGAGGTGAATGCATTAATCATGTCACCAAGAAGTACTAGAGTTCATTTGTTAAAGCCTGAGGGCTCGTCTTCAGATTGGGTTTCACATATCCTACATAATTTATAAACACAGGAAAAAAAAGAGACAGTCCCTGTCTTGAAGAGGTTATGATTTTAAATAGATGGGATGAAAAGCAAGGAGAAGATCACTGGATTGCTCTGTGCATTACCCCTAGCCATGCTGGCTATTGCTGCACTGCATATAGGAACTTTTTCTGACCCAAACTCATGTTTGGCCATGTTGCCCAAGTAGGAGCAACATGAAGTGATCATTGCAATCTGAGAGCAGGCAGCGATTAAGACTACAATATATCCCACTCATCCTGGTGTTATGTCATGGGCCCAGAAAAGACCTTGACTTCTCTGCGTGACATCAGTTCTGACATCACATGAAAGGAGAGTGCAATGTATGGATGCAGACCTCTGTTCTATATCTCAGATCAGCCCAACTTCTTTTATTACCACTTGACTTCCTTCAATGTGATCATTTGAGGTACTAGTCTGCTCCCTCCAAAAGCTAATGGAGCAAAATCATTAATCCAAGGTGTGCTGTCTGCTTTTAGAGCCTCAGGTTGCATGTTTAATGGTGATGAGATCAGCTTGAGAGCATGTAGGTAGGTATTGTTCCAGACAGAATAAAAAAATAGTTTTATAAAATCAGTGAGAAATTATTAAAGATTGCCTATGCAGAAATTGTAACACTGAGGTGTGTGGGGAGGCAGGAGTCATTGGCAGATATTTAATGTTCAAGTGTTTTGCTGCTACAGCATCATTATTTCCAGTAATGTCAGCGGAAATATGGTTTAGAATCACAGCAACATTACAATACTCCTGCTAGAATCAGAGTATGCTGCAGATGGAGGATTTAAGGTTTAAAACAGTAAGTAATTTGAAAGTAATAAAAATGTGAAAACAGAAGAAAGCAATTCCAGTTGTGTAGAACTATTCTGAATCTTCCCTCTGAAGACAAGTGCAGATGCTATGCTCTTCCCTCAGCCAAAAGTTAATGAGTTGTAGTGGAAATATATATATAATATATATAAAAATGGAGTAGACCACTTACCTAAGTTGTAACTCCATTAATGAACTTTATTGGTCTATACATCCAGCTATGTGGATAGGGATTATAATTGTTGCATGACAGCAATACATAATGATGGGTCATTCTCTTCAGGTATGTGACTGTATGTCTTGAGTAAGTCCCATGATAACAAATCTGCCACAGTGAGAGGAAAAAGGAGTGCACAAAAGGAGTACTGTGGGCCAAGACATGGAAGGTCATGGCTTGGCCTGTTCACTGTCTTCAGACTGATGGTCTCAACTCTTTTTGCCTCATTTTTCCTGTAGATGGGACAGGATTATGCTTATCATTAACACCACAGAATCATAGAATCATACAACCATAGAAACCATAAGGTTGGAAGGGACCTTTAGAGATCATCTAGTCCAACCCCCCTGCACATGTATGATCACCTCGAGGTTTGAAGATCTCCAGAGAAGGAGATTCTACAACCTCCCTGGGCAGCCTGTTCCAGTGCTCTGTCACCCTCACTGTTAAGAATTCTTTCCTTAAATTCCTGGAACTTTTGGTGCTTCAGTTTGTGGCAATTTCCTCTAGTCCTGTCGGTGACCATGACTGAAAAGAGGTTGGCCCCATCCTCCTCACTGCCTCCCTTGAGGTATTTACCTGCATTTATTAGATCTCCTCTCAGCCTTTTCTTCTCCAGGCTGAACAGGCCCAGCTCTCTCACCCTCTCTGCACGAGGCAGATGTTTCAGGCCTCTGATCATCCTTGTCAGTCAACATATATGTTGTGGGGAAATCTGAGTGTGTCAGTCAAGGCTGGGGATGTAGGGTGCTGCAAGGTCTCAAAACATGTCACCTTCACTCTACATTTATCTTTTCCATGTGAAATACCTTGAGATCTGTGGAGAGAAAAGGGAGCATTGTAATGCTGTGAACACCTTCAAGTGACTGTGTGTCCATTAGCTTTGCAGAAAAGCAGTGGCAAAGAACTTAGAAAAACAACGACAAGGCAATTACAAACATTTGCGAGTGCCGATGCTGCCTGCTTCTGCTTCCTTAACAAATCAGATGAGCCCTGAAAAAAGCTGAATTTTGAACAGGAGCCCTGAAAAAGAGGCTGATCTCTTTTTTTATCTCCTCTGCCTGCCCGCATCGCCCCTCCCTCTCCTGAGGTGCAGTGTCAGGCTTCCTCTCCCCTCCGAAAGGACCATGTGGTAAAGCACTTGCAGTGGAGACACTGGCCTTTTCTTCTGGTGGAAAAAAGGAGCTCCTGTTTTATGGTGGCCTGGAGGCTGAGGAACTGCCGGCTGCCAGGGCTGCTGCTCTAATGGTTTCAGCAAGGAGCCCGGCTCCAGCTGAGAGGCGAAGTGCTTGGGCCCCACTCACCTCTGTTTATTCTGCAGCCCTGAGCCGCTTCTGCCCCATCCGCCTGCCCCTCACTCCTGATTTACTCCCGGCAGACTGAAAAGCAGGATCAGCGTAAAAAGAAATCATTGGGAAGAGCTGGTCATCCGCCTCGGCAAAGCGATGTACTCGGTTTCTCTCTTGAAGAATGAGCTTTTACTTCGCTTTCCTTCCAACTGCTGGGAAAATGTCAAGATTAGATGAGTCACACTGCAGATCGCATCTGAGTGAAAACTTTTTTTTCATTTGGTGTTTAAGGCTGTAGGAACAAGTTAATGCTGACCCCAGGATTTAATACGAAAGAGCTTTTAATGTTTCAGCAAATCTTGAAGAATTAACTGCTGAAATCTGGTATATCCCAGAAACACTTGGAAGATTTTCCTGACAAGATGAGCGCTGCAGCTCATTTTAGGGAATAAGGGCCTTCAGGATTTGCACATTGACTCTTACCAACACTACCTGTTACTCTGTTATTATACCCGTTAAGCTTATAGAAAAGATATAGCCAGGTGACTGTCACATTTCAGCAAAGGTGCTAAGCTGCTAAGTCGGTCAGGTTTTCTTGAAATGATAGTTTCACACTATGACCCAGTGTTCAAAAATGAGCAAAAAATGAGTAAATAAACACTAATGCACTGACTCTTTTTCAGCTGTAATCAGAATGTGATGTTCACTGATTGACGTGTCAGTAGTTTTCACATTATATTATGTATCATAAATAGTTTATTGATTTATGTAATTTACATATTTTATCTCTTTGCAAGCCATGTGCAAGTGCTGGAAAATCTTGTGTGTTTTGGCTGTGGGTCCCAGTCTCAGTTATTGTGAGAAAGGAACATTTAGGAACACTAAAGGTGGGATTTACAAGAAGCTTTCAAACTTACACTCAATTTCTGTCCCAGGATTCATTCTCAGAAGTGACATGAGCAGCTTTGGAAATCTCCTAATTAGCTACCTAAAATCAAAATTAAAATAGGAATCTGTTTCTGGAATTTGTAGCCTGTTCTGTCTTTAGTGTTGACTCTTTTCTTCTGTGAGTTGTCTGAAAGCTGTCGACACACTTGTTAAGGTGGGAAGTACCATGCTGATACCTGCATGGGTTATTGTTATGTAAATTGAAAGCCTTTCTATTTGTAAAATCTCCAAAAAAAGTTAAATATATTCAGTTTTGCCTTCAAGCTTTCACGCAGCACTTGAAGACTAATTGTTGGTCATTTGCATGATGTTGATGGGATCTGTTCATTCCCAGCACTTGAAGACTAATTGTTGGTCATTTGCGTGATGTTGATGGGATCTGTTCATTCCGATGTTCATTCATTTTATCCATTTTCTATCTCCAGGAAGATACATAGCACAAGTAACAAAATGGCTGGAGAAGAATGAAGAGGTCAAATGCTAAGAGCAATGCCTATTATGGAAATTATCAGCTATAGAAACCTTTTATTTCTGTCTGTGGCACAAAAGTCTGGTCCAAAGAATGATACTGAAAAAAAAAAAAAGAAAAAAAAATAAATTTTGCAAAATGTTTTGGTTCGGTACAAAAGTGAAATAAATCCTTGACTGTTTTTTCCCTTCTTCTGTCGTAATGTTGACTGCCAGTGCAGTCTACATTGCAAAAGATGCACTCAGTCCTGATACTACTGATTCACTACTAGATTTGTGATCAACATTAAGGTTAAAAACTTTCCCCTGCAGCACAATATATGGTCCCTCTTATTTTTTTTTTCCAAAGAAATTATTTACATTTTGGTAAAAAATGAATTCCAGGTTCTTATGCTAGATTGTCATATTTTCTTTCTGTTCCTTTATCTCCCTCTTTTTCCCCAATGACAATATTAAAAAAAAAAGGGGCATAAAATCCATAATGAAGTACAACCTTCCAAACAGAGCAGGTGCAGTTCAGAAGCTATAAATTCATACAATTTTTATCCTGAACACTGAAAAGTAGAGGGATTCATATTTTTAATTATACTTTCATGCTACATTTCCATCCTTCCTTTATATTTCTGAAAGTTTCTGAAAATAGATAGCAGAAACCATTTTAATTTCTTTCTCCTCCTCCTCTGAAAGGGAGGATTAAGCTGGCACGTTTCTGTGCAAAATTCTTTTTTTTCCTCCATTGTTTGTCATTTGGAGACGTATTATCCAAGTGTGACTGTGTATATTTCCCTGCTCTATTGTGTACTGGATTTGCTTGTTGGCAGCTGACCTGAACTTCTGTTCTGTTGCTCCCGTGTACTAATGCTTGTGGCTCTGTTATGTGACGGAAGTCTGGACACCAGCTAGTTTAATGCCCTGTTAACCTGAAGGAATTGACTGGAATTTATTGCCTTAGGTTAATCCCTGTGATTTTCACCTTCTTTTTTGGATAATATGCATTTCACTGTGTGAAATACGCATCTGATTCAGTAGCAGTTACGTTAACAACAGTGGGATCCTGCTTGGGGACAAGGCTGAGGATGTAATGCCCTTGTAGTTCCAGATATTTTGTGTTGGTAATTGTGCATATACTTTCCGCCTGCTGTTTTGATCCTGCTGTTGCTATTGTTTGCTGGAGACTCATGCTGCTGTGTCCTGCCTCCCTGCCCAGCCTAAATTCCTCTGTACCCACCCCACAAGCCTTTTGTGTGATGCCAAGCTAGCAAAAATGCTGGCATCTGATTTACTGGTGTTCTTTTGTTGCCTGGGGGAGGTATGTGGGAAAGGCAGTTCACCACAATCACAACTGAGACTTGGCGCACACTGCACAACAGTTTCCACTAGAATTCTCTCTGGCTGAAGGATGATTTTGCTTCAGGTGCACACAGAGACACATGCACACACTTTATGTGCTGCAATTGACTTTTTTTTTTTTTTTTGTCAGAACAGCAGAGGAATGCAGCTGTTAGGATTTTATGCTATGGTTTTCACACTCCAAGTGGCATGTTGTATTAATGTATTATTTGTATTATAGTAGTCCCTCAAGGCCCTCACCAACATCTGAATCCCATTGTTCTTGGCACTATACAAACATTTAGTCAGAAACAGACCCCAGCACAGAAAAGCTTATGGCCATTTACACTGCCTGAGTGAGGATTTAGGACGACTGCAGTACCCATGTCTTCAAAAATCAGAGACCACCCTATTTCCAAGCACCACCCTACTCCTGAAAGCATATAAAACAAACAGAAGTCACCAACGGTTATCTAAAATAAACAGGACACCAGTCAGGCCTTCCACATGCCCAGAAGTATCCTGAATCAATAAACAGGATAAAGCCAGACACAGCTCCTCAGCAGTTCAAAACCAGGCACCTTGAATAGCCCAGAACATTGGTCATAGCTGACCATGGCTTGCTGTGGTAGAAGGTGTTCAGGTATGGTGATGCTCACCTTCTCAGCCTGGAGGGCTTTGAACCCACAGTGCTCATACGCAGAGATAATCCTTCCTCCAGCCTCTGGGTTTTTTTCCCAGTACAACCTTTTGTTTCTGCCACAGGGCAGTCAAGAACACACGAAGAATATTTAGAAGGCAGGTGATCTAGTATATTAGCGCATTAAATGAGGTACGATTTGCTTCCTGTTTCTGTGGCTGCAAATACATTTGACATGAGAAAAACATTGGACCAAATGTATCTTGAGCTCTCAGAGAAAAGCCAAAAGGGTCCTTCTAGACTGAAAACTGTTCTAGGCAGACAAGTGCTCAGATGCAACATATATAGTAAAAAAGAACAACAAAAGATCTGGATTAGGGAACTGGACAAAGGGAGAAGTTGTTTGTTCTGGTTGCAATCACAAATCTTGTGAGTCTTTAAGTGCACTTGCTGAAGAGACTTCCTCCCCAAACTCCTTGTTTACCACTTCTCTTCCTCGCCAAAGGTTGCAGCCCTTTCTGCGCCTCTGGCGTAACTGTTAGTGCAGTCTGCCCAACACCATTTCATCCAGATGGGGTAGGCTGGCAATGATCTTCTCAAGCTGTTCAAGTCAACCCAGTTTAATTTTGCTGAAGCAGGTTGGGGGGTGCTTGCATGAGAAGCGGAGACACAAGACTGAAGAGGGCGGTAGTTTCTGGCATACTCTGAGACTGTAAATTTCAAATGTCTTCACTGTGAATGTTTTGTGTTACTTTCCTCATAACTAATAATATCAATGACATTTTCCTCTGTGTTGGTTTCTCTTCCTGACTTATACAAAACAAGAGAGGCCACACAGGATGACCTTAGTTTGAGATTTTCATTGTCATATTTTCCCTTCATTCTTTGTTTTCTTTCTGGATTTTTATTTTTGGCTTTTAAGAGAGTGTTAAAGGATGATCATTGCTTTCTAGAGAACAGATAACTGACTAATGCGGACTTCTCATAAGTGTGGTATCAGATCCTTCACACACCATCTGCTGCGCTAGCAGTCTCAACGCCTGCCTTTCTGATCTTTTACCTAAGCTATCAAAACTTTCTGTGGGTCTGTGTCCTTGGCAGAGTTATCAGGGACTGACTTTTTCCATTTTTCACTTGGGGTATTATCATGCTGTTGTCAAGTGGTCAAACGGAGACCTGTTTCCACCTTTTGATTTAAGGAGATTAACAACAGGGCACAACCTGTTTCGGTTTTTGTTTTCTTTCCCATCTGTGGATTTTAAGAGCAAAGAGACAGCTGTCTGGTCTGGCCAGTGCAAAACCAAGTCTGTCACATAGCTGGAAGGCAAAATTGGGTTCCCTTGGCTCTGGAATAGTAGGTTTGGCGGGGGGTTTCTGTTGTGTTACTTCTGTATGCTACTCCCAAGCAAATATTTACTGCTGAAATATTTCGTCCTTAAAGTCCTGATATTGAGAGGACTGTAACTTTCAGCTTGCTGACAAGATCTGCAGCTCGGGAACAGTGTGTTGGCATAACAGATACACAGGTTTTGCCAAAATGAAATGCAAGAAGGAGACTCTGTCTGAGATAGGTCACACATTGTGTTTTGGATTTGATTCCTTCCATCTGTTTGCCATAACTATCTATTCCTGATCCAGGAAAAAGCTTTTCTGGAGCATGTCAGCTTTCTCTATTCTCTTATGCAAATGCTAAGATTCATTCTGCAGTCTTTGTTCATTCTGCAGTCTTTGAGAGTAGTTCATCAGTCAGTTCAGCAGCAGTTGCTAGGGCTAAGCTGGGAGTTCACTATTGCGGAAAAGATAGTAACAGATTCCAAAACAAGTCAAAGAAGCAAAGACCCATAAAATGTTCACCTACAGTTGCCTATAGTTGGGACTTACAGATCCAAACTAATGAGGTCTTTTTTTTCTTTTTTTTTTAGTGTTTCTCTATCAGAAAGATCCCCTTTTCCTGTATTTACTAATCTATCCCTGTCACCCAGGGGCCAGTCCTCAGACCAGTCCTGTTCAATTTACTCATCAACGACCTGGATGAAGGCACAGAGTGCTCCCTCAGCAAGTTTGCAGATGATACGAAGCTGGGAAGAGTAGCTGATACCCCAGAGGGCTGCGCTGCCATCCAGAGGGACCTGGACAGACCGGACACCTGAGCAGTGAGAAACCTCATGAAATTCAACAGGCCAAGTGCACGGTCTTGCCCCTGGGGAGAAATTACCCAAGACACCAGTACAGGCTGGGGACCGACCTGCTGGAGAGCAGCTCTGCTGAGAGGGACCTGGGCGTCATGGTGGACGACAGATTGACCATGAGGCAGCAGTGTGCCCTCGTGGCCAAGAAGGCCAATGGGGTCCTGGGATGCATTAAGAAGAGCATCTCCAGCAGGTCGAGGGAGGTGATCCTGCCCCTCTACTCAGCCCTGGTGAGGCCACATCTGGAGCACTGTGTCCAGTTCTGGGCCCCACAGTACAAGAGGGATGTGGAGCTGCTGGAGAGAGTCCAGCGCAGGGCCACGAGGATGATCAGGGGCCTGGAACATCTGCCCTGTGAGGAGAGGCTGAGGGAGCTGGGCCTGTTCAGCCTGGAGAAGAGAAGGCTGAGAGGGGACCTGATCAGTGTGTATCTCAAGGGAGGCAGTGAGGAGGATGGGGCAGGCCTCTTTTCAGTAGTGGCGACCGATAGAACAAGAGGAAATGGCCACAAACTCTAACACTAAAAGTTCCACACGAACTTAAGGAAAAAAATCCTGATAGGGTGACAGAGCACCCTGGCTGCCCAGAGAGGTTGTGGAGTCTCCTTCTCTGGAGATTTTCAAAACCTGCAGTCTTGTAGCACATGCTCTAGGTGACCGTGTGTGTGCAGGAGGCTTGGACTATATGATCTCTAAAGGTCACTTCCAACCTTAATGATTCTATGATAGTATTTGACTAGATTTCCAGGAAGATGATGTAACATCCTCAGCTTTCAGTGTCAATGGCCTATTTGGAGACTTTTTTTCTTTTTTTTTTCTTTCCATAGCAAATGTCTTTCAGCTTTCAGATTTACACGTGTAATTATCAACATCTTTTTTTTTTTTTCCAATATCTTCGCATAGTATTCTTACAAGAGCAGTAATAGAATAAAAATACTGATTGTGTGGAGGTCAGAGCTGCAGAACACAATAACTTGGATGTGACTTGAATGGAATCAGGACTTGTATAACTGCGTAAATAAAATCAGCCACATGATACAAAATTTACTGGAATTTCAGGGACTAAATTAGAAGCTTTTCTGTGATGAAAGATCATCTTGATAAAGGGTTTTCTCATGTCTATCACCATAGACTAAATAATTTCCAATAGATCTGTCATGGAAAATATTTCATGCTTATTTCATGCCTTTTTATGCTGCAAGATGCCTTCTTATTGTCTCTACTTAATAGCAGATGATAGTTAAATGATACCATTGAAGAAAAAAGTCAACAACAAAATTGAAAACCAAATGAATCGATCCCAATCTCATTTGTATAAGCTGTGCTGATTTCAGATGTGCCTGTCTTCCAAGAAGCTAAGGTCTCTATGCGATCTAGGTCCTGTAACCTACCTGAAGATTCAAAGTACCCTGAGGGGCAGATACTGCTGCATAAATTCTGGAAGAACTTGCTTCCTGGCAAAATCCAAGGGAAAAGAGTCCTAGGAACTGTTTATTTTTAATACTAATTACTTGGCTTCCTATTACAAGTCACCTGCATGCTTTGTGTTGTTTTACTGATCCAAGACCAGGTTCTCTAATATAGCTAGTTGCTCTTGACTACTTATATTTCTATTTTCCTGAGCATGTATATACATTGTTATATTTTTTTTCTTTGTTGATTGTTTTTCCACTTGTATCTCTGCTTTTACTTTACCAGAGCTGATCACCCAAAGTTTATATACTCTAGAAGAATGGACTTCTAAGTTAGAGCTTACTTTTTTTTCCCCGAATTTGGCAATTCCTTGAAGCCCATATGCCAAACTTCGTGTAAATAGGAGTAATCATGATGGTGCCTTAGCAGCCTACAGTTTAATTAAAGACAGGAAAAACAAAAACTAATTTTAAAACAATCAGAAAGGAATTGAAGGCCATAATAAAAATGTCATGTATTTAAATAGGCTCAATGTGCACAGTTTGTGCACAGCTCCAAATCATAAGTCCAATAGTTTGACACATGCTTTCAATGAAATAATTTGGTTTCTTAACATTTTATCTCCTTTCCTCCCCCTTGCTGCTCATTATTAGGAAGTTCTGCTCTCTGCCTGTGCCATGCTCCTTCTGTAGGTCAATTTCTAGCCCTTCTCTTACCTACCTGATCATGTAATGAAAGTTGTGTGCTTGCTGCAGCAAAGAGTAAACACATGTTTGTCAGACTGAGGGGCAACCCTGTCTTCATATTGATTCTATGTGCAGCTGCAACAAAACTGTATTACCTGTTTTCTATGGGTATCCTTATTGTTCATGCCTTATAGCCTTTCATGTAGTGAATCTTTCATTAGGAAGGTGATCAGTCATTTGCTATGTATGGATAAGTAAGAAGAAGCTCTAGTACTGAAGATTTCCTAGCATGGCATCTCTGCAGTACGTATTGCAAAAATGTTTTAGTTTCCGACAAGTTAGGGGTCTACTTCACCTGTTTGCTCTCTTCAGAGGTGCTGCAGGCATCCTCCTTCTTTCATTCCATCGGAAGAGCTATTAACACTTCCTGGAATTACTCATGTGCTGACACCCTATCTCTGTCTTTATATAGCCAGATATGGGTCTAAAAAAAAGGTGTCACTATTTCATCAGGGAATGAGTGCTTACATGAGGGGGTGGGCAGTATACAGGAAGGCAAGACAGAGGCAGTACTGTTTGGAGCAGGACTCAAATTAGAAAGGCTATGTAAGACATCCTGTGTGTGTGTCAGTGGTGCAAAGCCCTAAGGCAGTGTTTGACTTGGTGCTCGCACAGCACTGCACAAAGATGTAATTCACAATGGCCTTCCAAGCAAGGAAGTTCCCTCTCATCCACAAAGGACATTCCAGACGCGGGTCACCGGAGAGCAGTGCATGTCGCATGCGCTCCTTTCGCCCGGGCGTGCTGGCTGGCGCTGAGCTCCCTTCTGCTGCCAGCCCCAGGACACGAACAAGAGCAGCACCCGGCTCCGATGCCCCGAGGGTGCCGAGCTGACTAATGCGAGACCCCGAGGCTGGGCTATGCCTTGCCATTATCTCTTGAGAGAACACTCTGCACTGAAACTGCGCGAGGAAAAACCACGACAACTAAATTTTTTAAAAAAATATTCTCATTTAAAGAAGGGCTTTTATATCTCAGCAGCAGCTTTCCTTTGGAGGAAATTTATATTTGATCACTTCTCTGACTTCTTTTTTCTAATTAGTTTCAGATATGTATTGTGTCTTTACTGGCTCTTTGCCTGAGGTGCTGAGCACCGCTTTTGTAAATTGCACTATAATAATTCATTTAATTGTTGCTTATTTTCCATTGTCATATGTTACTTTTCCTCTAAAAACCCGTGCTTTGTTTTCTTAGCTGAACTAGGTTTACCTATTTTCATATATATGAAAATAGCTCCCATTTACAGAATAAAGGTGTGAGCTATGTTTCAGCTTTTAAGATAGAAAACAAAAGCTGAAAGAAGATACATGATTATTTTCCTTAGAAATGTGGTCCTCTTCACCATATTAAAAGACAACCTAAATGCCACAGGGTTTGTTTTCATAACAAATATACGAGGTACATGCAAGTCCTTGCACAGATCATGTTTACAGAAGTAATCAAAGTCCTTTTACTTCTTTCATCTGCTTAATGAACTTGCTTCTACGTTCTAGCATGTTGTTCATTTTCCTCATATGCCATACCTTTGAGGATGCCCATCGCTGAAGTCTTAGGAAACTTTTAAATTCAACAGGTAGTTCTCTTAGTTCTCCAAGAAATCTAATTACCTAAAATTTCCAATTAAACCTTTAAAATGTCTTTCTAGGGTATTCCAATTAAAAATGAAAATGTTTAACCCCTAATTAGTCTTGATGGAATGTTATTTGCATGTATTTGAAGGTAAATCTAAGCTTTTCAACTAAAAAAGGGTTCTTGCTTTCACAGAATCACACAGATTCTTGCTTCTACTGTAAAGCATATAAAACAATACCTTAAATGACTCCTTGATATCAGAAATATTTTTTATAACTGTATTAAATAAGTTTGCTGATAGTAGAGTGAGACTTTGAAGGATGCTTTTTTTTTTCTGAAAGTGTCGAAGGAGTCTGTAGTGTCATTCTAAGCTTTGATAGAAAGGAGCGTTCTGACAATGCTGGAGACCTGGCAGTTTCCAACATTCAGATATTATCTTAGGTTCAATAGAAACTTTCATCTTGCACTGTGTCAGTACCTATATCTTGCAGCTGTTTGTGCTTGTTATAAGCCATGTAAATATAATGTAAATTAAAGTAAAACTTCTGCATGCTTGTCTGGATGCTTGTTGGCAATATATTTCTTTTCATCCGAGAACCACCAACTCTTCTGTTTCTTTTATATCCAGTGTAGGAAATGTGTCAGAAGACTAATATAACATGAGGCAAAAATCTAAGCAAGATTTTGGAAACAGGAAACATAAATGCACCTCTTTTTGATTTTCATTCCTTTGAAAGAATACCTTTAGTCCCACTTAGTGCCTTGTATACAACATGAAACTGCTTACTTACTAACTCTCAAAATAAGCTTTCCTAGCCAATTTGGGAATTGCTCTTTATGAATCTTAGATGGAGGCAGTTTACATTACACAAAGTGCAAACCCGTGTTATTCCGTACAGAAAAACATGGCTTGGATTTGGCATTTTGCTGGATAGCTAGAGCACTGGAAGAAGAACTGCAGAGCTGTCACAAGATGTGCCCTTTTCTTCTACATGTATTGGGCCTGTGGTCAAGCATGCACAACCTAGTTGTGGTGATCCCTTCTGCCGACATGAATTGCTCTGACATCTTCCCGTTCTCTTGCTTGAAGGTGAAGTGGATATCTACCGTTCTCAGCCATAGGAAGAGAGGTTCAAGCAAAGTATTAGAATAAGGAGAGGAGATTTAATGGTGATTGGAATATAGTTCATCATGCA
The DNA here is from genome assembly GCA_013389825.1 of Crypturellus undulatus. Lineage (NCBI taxonomy): Eukaryota > Metazoa > Chordata > Aves > Tinamiformes > Tinamidae > Crypturellus > Crypturellus undulatus. The sequence continues at coordinate 1,016,662 of VWPW01002548.1, read as the reverse complement.
TCAAAAAGTTCAAAGCAGTAAAACCAAAAGAAAGATATAAGCATAGGTATATGCTTATATGCATAAGCATAGCTACAAACTTGACTGCATTGAACTGGACTTGGCCTTTGAGACTGCTGCTTTAGTCTTTAAAAATAAAAGGTTTTATGGTGTTGCAATATTAACTTTTGTAGCAGGAATTAGGTTAAAGTTACTTCAAAGAATATGATCTAATTCTTCAGATACTGCTGCTTTGATTGCTAACATAATGAAGAACAAGTTTATACTATTAAGAGGCAATGACTGGAAACAAGAGATTTAATTTGTAACAATAAAATGAAGATAAAATAGTTTAATGATGATTGTTTTAATATTAAATACAAAAATTCTGTTGGTGATTTTGCATATTTTCCCATCTTTTGAGAAACATGCAGAGGTGTTCTCTAAAGCAAGTGTTCGCTCTGCTGAAAAGGTGGTAACTCATGATGTTCGCAGTCTACTTAAACTTGTATGACATTAATGTGGGACCATAATATGTTCTGTAAAATAATATGGAACTCCATCAGTGCTAAAGTACACAAATACTTATATGACCATCTACAATACTTCTCTCTTATGTATCAGTTTTCCTAGTACTAGGAAAAGGATATTGTCTTTTAATCGGACATACAGCTGGAAGTTTCTTTATGACAGGTAAATCTAGATTTTTACTAATACAGGAATATTAGTTCATCAAAGTGATTTAGGTAGCATGAAGTAGCACAAAATTAGATCTCAAAATTAGAACAGAATCAGCAGAAAGATCTGCTGATTTCCAAAGTTATACAGCATTCCCATACAGTGTCCATGATACTGCTATATGTGCTGTTTTTAATTAGCTCTTGTTCACCTGATGATCCTTATGATCCTTTTGGAAGTAGTTCAGATTTCTCTAGAATGGTGCTCTTCTCAGCACGTGACAGCATTCTTGCCTCAAGATCTTGAAGAACACTACTAAGTGTAAAAATCCCAAGGCACATTATCAAAAACGCAGAATTTTGCAAACTATTAATGTCTTTGTTATTTAGTATTAAGTAACACACTGGACTATGCAGATGTCTGGAATGCTTCCACTGTAAAAAGATGATATGAATTTTGCACTGGCTTCCTAAAGCTTGAAAGACTTCTTGCAAGATTTTTAACTACCTGCCTAGTTCCAGTGGTTAATCTCATAGATTTAAATGGAACTGCACAGGAGTTTAGTTTATAAGTAACAAAATATGACATAATCCCAAATATATAACAAAGTATGATCCTGCTGCAAAAAACTATCAATAAAATAATTCGACAAATAGCGAAATTTTGGGCTCTGTAATGAAGCTATCCTGTTAAGGCCAGCTGACTTTCGGCAGTATACATTTGGAGTAATTGTAGAAATTATAGGAAGAATTTGGCCACTAGAAAGAGTTTTTCTTTATACTGAGTAGAATAGGTTTTTTGAGTACTGTGACATTTTTATAGATCTCTGTTGGTTTTATCCTTATTAAATTTTATAGCACTGTTCCAAAAGAGTACATCATTAGATTGCTGAATGATTAAACCACTCAGGAATCTGAAGCAAACCTATGAAATACAATAATCTACTGCCCATAAAACCATCATCCACACTATTGTGATCTTTTTTTTCATCTGTAGTCGTGTTAGCCCAAGAAGGGTTTTATTTTGAAATCTATCCTGAAATCATGGCTTATATCTGTATTCATAAATACTTTTTCTTGATGTACTAATGAACGATGTTTACTAATGTTTTGCTACTGATATAAAGGACTAAACTATCAGCTGTCTCATCATGAAGACAAAAAAAGAAAACTACATGTGAAAAATGAACTCCTTATCCTGTCCTCTATTTGACTTCTTAGTTTAGGCTATTTTTTCTGCCTCGACTATCTTTTATCCTCTTTTTTATTGCTCAGTTCCTCTCCAACTGCAAAAAGCACTTGCAGACAAAACTGAGATCTGTATTTTTAAAAACGCTTTGTGGGTCAGTGTATCATTTCTGGTAAACCTTTGTTAGCACCACTCTGATTTGAGCAATATTTTTACTGTTATAGAAATTAAGAAATATGACCAGCTTATAGAAAACAAGTTACATTTCCTGAAGGGACAATCAGATTTGAAAAAGAAAAAGGCAAAAATATATATGGAGAGTATTATAAAGAATGCAGATGTCAATTAAATGTTTACAGGAAATAAATGAAAGTTGAAACCACATAGATCCCTTATTTCTCAAGTCCAAAAGAAGATGCAGTTCTGTAGAATCTGAGCTGAAATTCTCAGAAAATTTGCCATTTCTAATACTAATTTTACAGTTTCTTTCTTACTCATTTCTATTTCTACTGTGACTGATATGAATCAATGCTTTCTGCTCATTCTTTGATATTCTGGGCTACTGTCAGATCTCAGCCTTCTGCAGTAAAAGTAGCTCCAGGTACAGAAAACAGTGCTGACTCAATTGAAATACAAAAATGACACATGATGTGATATGTCAGGACTGAAACCATGCAAAAACACTACATGAGGCCTTGTTTACCTCTAGTTTTTTGATTTTTTTTTTAATAGCTTCATAAAGATAGAAAAAATGCCTCTGTTTTAATGGATAGTAAAATTTAGTACGATGTGTCTAAATAATGTCTTATTTGGGTAATTAGGTTTGAAGTACAGACAATAGAGAAGTCTGGCCCAATAATTAGTCTCAATTGTTTTTAGTGATGAAAAGATGGATGAAATGAGAGGGTAATCCAAGTGCAGCTATTTGTTTAAAGCAGTCAAGAAGTCATGCAATTACCAAGTGTTGTAAACTATTAAACTGAAACATGCTCACCCTTTCTGTCCAATGTGAATCTGGCTGGAGAGCGGAGACAGGACAGCTAATTTTCTTATAGCACTTTTTCACAACTTCTACATATTAGAAGTAAAAACATAGCAAAGTAAATATTTCTCTTTTTTTTGAAATGCCAGTTATACTGGAACAACTTAATGTCATATTACACTTGTGCAATTCATAGCTTGACACAGTAAGTCATAATTATGCAGAGTAATGCAAACCAAGGCTACAGTTAAGAATCAAGATTTCAGTTTTGCATATAGCTCTCTCAGATCTTTATATTAATGTAGAATTAATAGATTAAATTTGATTTAATGAACTTTGTAATAAGCTAGGCTATTCTTTAGAGTTTATTTCACTGTATTTATCACATTCCAAAATTTAGTTTGTCTTGACTAGAATATTTTGAAGGCAAATACTTCATTGAATTTGATGAATTATTAATCTGTTCACACTGTTAATCCCAGCTTTAGCAAAGACATAAGCTTCTACTGTGATAGACTCCTATAGATTATGGAAGCGAATGTTTGTTACTTTGCTACTTTCTTAAATTTGAAAATAAATTAGTAATATAAATATAATTAAGCCTTTTAAGAGCTTATATTATGAGTGTGAAAGTGTATTCGATTTTCACTTTATAATATATAAAATATCTAAGAGGGTTTGCCATCTTTCAGATCCAAATGCATATGTGTTGGTATCTTGAAGATCTTTTCTTTTTTTCTTTGAGTTAGTGGATAGTTTGTTTTTAGTTCAGTGATGTATGTGTTTTTTATCTTGAAAATAAATTTAACAAAATATGTAGTTAACAGCAAACACTTCATTCACTTGCTAATATCTGATTGTGTGATGGCAAATCCATTAAACCCGAAGAATAGATTTCAGTTAACTTCTGATTAGCTTTAGATACTGTAAAACTTTAGTAACTGGAATAAAAGCATGACAGAAAATACTTAAAAGGGTCTTCAAAGCCCTAGAAAAACTTAAAGAAGTTTTTAGTGATGCAGTATGGCCAAATAAAGGAAGATGCAAATATATGGAGGCTAACAATTTATTCTGTAATTTGTATGGTTGGGTGAGTTTGTTTTGCTGACCATTAGCCAACTTTTTTTTTTATTATTTTACATTATTTACATGTTATCATTTACATTATTGTTTTCACTACTTTTGTAATTTTGCAAAATATACAAATATAATAATGAGATAAATTGATATTAATATATCCCATCAGTTTCTGTTATGTTTAAAAGCAGAAACGGGTCATCTCCATGATGTAAATCTCTCTTCTCAGAAATATTGATTTGTTCATAAGAGTACTGATTTGTTCACAGAAAATTAGTATAAACCTAGTCAACTTTTGTTGCAGATTTAATAGTCTGATGGCTTCCATTTTCCTAGAAATGTGATTAGTCATTCCAAAATATTAATTGAGATAGATAGCTCTTGTGAACTGTTTCTTGGCTATATATAGAATGTATAACCTTATCTATTTGTTTTTCAGGTCAGAGAATAATTAGGAAATCAATAAAAGGAATGATGACTCGTCTTAAAAGCATCCTTTATGCAGAGTTGTCTTTCTCAGTTGTGTTGACTTTCTCTGAAAATAACTGTCCTCTAAACAGTGGGTTTTTCCCCCCTTGTCTGCTCTTGCTAGCAAGGTTTATTACGGAGATAAAGCAGTCTAGACTCAAAAAAAATCTGACTTGTGTTCCTAATTCAACCACAGACTTTTATATGACCTTGAACAACTCATTTATCTGATCTTCAAAGGCATTTGGGAGGATAAAACTAATCAACGTGGTGCCTTTAGATGCTGTAACGGTACAGTTACTCTGTGCTACTAACTATAGCCAGTACCATACTATTTTTTCGGATGGGAGGGAGGGGAAAGAACAAACATTTGAAATGGAACTGTTTGGACATTTAAGTTATTCCCTTATTGCTTAGATGTTAGTAATTGCCTAGTTTGTCCTGCCTCTGGCATCCATACAGATGCCACCCAAAATGCAGCAACTAAGTTCATGCATAAAGTCTTTTCAGTTAAAGATATTATTAGATTCTAGTGATCTGCCAAAATGACCTGATTATCCTGATTGCAAAAACTGTTAGATATTATTGAAAGATAGAAATCACATTTTCCGTAAGAAGGTGCCTGTATTTCATCTGTTCTGTGTGTGCTTTAAATAGCTGCATCACTGTGCAAACTCCAGCTACTACTCTAGTACACTACTCTTCTCAGTGTATCACCTCAATTTTTCTCTGGCAACTTTCCTCAACACATAGCAGACAAAGTGCACCTTTATCTAAACCATACTTGGAAATTATGAAAGCAAGGCATTATTGTGTAAGACATCTGTGTAACTCTTTCTCAGTAATACAGGCTTTTAGTAGAAATATAAAAGCAGAAGGGTATTTTCAAAGTATTTTGCAGAGGAATCTATATTAAACCCAGATCTGTTCTACAAAAGAAACAGGTTTTGAGGATAACATTTGGCTAAGTTGGGAAATGGCACTAATAGAAAAAGAAAAGACGTAAGAAACTAGTACAGTATTAAAATCCACAATTTAATTACTATGCATCAGTTGTTCTGTGATAACTAGATTTGCATGAGTGCATTGCAGAGTATCGCAATATAGGTTACTAGGTTTCCCATGTCCAGTTCAGCAAAATCTAGTTGTATGAGACAAGGCTATCTCACAGACATTAAAGACATAATTTGATGATGGTTCACTTAAATCTTGTTCTCCTTCTACTATCGTAAATCTGAATTAATACCTCTGAGGTTAAGTGAACTTTAGCAGAATTTCTTTGCAGTTAGTGTAATTTACAGCAAGAGTTAGTGTAATTTACAGCAATGAGACAATAGTTAATTATTTTCTTTCTGTTGAGAAAACAGAAAGAACTTTATTTACCTAAATCCACCTATTTCCTAAAGGAGACACTTTAGCTCCACAATCCAGGTATTAATATGATTGCTGAATTTCTGTGGCCTCCCATTTTGCCAGGAGAGCTTGCTAAATCAAGAATCCTATGGCCTCTCTCTAAAAGCTATCGCAGACCTATGGATTGTTCAACTTTTTATGGTTTATTCTGAATAGAATGGGAGACAGAACTGTATTTAGTGGTATACCAGAAGTGAAGTGTCACAGAGCGAGAGGGGATCAGTAACTGACCCCGCTATTACTTTTCTCTGGGATTTGTTCTGAAGACTGGAGAGAGACTTTTGACCCCTCCTACCTGACTTTAAATACGCTGTAGAAAATTCTCAGAGCTCCTTGTAATGGAAGCTTGTTCACTGATGGTACGTATAAATACAAAAACACCACCTTCTTATTCTGTATCTAGATCTGAAAGTGGAAGTTACCATTTTTTTTTTCCTTCTCCTGAGTCCTGGAACAAAAGGAAGCACTGAAGAGATAGCTGTAGTTTGGGAGATCTCCACCGGCCATCTCTGTGTGCAGGCACAAGTGAGCACACTGCATACATTGTAGTGCAATCACTACGAGGGAAGTTGCTTTCAGACAGAAAATGACACAGATACTTCTTTACTGATAAGCGTGAGAGGAATTTTGGAGCTTATAGAAGTCAAAGTTGTGTGCCAACTCTAGCAGGGTTTTTTATGCTCCCCTGCTTCTATATTGATTTTGTTGACTCAGACCATCTCAGATTCTGTTGATCTTTTCCACTGAAAAGGGATGACTGATTTTTTAATACTCTGATGAAATTGTGTGAAAAAAAAAAAATGCTTGATTGTTTAGATGGCTTACTGTCCGCGACTCTACATTTTGGCGAGGATGCCTGTCTTGGTCTTTGTCAACAAAGAGATCAGTTGCTTCCTGATTTGCACTGCTTGTCTCTGCCCTGTCTGTCAAATATGTTGTTAGTAGGAAAAAAAAAAAAAAAAAAAAAAAAAA
>VWPW01002548.1:930394-1009610 GCA_013389825.1 Crypturellus undulatus | reverse complement strand
TCCTTTCCTTTCCTTTCCTTTCCTTTCCTTTCCTTTTCTTTCCTTTCCTTTCCTTTCCTTTCCTTTCCTTTCCCTTTCCTTTTCCTTTCCTTTTCCTTTCCTTTTTTCATTCATACTTTGGTTTTTCAGATCTACTATTTTAGCTATTTTCTGAGAATATAGCTACAAAGCTCTTTGACAGATGTTGAACACTAAGCACCTAAAACCCATGTGTTATAGGAGGATTTTTAATGTCATCTCTTAATGGTAATGAGAATCAGTGTTTTCTTTAAACAGTTTTTCTCATTGTTTAAAACACCAGTCTCTCATATCTATCTAATGCTTGTATAAAGGAAGAGTCTTCATTTATTTTGAAATTTCTTATAGGACCTACCATTTCTAAAACTCTGTTTATATAGCACTTTCTCACTTTTTAGGGCAACTGCCCTGATTTCTCAAGCACTGAGTCATGACCAAAAAGAGATTTAAATAAATGTGGTTGTCTTTTAAAAGTATAGTCAGGAAGGTGTTGACAGCAGTTGTTTGACTAGAAAGTTACCTCATGGTTTGTACATTTATAGACATTAACATTAATGGTCCATTATGATAAATGAGAGATATTAGATTGATACCTTTAGTATTCCACCTGTTGGCACAGTCATTCACAGTCAGCAAAAGGTCAGGAATTAAGGGTTAGGCCTAGAAGAGTCAGAAAATGTGCTCTTCCCCTAAGTGGGCTCCAAACCCAAGCTGCCCTGGGGACCTGAGGCCTTGCCTGATTTTCTGCTGTTGGTGTTTTTGCTGGACCAGCATAAGTTTATGCACATCTTAAAGTGCTCAGAATGAAATATTCTCCTTTCTTCATGTCAAAACAAATGTATACATGATCCACTAAAGAGTTTTTTGCGATACATATACTCCCCAGCCCAGTGTTGTTTTACCTGGCATGTTTACTAAAGAAAAAGTAACCTGTAGATAACAAGACTTAAAGTTAAAAGCCTGATGATTAATCCACCACATCACCTGTCTTCCCAAATTATGCCTGTTTATCCAAATAATGTATGGAGTTTTTTGTTTGATCAGTCCTTTCCAGGTAGGCTGCTGAATCTAAGGGTAGGATTTCCAGCAAACTGGTTACTTACTGATGTGCTGAATGTTTTGTTACTGCATAATACATTTTATCATCTGGGTACTGCCACTGCCAAGCGTGTGAGGCTGCTTTTGGGATCAGCTTGGGTGTTGGCTCCAATAACTGGAGCATGTAGAGCAAAAAAAGAGCATGGTCAGCAAGGCCAGTGGCAGAATTACTGATGAGTGAATATTGACATTGCAGGGAAGATAAGTGACTTTTATTTACTGGTTCCCTGAATGAAGCTACAGCTGTGCTGTGAACCTGTGTACTTACTCTGTGGAAGAACTGAAGTGTGAGAAAGTAAAGTATATGTAATAGCGAGGTGGCCTAGGTCACAGTTCCTTTGTTCCAACACCCTGATGCAAAGATGAAGGTGAAAGAAGTAAATTAAGGTTGCTTTAAGCTAATTTTGCAATCTTTGTTAGGGGGATCAAAGTTCTTAACTAACTGCCAGTCTAAGTATCACCAGCGTGGCACCTCATGTAACATTATTTACGGCTTTATATATCTCTTCTGCTCTTTCTCATTAGCTCTCTATAACAAGGAATAAGGGAATAGCACAATTTTCTCTGGTTACAGTTCTGATATACCCTTCCTGTCACAGCTCGGGCAGACTGCTGAGCCATCCCTTTCCATTAGTTATATCTTTTTCAGAGAGGCCCAGGAGCTGATTACATCCTTTTAAGGCCTCCTTAGTCTCATAGAATGGCATGCAGAAGCCCTGGAATAACTGGGAATAGAGCCTAAGAGCAGGAAGCCACAAGAATAACTATTGACTGAATTTCCAGTCATGCTTTCAAAGACACTGTCTCTGTTTCAGAGTCTTCTTTGTGAATGAGGCACAAAAAAGGCTTATTATAATCGTATCTTTAATCTTATTAAAATGCTCAAATGAGGAAAAAAAAAAAAAAACATAATCATAATATTGGCATTACGTTTGCTTGTCTGAATGCACCTACAAGCTGATTCCTGCTTTTCTACAAAGCAACTAAGCATATTTATCAAAAAACTTATGCTGATTGTGAAACTCAGAGTGGAGCAGCCCCAGCCACCGCCTTACATAAACTCTGTGCCGGGCACAGTGGACTCCTGCCACTGCAACATTTGTAGTAGTGAGATTTCCTCTCTGACCTAGTTTTCTGTTGTTCGCATTGGGCCCGGCCCGCTGGAGCATTCGATCGTTTTATATCTTTCCCGTGCCACAAAGCTACCCTGAGCCATCAAGGCAGGATCCCTGGAGCCTGGAGACATACACACATGTCTTAAAACTGCATAACAACTCCGCTATCTTGTTTCTTGCTGTAGTCAGCACAGAAGAGGTAGTAAGTGTGTCCTAAAATAGACAATAGCTCCTTAGATTTATGGTTATTCTTTCCTCCTGGGGTGTGTGGGGGATGATCTAGCACAGAAGATTAGAAATATAAAGAGTATAGTACTCATAGATGCACAATTCTTGCCCATAATTTCCTTGGATGATGTGTATGAAAGGGAGTAATACATGTGGGGAGAGAGCTTGGGCAGATAATGAAAGAGTACCTGGGGAGACAATAAAACAGAAAGATGTTTCATATACTTAAAAAAATGTATGATATGAAAGGTACAGTCAGAGATTATACAGAGTCTTGTAACAGCTGTGTTCAAAACAAACCCAAAAGCTGTGTCTGTGAAGATTTGCTTGGAGAAAGAGAGAGGAAGTACAGAAAAATCTAGATGTAGATCTGTATTTTGGTCTAGTAGATATCCAGATCTATAAAGATGTCTGATCAAGCTTTGCTTTCTGCTTCACAGAGCTATGGAGTCGACATCCCTTACTACCTCCCTCTTTGCGCTGCTCCAGACAGTTCAGATATTAATGTCTGTCTTCTAAAGCTATTTAATAGGAAACATTTCTGTACTATAGAGAGGGTAATTTACTACCTATGTCTTCTGCTCTGTAATTACTTTGACGTGTATCGTAGTAAATTACTATCATCCTGATTAGAGTCAAGATTTTGTCCTTTCAAATGCTTAATTCTTTGCAGGGTAGCTGAAGGAGTCTACTAAATATATATAGATGATATAGTGACTTCTATGATAAGGTATAGGAGAGGGTAAATAATTTTATAGGAGATTCAGTTTCTAACTGGCATACTACAACTACCTTCTTCTTCAAGAGCCATTTACCAGGGTTTCTAGGGGCAAGAACATATTTGCAGAGCTTTTGTGCTGTTGTTGGTGTAATATCCAAGTCTTGTAGACCTCTGTCATGGTGCCCTCAGGCTTTTGTATATTGGGACTGGGGAAAAGACCTGGCAGCCTGATTGTGGCTTGATTTGCTGTAATGAGATTCTTCCCACTTCATACGTTCACGAGCGAGACAGGGGTTGCCCATCCTGCCTCAAACGTGCATCACAAAGTGGCATGCTCTTAGGGTGCCTAAACTGGAAAACTAGTTTTCCCAGGCTCTTCTGCAGAGAAGGGAGAGAACGGAGAAGAGGAAACCTGCTCATAGAGAAATGCATGGACATCCTTGCTGAGGGATTCCTGTGTGAAGAGGAAGAAAACATCAGCAGGGAAGAGGGTGCGCATAGAGGCGGGCTTGAAGGCAGCTGATCTTTATACCCTGCTGTGATGAGAGAAGGAAAGCCTGTAGGTGCTGGATGGGTGTTTTTCCTACACCTCGTTCGCATGTGCTGTTTAGCAATAAAGAGTACTTGGGTTGAGAAAACCTCCTGTAACACTTTTGCCAAAAAGCTGGCAAAAGGAGGCCCTGTCTTTGGGTAGCAGCACAGAATGGGGTTGTACACAATGATCTGTTCGTCTTTTTTTCTGAAAACTCCCCTCAAGAGCTTATGCCTTAGAAATCAAATAAAGAGATAGTATTGTAATATAACTGGTCTGTGGAAGCCTAAGAGGACACAGATCCAGTGTGGAAAGACATAAACCAACGGTTTTACAACTGGTTATTTACTAGGCTGTTATCTTGGCTATAGAAGATATTTGGTACTGTTATTTTTATTCTCCACATCTACACCAGCCTGACTCTGATTTAAGACATATGGCCAGACAGATTTAAGCCAGAAATAATAGCTAAGGGGTTAAAATCAGGCATGGATGACAGTCATTAAAAAAAAAAAAAAAGTTTAAACGTGGATTTATTTACCTGAAAGTTTTAAACTCCCACATTTCTAACAAAATATTTTGATTTTTCTTTCTGCAGCTCTATAGCTGATCTAAACCCCCAGGGACAGTTAGTTATGTTTATATCACATAATATTTTTCATACATGTCCAAATGGTCTATGGCTCCAAACATCAGAAATTTCAAGTCCAGGACTGCCTTTAGCTTTTCTGGACATGGACAAATGATCATTATTTGAACATTAAAAAGTCTTAACATATTTTATTAATGTTATCCTGATTGTCAGAAATTGTCTCTGCAACAACCTCCTGTGGTGATGTTGGAGCCCTGCTGGAATTACCCCCAAAGACCTCAAAATCACTGGGCCCTCATGCAGGTGCTCGCTGGAAGATGTCTAATGTCTGACATAAATGTAGGGCGAGATTATACGGACCTTTACCGGCTGCAGAGTCAAGCCTGTCTGCTCATACCAGACTGCATCCTAGCTTACCACCTGCTTCTTTTTTTAGTGGAGATGATACATTGCAAACCAGTTCTCTGCATTTATGAAAACTGGAAAGACAAAACAATCTGTTCCCTGTTCCCCATCTCCCACTGTGTTACTCATCTCCCCTGAAATTTGAATCATTCAGCAATCTGCAAGACAGTGTGGCCTCGACTGTAAGGAGGGGCAGAGAAAGTTCAGGAGGGCAGAAGTAAGCAGACGCTGGAGGGGTCTGGAGGAGAGAAGCAACTTCATAAATTGCATTTGCCAGGAGAACTATGTTCACGTTATTACCCTCCCACTCCCAGTTTCTGCCAGTAACTGCCTGTTAACAGGGATTGCACTGTTCGACAAGGTCAAAGATGACCACATTGCAGATGTCCAGAATATTAAAAGCTTTTTAATGCTGGAGTTGGATTCTCATTCAGCAGCTGATAGCAACTGAAGTTCAGGTGCCAGAAGTAAAAACCACAGACCCACAGACTTAACCTCGTGTTGTTTGTCAAGCAATCTACTTCTACATTTCAAACCAGAGAAGGAGGAGGAGAATGGAAGGAGGACACGGCTGGATGATGATTACACTAGCCACATAACTGCTGCAATACAAAAAACTTTGAGAATTACTCAGGGATACTGAGAGCTTTCTATTTCCCAATTCCTTCCAAGTTTGCTAGTAAAGACAATATTGCCTATTCACTTCTAAACTTGAATGCTTGCTCAATCCCAAATCCCATGAAAAGAGTCTAGAGGGAGTGAATTTTACAAGGTTTCTTCATAATTATTTGTGGTTTTGAAAGCTGAATTTAGTTTACATTAGTTCTTATATTGGCCAAAGACTGTAAAAGAACTTGAATCTTTGATATTGAGTGGCAATATGATATGATGATGGTATGTATAAATAAAGTATTGTTATTTATTTAGATATAGGCTGTCAGTTCTGTACCATGTATACTTGAGATATTTAAATACTGTTCAGGACAAGCTTAGATAACCCAAGGAAGAAGTTCCATAATCATGTGTGTTTCTCCTCTTCCCCTTCATCCTGAATTGAAGCCTACACTTGCCTCCTTCACTTCAGCTATTTCCCAGCTCTTCAGATCATGAACTCCTTCTATTTGGATTTTATTACTGAATGGAAGTCTTCAGAATGGTCAGGATCAATAAGTGTCTCTGCAGGACATGCCAAATGTGTTGCACAAGTCGCAAGGTATCGGCACAAGTGTTGCTTAGTCCCCAACAAAAGATTTTGCAGAGAGAGAACTGGGAGGGCACTCTGATGGTCCTGGGGAGCAGGTTCCCACAAAAAAAAAAGGAAATATAAAACACTTACTATTTTGCATGTCTCTTCCTCCAATTTTATCAGTAATTTACTTACTGATACTGCATTTTAACTTAAGAATGAAAACATTTGCTTTGCAAACAAAACTGGTGGGAACCAAGCAATTCTCTTCAGAAACTAGTAACAAAACAGTCCTCTCAATAATACACATATTACCATAATCATTAGATTAATATAAGAAGATTAGTATAAGATTTCAGATAGTTTAAGAGATTTCTCTTTGTTTTTTTTTTTTTTCTGTACCTTAGTTAACCCTTACTGAATATGTATTTGCTTTGTGAACCTGAGTATACAAGTAACACACTAATCAAAAACTCTTAAGTACCTTTATCACTCATCAAGAATGGAAAATTAAATACTAAATACTGCCTTTTTCAGAGCAAATGAAGAGAGGGAAAAAAGAAACACCATCAACAAAAACAGAAAAACAATGATCCAATCACAAATTCCTGATGACTCCTATATTCAGCGCACAGTATTAGGAGAAAAGTAGTTTTGCATACTGTACCACCACAACTGGCTCACAGGCCTTGGAGGAACATCATCACAGATTCACAGAATGGTTGAGATGGAAAGGGACCTTTGGAGATCATCTAGTCCAACCCTCCCTCCCCCCGGTACTGTACTCCCAACCCCAGCCTGTAAGGATTATTTGTCCCTAGGTGGAGGAACCTGCACTTACCTTTGCTGAACTTCATGAGGATCGTCTCTGTCCAACTCTCCAGCATGTCCAGGTCTCTGTGAATGGCAACACAGCCCTTTGGGGTATTAACCACTCCTCCCAGGTTGGTATCATCAGCAGCTTGCTGAGGAGAGACTCTCTCCATTCATCCAGGTCACTGATGAATAAATTGAACAACATTGAACCCAATTTTGACCCTTGGGGGACATCTTAACTGTGTCACTGATCACGACCCTGTAAGCTCTGCCATTCAGCCAACTCTCAATTCACCTCACTATCCAGCCTGTACCTCCTGAGCTTCCCTATGAGAATGTTAGAATCAGAATCCCTGGGAAAAGCAGTGCATATCTCCATTTATATGTTACTTCTGAGTGCCATTTATCCCCAGAAGCACATATGTATTTCTAAAAATTCCCCTTTCCTCACAAAACTAAAAAGGAATACAAAACGGATGTAATTTTTGCCCAAATGTTCTTTGTAAGTTGAACAAAGTGATGTTTTCCTCACACAGATTAGCACTGTGAAGAATGCTGTTTTTTAAACTGGGAATGCCAACGATGAAAGCCACTAACTCATGCTTTTGGCTAAAGCGAAAAGTCTGTAGAAAGTTCAACCTTTTTAATCTGAGTAAGAAGTTCTTAAAATTGGATAAAATCGTAATTTGGTCTTGTGACAAAAAACAAATAAGAAGATTTCTTGCTACAGTGCAATGAAAAAAAAAGAACAGCCAAAAGCTAGAACTGTAGATCAAGAGTAAAAATGTAGAGCAATTCACCTTTGTTGAATAGCTTTTTTATGTTTGAGATTTTGGGGGTTCTTTGATCATTAAGGGGATCACATGCATTGCAACAGAGCTTTTGTGAAATAATTACACTGGTGGGTCTGGTTTCTAATGTACAGCACATAAATCTGAAAAAGCTATTGGGAAAATTCTGCTGAGTCTTTCACCTCAGATCAGCAGCCCTCAGATCATTAATCATGCATTATAAGCTTTAATAGACTAAGCATTTTAAAGACATCTGCTGAGTCTCAAAGGATAGAGTGCAGACCTTGCATTTTGGAGATTGCTATATTAGAGTAGTAATAATGTTGGTAGAAAAAAGACCCAACACAAAAGCTTTGCCACTCCTTTTGGTTCCAGAGAGACCAGCCAGACTTCAATGATTTTGGAGTCTGAAAAAAGCTAAGCACACCAAATATTTTTAGATAGTTCAGTTTAGTTAGCGATAATAACCACCATATCTGGCTCAGGTAGCAAACACATAAAGAATGATTGGTTGTGCGTGAATTGAATATGTAAAAAAATAAAAACACTGTTTAGTGCGAAACTGTATGTCATGCATGTCTGAAAATCGCTATAGGAAACTGTTCTTTTGCATATTTAGTTATTCACATTCAATCACTCAAACACTTAGCTTGGAAAAAGATGTTGTTGCATGTACAGCACAGATATCACAAAACTAATTAGATTTTCTCACATTAATATTTTCAGCAGCTACGATGTCAACCCTTGAAGGTAATTCTAAATTACATTAGCGGGACATAGATAGCTGTCTACAAAAAACAGTTACACTTGTTACCTCTTTGCTTGTAGTCAGTTTTTCCTCAGGCTACTTCCACTTTCACACCAGGTAGTAGCTTGTCAGGTGCTACAAGGAAGCACTTTCATGATGTAATGGACTTGATTTAGTTATGGTAACAGATTTATTTACAAACAGAAAGCAGTGGAGAATGCGAAGCTATGGATTCACATGATGCTTTTAGGTATGTTGTCTTAAGGACGTGCCCGCCCAAAAAACAATGGTTCTTGAGATAAATACTTATGTTCTTCATCCTGTATGAGTAATCGTTAGCATAGAAAATGAAGGCAAAGACTTCAGTACTTTGCATGTCCCTTTCCACTTTTCTTCCACTCTATGGATGTTTTTGGATGCAAATTTGAACTGATTGGTGCTTTGTCCAGGACGGAGATGCTTTGACTTGCCTTCCTCTAGCAGAGAACCATTTTCACATTATGAGGCTATACAAGCATTTATCCATGTCATGGCAGACTGTTATCTATCTATTTATATACTTTTTTATATAAATACAGTAAGGTCACTGCATCTCCACAAAAACAGATTGTTCATAGAGAACTTGAAATAATACTCTAACTCCACCTAAAATTTGGGAAACTGGGATGAATTCTGCCTTTCCTATACTTTCCTAGAAATCACTGTAAATCTCAAGCTACCTAGTTGGGCATGGCTGCAGAATGAGTTGTCTTTCCATTTCCTAAAAGTAATCAAGCAAGAAATGTAAGAGATGCAATGGCAGCTCTTGCTATTATATTTAGAGTCATTTTCCACCTATCTTCTGAGTGATTTTTAAACAGTTCATCAGAGAAGGATGTAGCAGAAGGGCCAGCTTAAACCTCCAGCTCAGAAGACACTCAGCTGTGAGTGGGAGACCTAATTGTATCTCTAACCTTTTTTTTTGCTTCAGAACAGTGATTGCTGCTCTGATTAAAAACAAGAGGAGCTCAGTAGTGATGCCCTTGAAGTCTTTCTTACTGAAGCAATTTCAGGTCTATGCAAGTTTCTTATATGGTCAGAAAGCAAAGGAATATGAACAGCTCTGCGATGTGGCTCACAAGTGTGAGATGTTTTGAAGGTCTTGGACCTGGTACTCCTGGTACTCTCAGAGTCTATATGAGTGTTCAGATATTCAGGCTTGGGGTAGAATGTTAGCTATAGGCTACAGACATGTTTTCCTAAGAATGCTGCTCATTTCCTATGCTTTTCTTAAAATACTTGAACAAAATATCTGATGCTGAGACAGACTTTTCATATGAAATGACTTTTATTCAAGGCTTTTTTGTTGGTTAGAGGAAAAAAAAAAGTAATTGAAAGTGATCCAGACTGACTTCCCCTTTCCTCCTCTCCCCAGGTTTCCCAGTTTGGTATTAAATATGTCGGTTACTCTTCCAGTCCTTTAGACTTGGAATAAAGTTCAGAAAATGAGAAAAGGTAAACAAAGGCAAAGAAAATTAGAGATATATGATCAGGGACACAAGGAAGGTTCCTGGCAGAATATGGTGTTGAGTTGTCTTGCTTTCTGCAAAATGCAAGCTTTCCTTAAAAGGGAAACCAAGGGAAATAGGTCAACTCAAATAACATTAAATCACGCTGCATGGGAGTGAGGCTACCCTTCCTCCATATCTAAGCTGTCAGAGGACACACAGTTTTTAAACTTAAGTTTGCTGATGAATATCTGTGTTGTTTGAGGACGGTCTCTGGATTCTGAACAGTACTCTCTACTTGGTGTGACAGTTTTTTTAACAGCTTTCTCACTATATCTGCCCTCAGCTGTTGATTTTTTTTTCTTTTTAGAAAGGAAATTTGAGTCATTGCCACTTTTTATTCTCTCCTCGCTGCTTTAATGGGATCTTCTTCCCATTTCTGCTCTTTTGCCTCTTTCCATTTTATGAGATTTTTATTCTCCTCTTCATATAGTTCCAACACTTTCTCACCTGTCTCACAAGCAAAAAAAAAAAAAAGAAAGACTTATGCTATAGCATTCTGAAATGCAACTCTAGTGTAACACTCCTGTTTCAAATTGCTCCTGAGGAAAGAAGAAAGCAGCTTTTTTATTTTTTTTTTTCTACAGATGCTTTACCATCCTGCTTTTGAGTTCAGAATTCTGATACCATGCACGGTAGTCTAGGACAATATTCCCTCCAAATTCTTTGCTAAATATTTAAGAAATAATAGCAAAAAATTCTTCCCAGTGGACTTCATTTAACAGTATCTTTTCTTTACAAGAAAAAGGTTGGGAAAGCTAACTAGTGGTAGATGTCAGGTTGAATGAAGGAAAAGGTGGGAACATGGGAAGGGAAAGACAGAAAAGAAATACTACTATTTTTCTCTCTGTTGAAACTAATCTGAGGATTAAAAAATTCATTGCAAAATGCAAAATTATCCCACTTTGACACATGAACTTTATTTCTTCTGTGATTCTTCATCCTTTTAAATATTTAAATTAGTGTTGTGAAGTACTTAATAGACTACCATTAACCATAGGAAAAAAATGGAAAACAGAACAGTGTACTACATTCTTAGAAGTATATCTGCCCTTGACATGCATGTTTATAGGTGTCACTTTTATCCTCTTCTCTCAATAACCTACTAAAATATAATAGAACTTCTTACACATTATTGTGCTACTTAGCTCTCAGCAGTGGTTTTCTTTGCATTAAACTAATATTGCCACACCCGCTAAGGGCAAATAACTATTTTTCTCTAAGGATTTACAAAAGTGAGCAAATCCAGATTTGACGTGACCTTCCCCAAATGCCATGATTTGGTCAGGTCCTTGAACAGAAGATCACGTGTATTTATTACTATTTATTTCCCCAAGACTTAGCACACGAGAGCTGAGTGTGTCTTTCCTATTTGTTGTGATTCCCAGGAGCAGCTTGTGCATTTGGCTATTTATCACCATGTTCCCACAGTCCTTAGCTGTGAAATGCTTGGGACAGAGACTTTGCTTTGTTCAGCCCTGCTACTTCTAAAGAAACAAAGCACTGCAAAGACAAAGGCAGCTGTGATGTGCATGCTGACCGGAGCCCTAGCATTTTGATGACAACCACAGGACCAAGTTGCCATGCCCTGTTATAGCCATGGGGAGACACTTTTATCCCTGTTTTACCTCCCATCTCCTGCTGTCTTCCCTGTGGTTGCAGGGCTCTCAGGGTGATACCCCCACTTTTCCACGCTTTGCTGGCACCAGAGGAGAGGAGAAAGGACCCAAGGGGAACATAGTAGTAGGGACGAATGGACCTTAATTGCCTTGGTGAGTTGGTCCCCTGCTTGGCGAAGCCAGGTGTATCTGAAAGCAGAATAATGAATGATAAATGTCCTATGGTGCTCTCTATCGCACACCAACGTCCACAGCTGGAAAAACACTCTTGAGAGTGGACAAACATGCTAGAAATGCAGTAGCAACAGCTGAAAAGGTATGCTAAGTCCATCCCTACAACTCACCAAAGGACATGTAGTGAAGTTCAGTAATGCTGGAATATTGTGAAAGGCCTCTCAGAAATAATACTGTCAAAATGATACAGAAGTTTCCATGTAAAACCCTTTTATAGACAAATATGGTACGTACGTCAGGAGCGAGGGAGCCTGCACAATGAATCTGAAAGACCCCTTCTGAGGTAATTTTTAATTGTTCCTTTCTGAGGTAATTAACACTTTATCCTGAGATCTTCATTGCATGGAGACTAGTTTGGCTTCTGCTTTACCAAGCCTGTCATCTCATTTGTGTTTGTGTTTAGGACTCAGAGCAGTAAACTATCCGTAAGAAGTAAAGTTTCTTTAAAAGTGAAGTATCTATCATTTTTCTTATTAAAGGACTGTGGCTGGCAATTCTATTATGTTGAATTCTGGATTAAATTTACTTCCTGGCATTGATTGACAGAGTAGTTTCCAGTTAATATTATGTGTTGGTTAAATTTATTGAATTTCCAGTTCTGAAAAGTTTTCAAAGAGGGCGCTGGTAATAAGTTATTTGAAACTGATTCAGGCAGTAGAAACTGGTCACTAGGTGGCACTCATGGATCACATAAAATCCTGTCTTTTGCAAGTGAGAAAAGTGAGTTGTAGTTTAAACCTCAGTGTGATTTAAGTTAACCATTAAAGAATATTTACCTATCCTGTGTAGCACACAAAACCTAGAATAATACAAACAATATTTATCCTAGATATCATCATTTCCATCATAAAAATATGCCTCAAATCTGTTCTACTCTATTAATAGCTGTGTTAAATGCTTTACCCTTCAATATGGTAAAGATATTAACAATGCTGAAGGCTCTATGCCGGCATTTTTAGTTTTCCCTGCAAGGAAACAATGGAGTGGAAAAAAAATCCAGTTACAGTAGAAGTGTGTTTCAGAGGCCTCCAGCTCAGTCAAATGCACTCTTGCCACCACTGAAAACAAAAACAAAAAATCTCCCAAAGCTGGGAGAAATTGGCTTTTTCTGAGAAATAAATTCTGGAAATGAAGAGTTAAGAAAGCTATTTTTCCTCCCAATTATCAAACAACCATTTGTCGTTTCTCTTTCACTTCAATTCATATCAGTTCTTCAACATGGACTTTTTGTACTGCATTGGACACAAACAAGTGGATGTACACTGAGAATTTTGTGTGTTGTTCTGTTAGTGTTAGTAAAGTCTTCAAGTATCTTATGCCATACAGAGTGTTACAAGCTTTCTCATCAGTGATCTGGTATTTTAAAAAATGTTTTTATGATAATAATAGGCTTGACTGGTGGAATTAAATAGGCAGGCACTAAAGCTTTTCATCAGTGCTCTGTAAAAACACACAACTATTTCCAGTAGCTGTGGTTGGGAACAACTCACACATTTGTGTTATTTTACTATTAGGCTTGGGAAGAGGTTTTGATAGCAGGAAAATCAAATATTAAAATTTATTATGCATAGGTTCCTAGATAGGTTTTTTGAGTGAGTGGAGATGGAGAGTAGAAGTGGTCAGCATGCTTGACTGTCCCACTTGTCTTCTGGCCATAATTGCACAGGGCAGCTGTACAGTGCTCAAGCTCCAGTTGTGTTCCCACAGCCTCTCTCCTTGCCTAGGTGTCAGATAAGAAGAGGAGCACTGGACAAGGGGAACAAGGCTCCTCACACCACTCCTTTTTGTGTTGTCCTGTTTGCCATAGCTCACCGTACTCAACCTCTACTAGCACTGAGCTTAGGTCATGGCCAGTGCAAGACTGAAATGCTCCTATGTCACCAGGCCACCAAAACAGGATTAAAAACACCTTACTCTTTCTGTGTGTATCAAATATGATTTCCAAATTTCTGATGTATGTTGAGAGATCACTTTCTTTATGCTGCTTGTATTGGTGTACATTTACCAGGGGAACCAAGAAAACCTTTACAGCAAGAGACAAAAATAGAGATCAGCCTTACCATTCACACTGGGTGTCATCTGGCCTGAAGGGAAGGCGTATGCAACAGGGAAGAACTGAAAAAATCTATCTTATTATAAATGAAAGCTTGAATCATTGCTAATGCTATTTCTTCTTTCTTGCTCCGTTTCTCTTTTTTTTCAGGTTTTTGAGAAACATTTTAGTAGTTTTCCCCAGCATATCACCTGGTTCTTCAGCTCTACTCCCCAGTTCTTTTCTCACATTTTTGGCTCATGCTCATTATGTTAATACTTGGCAATCATAATAATCTCATTCAAATAGTATGAACTTGGGACTTTATTTACTATTCTGTTAATTTTGGTACATGGGAAATGCCTGAAAGAGTATGGACACAGAGTTCAGATATAGGATATGACATTTTTTCATCATGGTCATATGTCTTTATCAATACTGAAACCTCAGATTGCTGCTTTTAGTCTGACAGATTTTGAGATAACTGTGGATACTATTTGATTATTTTATTCAAGACTGGATTATCTATTAGGTCTTGTGTTTTCAAATGATTAGGGACATTTATTTTGTATATATAAAGAAATGGCAGTCAAACATTTTATATTTCTTTTAAATCTATTGGACTATTGCTGGAAAATATCTAGTTAAAGGGGTCAAATATTTGATCAGGCTTAATGGTTGCTTAGAATCACTATCATAACAACCTCTGAGTATTTGAGATGGTCTACCAGCTTAAATTTGGATCAGGGTTTGGAACACTGTAGTCAGTTTCATCATCTTACCATAGGAAGACAACCATGTCTTGTCAAATTACATCCTGATGTACTAGTGAGAGGATGTGGTTTGCTCAGAGTAACTTAAGAGGAAATAGTTTTGCTTTAAAGAAAGTTGGGAAGCAAAATTACTCATTCAGAGAAGGAAGACTTCTTTGGTTTCTATCACCTCAGGAGTTTTCCAGCAGAATACACTCCATTTTGCCAGAACTTGACACAGTTTATGAACAAGTGCCATGAATGAAGTAGCATAAAAACTGAGTTTGGTTCCATATATGACTCAACCAGAGTTCAACCTGGAATAATAAAATGTTCAGCATATGAAGCTAAGGCTCACCTGCTCTTGCAGAAAGGCACTAGAAGATTATAAGACTCCCTTCTCCCTAGGCGATGATTTTAGAGCAGTGGTACATGGTAGCTCCACTACTTCTTCCTTTGGGTGGGTTGGACTTACCTTTAGCAGTGCAGATTGCCTTGGGTTCCACCTTACATGGGAAGTGGACCAGTGGGTAGACAAAAGTTACCCAGTGTCTAACATTCCAATTTCCTACTTATTTATTTAAAATTTTGAAAATTACACTTGATAAAACAAAACAAAAACATCCTGTTGAATATAAATTCTCCCGTGTCTGTAAGCACTTCCATCAGAAGGTCAAAGTTTAATCTGATTTCCTGGTGAATCTCTTCTGTCAACAGGCAAAGCAATTCTTAGTCCTTTTCCTTGTGCCTTTTTTCCCTATCCTTTCTGACTTTCCTCACTACTTTTTTTTTTAATCACTATCCTGAATGAGAGAAGGATTTCTCACCTTAACTGAACCACGGTTGTTCCAACTTTGCTTCATCGTGATTTCTCCTGTGACCTAGTCCCAAGTATTTTTTCTTCCCTTTGCTTTTCAGTACTTCAATTCCAGTCTTCCCTGTCTTTCCTCCTAATTTGCAGCTGCCCTGCTTTGCTAGTATTACAGGCCAGCTGGGAGATATCATAGGTTCAGAATGTTGTTAGGGTACTATTCTGTTTTCTACGTTCATCTCTGGAGGGATAATTACTAATGATTATATAAATATATGCAATTTGAGCACTAATAGAAATGACATACTTGTGAAAAAGATAAGAATTTTTACCTAAGCTAGTAAAGAGGTTTAAGTGTCACTGATACTGTGTAGAAAATGACATTATTTTAATTAAACATCTTGAACAAAAAAAAAATAACTTCTGGTTCCTGACATTCTTCCATGTAGGCAAATTGAATACATCGTTCTGTGCTATTTTTTAATAAACTATATGTCGTAGGAAATGAACAGAAAATTTTTGTATTAGGCAAGTATCATTCTATGTGACTTCCAGAGCAAGCTGAGCTTGCATTGCACAGAAGACATTTCCCTAGCCCTGTTGCATTCTCTAGGATGGCCAACAGTCATTACCAATGGTTCTCTTGAGAGTCTAGCACAAATTACACAAATTATACAGAATTTCCTTGCATCCATTCCCTTTTCTTCTGCAAATGTGGTGGTCATACTATGTTATATCAGTGTTTTATTTGCATTTTTGAAGGTATATCCATGGTATAAGATAATACAATGAGATTTGTGATATCTCACATATTAGGTGTGTGAATGACATACGTAGACCCACACTCTTCTGACTTGTGCATTGAAGAAGTATGATGTCCCCTGTTTGGCAGCAGCAATCTCACACACTCTTCGTAGCCATTGACTCTTAGAATTCCTCTCCAAGACTCCTAACCCCTTGTTTGGCATTGCATAACTGTGCAAATGCATTATGGAACAATATTGCACTTAGAAGCACTTCAAAAAACAAATTTTCTGGCCAAGTATTGTCAAGTCCTTATGGTGAAATCACTTAATTTTGCCTATGTCACAATTTTTCTCTCCCCAAGTCCCAGTCATTGACCACAGCATTTCATCACAGGCAAACATACTTTCAATCTCTTACAACCAAGACTATCTCAAGATATTTTTAAAAGGCTGATGTGAGCATTTCAGTGTCCTTGATTAGACTGCTGCAATTTAACCTTAGCAAATTAAGGTTGTGAGGTCTCTGTTAGCAGAATTCATTTAAATGAATTGTTCATGGTAGTGACAGAGATAGAAGGCCAAAATAGTTAGTTTTCATTCAGAGCAAGGGGAAACTATAAAGATGTAAAAGATGATTCACAGGAAAAATTTCTTAACAGTGAGGGTGACAGAGCACTGGAACAGGCTGCCCAGAGTGGATGTGGAGTCTCCTTCTCTGGAGATCTTTAAAACCTACTTGGATGCCACCCTGTGCCATGAGCTCTAGGTGACCCTTGCGTGTGCGTGTGCAGGGGGATTGGACTAGATGACCTCTAGAGGTCCCTTCCAACCTTAAGCATTCTGTGATGTAAAAAAGCCAAGAATTAAAACTTATACATGTATAGCAGGAGTGGGGGTGAAAAGAGCTTTCCTGTTCTTTTTCATTTTCTTTCTTTTGTTTTTTTTCCTTTTTCTGTGGGATATATATATATATATATATGAAGGTGACAATTCATCATTTAAATAATATGGGTTTAGAAATGAACCTCTAATTTACGATGGATTTAGAGGAAAGCAGATACTTTATGGATTTCTGTTAACAATAAATGAAATGAAATGAAATAATGAAATGAAATGAAATGAAATGAAATGATAAAATAAAATAAAGTAAAATAAAATAAAATAATAAAAGGAAATGCTGTTTGCTTGCAAAATGGTTCTAGAGATTTTTTTTTTATGTGGAGATGACAAATAAGTATTTGTGGGAATAAACAATAGTTTCCAGGAAAGTTACTAATGCAGAGAAACATAAAAAGACTTGTAGGGAATTCCTGGATGTGTTCACAGAGTCTTTTATTTAGGCGAATTCCTACTAGTCAATAGTGACTTGAAGTATGAGCAAAAGTCTAAGATCTATGTCTGACATAGGAAAAAAAGCATATATATCAAACCCATGTATGGTTTATTCAGTCTTCCACCTTTAATTAGCACGTAGCTCCTTTTTTCCACAGGGAGATGTACATACTTTTTGCATGACTTGTTGGAAGACTCATCTTTCAGGAAACAATGTACCTGCACCAAAGTTTTATGACGCCTAGGAGGCTGAATTTTAAAACTATTTAAATTATGTACATTAATGTAGATGTATAATAAAAAAAGTGTCTTCACAGTGCAACTTAGAATAATATCATTAGAAAACGTCAACTTCCGTTTAGAGTTGATTCTATCTATCTACGAGTTTTTGGTCCCATTTGGAATGGCAATTTTGCTACAGAATACAAAGGAGGAGTCATGAATATTCTGTAAAGCCGAAATTTTAAAGATCTATTTGATCTGGTAACAATTTAGTGCTTTGACTTTTTCTTCTTTTAGGTACTATACTACACTAAATAGTTTAAAAAAATGAAACTTCTATAGGACAAATTAATGACAACTTTGTATGACTTGGCACTGGTTACAGACATTCATTGGCTCTTTGAAGTTATTCAGGAAGATTCTTTTGTTCTTTTCAGGTTGGGAAAAATCCAACCTGTGAGATACAGTCTTTGTATGAGTTTAAAGAGTTGATCCTTGTAGCCAGTGAGAACTGTGCTTTAGATGGAGTATAAAAAATGCAGATACCAGTGACTGGGAAGCAAGTAGAAATCCTCTTTCCAAAGAAGTGCTTTCTTAGTAGCAAAACCACTCATTTTGAGGTATCCAGGCTCATCATCTCCACACTACAAATTCCTTGTCTTAGTTCCCAGGTGTTTTGACCATATTTGGGTAACAAATCCCAGATGTTGCAGCAGCTGCCATGGAAACAAAGGCCTAACTTGTGTTGTCTCCCCTTTCAGCTGTTTTGTAGCTCTTGCTGACTTAAGTGAAGTGATTCTCAGGCCTAGGAAGGAGGCACACAGAACTAGCTCAAGGACTCATGCCACCATGGGTTGCGCTAGAGAGTTTGTGCTGTAATGCAGAAACAGTGTTGCGGCAGTGTTGCATTTCTCACCTGCCTTCTTGCCTTGCCTGTCTCCTACTAGCTGCCATGCCGTGCAGACCCTTGATTGCACAGGGTGCTGGCAACTTCTTGAGAAAGCAAAAATTCTTTACTTCTTTTGCAGTTTTTTTTTTGTAAACAAAACAAAACAAAAAATCAATCTCAGGTTAAATATTTTACCTGATCTAAAGTTAGATCTCAGATTAGATCTAAAAATAGATTAGCATGCCTTCCTATAATGCTGTAGGGATTGTCTTAAAATGTAGCAGGCTGTAACCGTGGCTCTGACAACTTCTGAAAACAAGTTCTATGTTTTTAAGATGGAAATTACCTTTTAGTTTGTGCCAAAAATACTGCATAGATAGACCTAAATGCAGTTTGTATATATGTTAAAACAAAACAACAACAACAAACACAAACAACAACAAACAAACAAAAACAACAAAAATACATTCACTATCTGGGGCTATGGAAAAGCAAATAAGAGAAATAAAAGAAAGAACTCTGGAAACTTTTCCCATTTCCTGTTTAAACAACAACAAAAAATACAGTTAATCACCAGAATTCTTGAATGTAGACTGTTAATTCTCATCTGTAAGATACCACCTACTACAGTAACAGAAAAAAAGGAAGGGAAAAGAAAACCACTGTTCATTTCCGTTTTCCATGAAAACTCAAAGGGAATTCCCCACTAACTACTTAAGGGAATCCCATTTTGAATGGACTCAAAAAAATTTCTTAAGACAAATTTGTTTTCAGATGTGTTCTTTCCCAGGGAATTACTGGTTTAAGTAGAGGAAAGATTCCTTGGAAGTTTCCAAGTCTCCGCTGGCAGCGTGAGTCAGACGTCTGCAGGCAAACTATAGGCTGTATTGTGCCAGATTTGACGTCAAATGATAATCCAATGGGGTTTTCCATTAGCATTCAAAATGGAGATCCAATACGATCTAACTGGGTAAGGATAACCGGATTTAGTCTTAGTCACCAAGATTAGTGGTAAAAACTCTCATTCATTGAACAGATTGTTAAAACATATGTTAAAAGGCACAAAATGTTGCAAAAAGAAAAATATTGAGCATGAGTCTAAAGCAATATTAATTCTGAAATGTTTCATAATCTAATAAAATGCAAGTGCAATACAAGTCACTGCCATAGTAAGGCTGAATTAGCCTGTGTGGCGACAGCAAGAACCAATTACTCCTCTTTCCATTAGTGGGTCTGCTCGCCAAGGCTGGGGCGTGCTGTCGCAAGGACTGCTGTTATTGCTGTTTGGAAATTTTCTGAGGCAGCAAGAAAGTATTGCCTCATGGCTGAGTTTGGCAGGTCCTCCCTGCAGCTAGGACCTGGGGGAGCTATACGGCCCTGTCCATAGGTGGGCAGTTAACAAGACTTCTCTAGGACTGGGGTCTTTGAGTGACCCCTGTGGCTGTTTCATGAAATTTATATTTTTGTCTGTTTTTATGAGTCATAAAAAGATCCAAAGATCTCCCAGTTTGTAAGGATTTTTGATACTGTTGTGTTTATACTTTCTTTTGTTTTCTGTCCTATTTGGGATGGAACCAATTTCAAGAACACTGATTTTGTCACAGTCTGGGAAACCAGCTTCTTTGGCTAGCTGTAGTTCTGTAACCTGTCTTTCGTACTACTATACATTTGAAAGCAGAGCTGTTGGTTACATTCAGCTGCATGTGAAGAGGTGAAAATGAAAAAGCATGAGTTTGGTTTTGTGAAATGCTTCTTCTCACCCACTCTTCAATGCAGAATTGTGCCGATTTGGGCAGAGTTGTTTAGTGCTATCCTGGAAGTGTATGTTAATTTGTTCCAGACCTTTCTGCTCTGGGCCCTGCAAGAGACTAGACCTCCAGCAATCCTCCAGGTATCAGATTACTACGTTTTGCAGTGTACTTCTAGGGAAAGTGGAAAGCACTCAACTCCTGTCTGTATAAGACTTCCCTAAAGAGACCCACCGGAGTATGAAGACTGATGTGGCCTGCATTCAACAAACAGGTCAAACAGTCTCTAGCTGTGAGATAGACACAGGAAATCTGACAGGTTTTCATCTACCCATCCATACTAGGGTAAGTTAGGACAGCTCCTTGAGTTCTCACAGTGGTGGAGGTCCCAACTTATTACTCCTAAACAGGACTGACTTGAAGATGAGACTAATGAAAGAAAGCATTACAAAGGCAGCTGGAGATAATAGTTGAAGGGTACTGAAAGACCACACAGTTAGGTGAAATAGTGGAAACTGGAAGTCCATTTTTCAAATATCTTTTTGGAGTGGGCTTAGAAACCTGTCCACAGAGGAAGGAATGCAGTAGTTGAGACCAAAATTGCAGCTGAGTAATTGACAGTCACTGCATTTAGTCCAGTTCTGGGGGAAGCAATATAATGGGGTCATAGATTTTTAAGTTGTGGTTGGTATTGTGTTACCCATGTTATGTGGAGTCTAATTTTACCTGAGAGGAAAGTTCTCAGCTGAGAACCAGAAAAATGTCATAGTTGCTGTCTTTGCCACAGTATACTTAAGAAGTATCTATCTCAGACAGTTTCGATTAAATGCTAATGTCTGTGTTATAGGCACAAATCCCTGCAAGAGCTCAGTGACACTTATTAGCCTCTTAGTTCTGTCCATCCATGAAATGGCCATGCCAAGAAAGAAAAAGAATTTCATATACTGCTTCTTTTTTTTCCAGTTCAGAAAAAGTCACACCACTTATTCCTGCATTCTTGACAGCTGGTAGTTGACTTTTTTTTTCATAAAAAGAAGTTGAAAATGGAGATTTCTAGGTGAAGAAATTTCCGATGTCTACCTTGGTGACTCACCAGCTCCCTCCTTCTTGATAATCCACACAATTCTAAACTATAAAAATAGATCTTTTGTCTCATAGCACCCAGAGCTGTAATATAAACACACAGGAGCAGAGGAGTTAGTTGAAGTTAGTAAGATTCTTCATGGAATGAATCATGATGAATTTGGCTTTCCCCCAAATTCACATGTTAGCAGATAATTCTGTCATCCAGTCAAGGTTAAAGCATGCTAGAATACGGTAGCAACAGAAACAGTATTTAAGCAGCACACTGTCAAGTGTGTTTGCTTGTGGTCATGATTTGTTTCGATGTGAGTCAGATTGTCCATGGTTATCTAGGAGATAATAATCTCTTGGGGAGCTGTTATAGGGGGAGCTGTGATTTCCAGCCACGCTTCGCCTTAAGTATTCAGTGAGTGAAAGACAGATGCTTATAGAGTCATATTCCTAGAAAGGAACAGTGTGGGCACTAAGAGGCAGGATGGGTACAAATTCAGTTTATGCATGCATCAGTTGCCTGAAAGCAACCGCGGATACAGACATTGATAACATCTAGATTTAGGCAAGTGAGGACCATTTCATCCATCTAGGAATGACTGGTAAAGACTTGGATGTTCACCTGGTTTAACACCTGTGCTCTCCATCTTGCCTGTTATGCCACTATCCTAATGCACAGATATACGCTTTTGCGTGACTGAGGAACCAAGACACTGCAGCATATGATAGCAGGTCCCACAACAGAAATAGTCCCCAGCAGTTGCGTCTGCTGTAGTAAAACTACTCCTTGTCATTTAAAAATCTGTACTAAAGAATATGGCGGGAACTAGGATGTTGAATTGACTCTTCAAATATGGGACTGGGATTTTGGCACAGTTGCAGGCTTCCGAGCTTCACTGTGGTGCCTCATGTAATTCAACTTCAGTTAGCCCTGTGAAATGGAGGTTGATTATATCTGTCTACTTCAGAAGGGGTCTATGAAAATAAATGCATTCAGATTATTGGACACAGATGACACAATATGGAAAGTCAGGCTGTTTAAACGGTTATTTTCAAAGCAAAAATTCTTAAATAATATGGCCTTTTATACACAGACATATACACGCACGCACACATATGTGTTTATGTGTAAATAAATATATATCAACTCAGCTCAAGGAAGACCAAAAGAAGAAAGTTAGTAATATACTAGTAGCAAGCATCAAAATACATGACAATCACAATGCTTCTGATTCCTTTGTACGCTGAATGATTTCAGAAGATCTGAAAAGAGCCAATTCTATACCAGAAAGCACTAAACAAAATTTCATGGAATATTTCCTAGGATCCTAAATGTGTGTATCAGGAAATACAGTTTGCAGAGATATACATTATATTTAGCTTTGATGGTCATAACACTTAAGTAGAAAGACATTGTCTGTGGAAATTTACTGCTTCCTCTGTGAGGTTTCTGACCCATGTTTTAGTCCCATACTGGTATGCTTCTCTAGTTAGTGAAAGAAAAGTTTTAGAAAATGGAAAATTATCTATTGTGTTTTTTATCTATTTTCTTAACCCCCAAACCCCTAAAGTTCTATTACATAAACCTCACTTGGTTAAACATAACAATTGTTCCTGATGTACCAGGCTCAAAGTGTCAAACTTGAGAACATAATTTCACTACACAGAGTCTGTCCTTAAGGCTATTAGTGTACAGAGGCTAGGGACAAGAGGTCAGAGGTTGGTGATGGCTCCCTTTGAGATTTCTGCATGGTCATCAGCCTAAAATGAATAAGGATAATTCTGGCTTTCATCATGGTTTGGATTAGCTAAAGAGGGTATTATTATTGCTATTACTATTAATACTAATACTATTACTATTAGTGCTATTTTTTTGTCTCCAAAAATCATATCCATCAAGCCTAGTGCAGATAAGGACCACTTAACCATTTAAGAACTTTTCAGTATTTTATTTTCAGTGCTTTATTGGCGAGATTTTGCTCCCTGTAATCTGTGTCCATAATATACTGATTATATGCATAGTCCCTATCTTTTTTTTTTTTTTCATAAAAGCAAACCTATATCTATCTGTAAATCTATTTGTGTGTCTGGTGAAATGTAAAGGTAAAAACAAAATGGAGGTTGAAGGTGGGGTGTTGTGAGTAGGTGAGAGGTGCTATGTGTTTCTCGCATCTTTGGGTAAGTCCCAGAAAGTAGAAAGCACAGGAGGAAAGCGATGAGCAGATCTCTATCACAGAGTAGTTCCTACACATCTTTCTTTTTTTTTGAGGTAGGCAGTGGTATTGAAGCAAGGAAGTTCTGTTTTGTCCTGAAGGGGAACTGTTGAGGCATCTTGTAGAGTAATACCTACTCTGAATGAAACCTGTCCTGCAGTTTGTAGCTGGGATCCTGTGAATAGTATTTCCTGTATTAAGATGAAAAAAGCTTCTTACAGCCTATCCCCAAATCTAGGAGTTTTGAATTTCTCTGTCAATACATATTAAATGGCAAAGAACTGAAATTAAATGGCAAAGAAATGGAAAGATACAGAATGTTTCCAGAATGGGTAACTTAAAACCACTAAATATCCTGTGCTCTCCTTTACTTGGCAGTAGGACAATTAAAATACAAAGGCAAGTTTGTTTGTGCAGAGAAGCCTGTTTAGGACTGTCACCACTATTCACTTAATGTAGCGGGAGCTGGTAAGGGAAGAGAAAGGAAATATCATGGGGACAGAGATGGTTACAGCCATTTACACAGGTGGCCTAAGTCATGAGCACTTGAAAATATATGTTTCATTGCACTGCTTGTACTTAGTCTCAGATTTCACTGTTTGCTTCACACTAGCACAACATGGCGGGGAAACATTTATTTTAATCCACCTCTGTTTCAATTACACTAAATCGTGCCTAGTGTAAACTGTATAACCCTGTTTTCTATCGAGCTCTAGTGATTGGTACCATATGTAGATCTGACTGTCTTGAGTTTTAGTCAATTTAGTTTCATGAGAAATCTCATTGAGTTTTTGAAGATTTTTCTTGTTTAATTGTATGTATGGGCTTAAACAGGGAGATGGGAAAAGGAAGACACTGGGCTTAAACAGGAAGATGGGAAAAGGAAGACACTGGCAATATCTCTGTGATGATGATGACTGCGTGGAGGGGTCCCTATCAAGCCTCAGAAACCAGAGTGAGACCCATCAGTTGAAGCTCACATGGAAAGATAATGAGATAAACCCTAATGTAACTCAAGAGGTTTCCATTCTGCAAGAATGCTCACATACACATGCCCCCCCCCAAATACAGGATAAACACAAAAGAAAGCAGCAATTATTTCTTCATACACATGTAAAAATAATGGATAATCAAATTTTATTATTGGGCCTCTCAAAAATATTTGGAGAATCTTTAGAAATACCTTTTTGTTTGTTTGTTTTGTTGATTGGTTTGGTTGCTTTTTATTTTGTTGTCTGTACAACATTTTTTTTGTTTTTTATTCAAAGTGCAAATTGCTTTTTCAGCAGTATTCTGTCAATTACCTGGCCAAAGCAATTCTGAGTGACCATTCATAAGTTTTTGGAAGGTAAACGTTTTGTCACCTATGTGAGGACAAAGATTTGGCCACTAATCTAACAGTGTGATTAGGGCCATAATCAAGTAATGAAACAGTCATGTGCTCTCAGCAAAAAGTGCAACATGAAGCCTTTTTTTCTCAAGTTAACATATGAACATGCATGCATTTGTCCATCCGTCAAAATTCTAAAAATAATTGTTTTTACATTGGCTATTTTATTTGCATTTGTTCCCAGTCATCAGAAGTTTGCTGGCCTTTTGAAAACATAGATATCCAATCT
Organism: Crypturellus undulatus; assembly: GCA_013389825.1. Classification (NCBI taxonomy): domain Eukaryota; kingdom Metazoa; phylum Chordata; class Aves; order Tinamiformes; family Tinamidae; genus Crypturellus; species Crypturellus undulatus. The sequence continues at coordinate 984,522 of VWPW01002548.1, read as the reverse complement.
ATTGACAGTTATGCTATCCAAAGGGGGAATTGTGCCAAAGAAGTAGCTTGCCAGGAATCAGTTTCCATAGGAGGCCATTTTTTCCCTTTCCCCATTATGAAAATGTTAGTATTTGTTTCCCTCACTTTCAACTTCTCCTGCTTTGTTTGATCTATTTTGAAATTTTGTAAAGAATGGGTCATATATAGCTGAATTGTCACAAGCAAAAATATAGGTTAATTGAAACAATGAAAGTTAAAATAACATTTTTAAAATCAATGAATTTTAAGGAACAATATACTCCAAGGAGGACAGGTATGTCAAAACTATGTCTTAATTCATCTGTATTTCCAAAAGAGTTTATTGGAAATGGGAAACTTAATATATATCCTCCTTTAAACACCAAGTTGTAAATCTTACATCAAGTCAAATACCATTTTCATTCTGGAGTGCACTACACATAGTGCTTTATAAGACCTGTTAAGAGGTACTGGGCTTGCTGAAAATCAGACATCAACTCCATGTGGGTATCCAAAAAGTATAACTTCAGATCCCAACAGCCGCATCTGCAAATATTGAAAGTCAGTGAATGTAGAGAAATATTACTTGAAATATATAAAAAAAAAAATCAAAATCTTTCAGCTTGCAAGTGATTACTTCCAATTTCGTGCTACATCAAATTAAATGAACACTTCAATTGACAGCTCTGTTGGCTGGACAAATCTAGTATCTTTGGCAGATCTCGGGCTTGGCTTCTCCAGGCGCCTTGTTGTTTCTCTGCCTCCTGCCAGCACACAAACAGGCACTCACACGTTCTCTGCCTGTCCTCTTCTCACTCGCCCTCACTGTGGTTTTCTTCCTTCCAAATGTCCTTTCTTCATTGCTCTTTCCATAAAATCAATCCCCTTCTTCCTCTTTCCACCTGCAAGATATATGTCTAATAGATGTGCCCTCCCTATGTCTCAGAAAAGGTTGAAGTTCAGTCAAGGATATCAAAGAAGGAATGATTTATTTGCAGTACTTGCATATATATTTTGCTTAGTATATATCTGAGATCCCTCCATTATTCCTTCCCTGATGTAGAATAATAAAGGAAAGAACATTCATCAAAATTAGAATTTTGGTAGGATTGATTTATTGTCTTGTTTTTGATTCTTTTTGTCCATGTTGCTAGCTTTAGGGATCAGTTGCACTGTCTCTCATGGTAGATTTTCTGCCTGGTCTGTCAACCCTACCAGAATCATGGAGGTCTGGGTGGACTGGCAGGAGGCTGCTTAGGTTTGGGGTAGGAGCAGAGATCAAATACACTGTGAGCTTGAGAAGGATTTCAGTGAGTGCCAAGAACTAGAAATAATTGTAGAAGATACACCATCAGGAGCTGTCCTGTTAATTGTGTCATGGATTGGCCTGTCATTTATTTGTAGATGACCCTTTTGTTTCTCTACCAAATAGAGTAGGAATCTGTAAAACGACACAGGATGCTGGGACCTGCATCCATTATTGGAGTGAGGTAGAGTCTAAGGAAGATCTGGTGAGAAATCAGTTTGAATGGAGCAAACAAAAAATGATTCGTTGAGCTCAATATTTCCTTAAGATCTCCCAGTGTCTCCCAGTCTAAGATTCAGCATATCTAAATGTATGCTTGATTACTGAAATTATGTACAGACAACTGAAAAATTGGAAAAAAATGTCATTTGAAAATCCATATGTTTTCAGATCTATATGATAATAAATTAGATATAGGACTGAATAGAAAGCTCTGAATTACATATATACTTTGTTTTCTGTGACCTGTGATTATCTCCCATTGCATTTAATTGTGAATATTTATGCACTTCCACTTAAAATGCATATTTTTCTGATGTTAGAGGAAAGGAGGGAGCTGAGCATCAAATATCATACAGGAAAAAATAGCACATCCAATAGACTATGGTATCCTGGTCATAACTTTCCTCTGGAGTGGTTAGAAGAATAAGTGGGTAAAATAAATAGGACAGTGTGAAAGGAATCTAGTTTTTCCCTTCTCTGGCCAAAGTTCTCCAAGGAGTTTCCACTTCAGAGATGCAATCTCACGTGTAAAACTCTCACTTCAGAAGTATTTTACTTGATGGTCTAGACAGACTATATCCTGTGTCTGTAACTAGAATGAAAGCCATATTTTTTGCTGTTATGTGTTTGGACACCCCAACATGCCAGTTAATTACATTGAGCACACCATTTATTTAAAAAAAGAATGAATTTCATGTGTGAATGCAATGATTAATAAATGACTGTGAAAATGAAGGGAAAAAAAAGACAAAACGCTTTAGGTACGTTATCTCTTGCCTGTGTGGTAATGTACATAAACATGTAAACATAACTATAATCTGCAAAACCCTTACATTACTTCTAGGCCCCCAGTTCCTTACTGGTGGAGGTATTGCCTCAGACATTGGTTTGCAGGGTTCAAATATGTGCATCAGTTCTTATCCTCTCTATGCATAGGAAGGCTATTGTCTTGCTTTGGGGTGCAATGCCGAAATCTCTGCAGTACTTCTAGAACAAAAAGTACAGAGAAGTTAATACTAGACATACTATCCTCAAGTGCTTTAGCTTATATGGAGTATTCATACCAACAAAAGCCTGCTGTTTTGGCTTTTTCGAACCTTCCTTCAGGAAGTGTCGAAGCTGATGTAATTTTATGCACCAAGGAAATACAGTTTGAAATTCTTTACTTGTGGAAGTAGAAAATAATTTATTATTATTATTATTTACAAGCAATATCTCTCTGGTGTAACACAGGTTACCACGCAATTTGCAACATGGCATTTTACCATTCTGGCTGTGCTGGCGTCAATGTGAACATTATTATTCCCCTATTACTTTTTGACTTTACTTGATGTTTCTCATTTTCAAAAAGAGCATTTTGTGCTTTACTTATTCTTAAACTCTGCGCCAGATCCACATTCCCCTCCTGCTGAGAAATGAAATGAAATGCAATGAAATATTGTGCTCCTTGGCTTCAAATATCATTTTGTTAATTACCATTTTTTGGGGAAATTTTTGATATGCAACAGTAGTAACACACCCATCATTTCAGAATGTTACAGGTGGGATTTTATTTATCTTTTTAAGCACTATGCCAATGAGTCCTCTTTTGGCTTCTGTCCATGTAGAAAGCCTGGCCTTCCTGCAGAGACCGCTTTTGCCCAAGAGACTGGAAAGATGCTCATAAAAAGTTTGTTCTGAATTTGGAAAATTAATAGAAAAGGAGTGCTCGTTAACATCAATTGCCTGAAGTTAAAAATACAGTTTCAAAAGCGATAGAGATTCAGAGAATTTGGGTTTAAGAGGTGTTGATGCTTGATCCTTAAATAAGACAGTAGAAGACAACAATAATTTTATTAATACTACTAAATAATGGAGATATGCCCTATTATATACCTGTAACTTGCTGAGCGATTAGCAATTAGCCAAGACGAACAAGCTAACAAAGGAAGACTTTATATCCAGGAAAAAGTCACAATTCCCTATCAGAAAGTAACTGATGTAATGCAGGGAATGTGTATGTGAATGAACTACCACATATGTGATTGGGAGAGGTTATTAAAAAAAAAAGTATCTAATGGAATGGTTTATCTCTGTTAAAATTAATGCAAATGAATTAATTGTCTAATAGTTTTAACAACAACAACAAAAACAATGCTGCAGTTTGTAAATGCCACTGTTAAACATATTGGAATTACTTATCTCTGGGTAACCAGTGGGGAATAACTTTGGTATTTCTGAATATTTCAGTTTCAGACAGAAGTATATCCATTTTTTTTGTCAAAATTTATTGTGTTCACAATTTCAGATTGAAATAACCAATAATTCTTCATTGAAACACTTTGCAGTCAGTAAATACTGATATTCACAGAAATGGGTACCATGAACGACTCATACTGGGATCTGTGCAGAGGCAGCCAGGGTGCATCCAGACCCTCCTCTCTTCTGTAGCTAAGGAAATTCTAAGCCTCCATGAGGGCAAAATTTCCTTTTCAATCTTCTGTGACCAAAACTAGTGGAGGTTTCTAGTCCAGGCATTAAAAACTTTTTGAGAAATGATGACCTCTGCTTTACTGAAGATATGATGTGGCGCGTGCCTCAGCTGGAAGTATTAATGATCAGGAGTAACAACCAGGGTGCCAGACATGTAGTACTCTACCTCTTTGAAATACTAAGCAAGCCATGCAGAAAAGGTTACTTGTGAGTAATTTTGTTAGTTGCTGGTTTTGCCTCCTCACACTATGTATTCATAAAAATAGTTCCTGCACTCCTTACTTTTGATGTGCTTTTTTCCTGACTGTGTTTTCTGCTACAGTTCGTAATTTATGAAAAAAGTCGCTCAACTCTCATTCTGCTTGGAGCTCTGGGAAATCTCTGAGGAAATGCCTGGTAGGCGAGAGGCATTTTTCCTAGTTGCAAGTAGCTCTAAAACTGACTTTTTCTTTTTTTCTTTTTTTTTTTTGTTTTTCACTAGAGTTTCTCTGTTTTATATACCTTATGTTATTCTGTCTGGAAGGGAGCATTTGCAGTTTTTATATGATTCTTAGAAGAAATAGTCAGTGCAAATTTCTTCACTGAGTGCAGGGGAGCAACTCGGGCTAAATCCACTCATCCTCCAGCTGCAAGACAGGGTGGAGAATGTGCCAGAGTAAAAGGAAACAGGCAAGTTTCTTCTGTGGGATGTTTTCCAGTCACTCCCACTCAGCTTCAATGGATATACAATAGATAAAGGGAGTAAATGTATGAATTAACACTATTTTGATATGACTTCAATTTGCATTCGATATGAGGGTGGCTTGTGACTGTAAAGGCACAGCTCATTAACAAAACAGAATAGAGAAATTAGTTCCCTCCTACAGCTACAATGCAAACCAGCATTTTTTTTTTTTTTTTTGAAAAGGGAGGACAGTCCAAACCCACAGACTGAGAACTGGGAGAAGTTCTCATTCATTCTAGAAGGGAAAAAAGAAAGAAACAGTTGACAAGAAAATAGGCCAATGTAGACTAGAACGGTTCCAGGTAGCCCTAATTTTATGTCTTGACCACTTCCACATTTTTACTTTTCTCCAAGATAACAGACTCACAGAATTCCCTGTTCTTGTTTTTATTCCTTTTCTTTTCTGATATGCATATCCATTAATGATTTCCCAGTTGTTGATTTCTCTTTCACCACAGTATTTTCAATTATCTTTTAATTCAGGCCAATGCTGTCTACTGGCAATATGAACAATCTTTTTGCAGTTCCAGAAATCATAAGCTCCACAAAAGTAGAATCTTGGGTCTACTTAGAGAAATTAGATCCTATTTGCAGACACAGCACCTGGATGGTAGAGTGGGACCAGACACTGGGCATCTTATTGGAGATTTGTAGCAGCAGTTGTCTTGCAGAACAGCTCTGAAGTTGATGGCTGCAGGAGCTTGCTTTGGGCACTTCAAGCTACCCAAAGGTCGAAGAACCGAATCACCCAACAGACATCTCCAGTTCACCGATGTTCTGCACTCTAGTTGTCACACATGGGTGTCTGAGGTAAAAAACAACTTCAAAAGGGGGAAGTCTCTGTTTTAGCAGACTCTTCTTTTACCTCACAGTTTTCCCTAACCCTCCATTGCCAAGTGCCTAAGCATTCAGATTTGGGACATCAGCAGAGCAGAAGTGGATATCCATAAAAAATATTAATGAGATCAGACTAACCAAAGGCTTTTCATCACAAATATTTTTAGGTATGTTGTTTCTTTTCTTTTTCCTTTTTTATATTTAATTTATTTTATTACTAAAACAAAATTATTATCTATTAAATAGGTGCATGTCAATACTGCAAGCTATTTTCCTGCATAGATATTAAGAGAGAGGAATGTTAAGTAAGATTTTCCTGCAAAGAGAGATCCACCCCAGACTTTGAAGGTCAAATCATTGGTTGTCTTTCCTCAGAACCTGTTGTCCTTTTCTCTCTCAGATTTTGCTGATCTCCTCTGGGTTTTGAGTCCAAGACAAGCACCAATATTTCTGTTCTTTGGCCCGTATCCAGGCCCTAAACTTGAACTGCCAGTGCTGCGGCTCCTTTCCTCTTTGGAAATGCTTTTGGAAATTGGGGAAATTTGCAACCAAATGCAGACTACTAAAACAATTTGTGAAGCATAATTACCATTACCATCCGGTTCCTATAAATACCTTATATCAGTGCTTTCTCATGTCTGTTCAGTGGCCAGTCTTTCATCAAAGGATTGTTTAGTATGATAAATAAATGTTTCCATCTTCCTTGTCTCTAATTAACTGTATTTCTGAAGCTGGTATTTATTTTTGCAACCATAGTGATGAAATATATTTATTGGCCACAGTCATAATAAATCTATTTAGATCTATTAATCTATCTAGATATTTATGTTTATTTAATATCCACAAATCATAACAATGTATTAATACAGCTAAAATATAAGTTGGTAGAGTATATCTTTGAAATACTTACATTGTTTCCTTGTTTCCTTGTAATGCATCAAATATTTTTAAGTGTGGGAGTTTTCAAGAAGTTATGGTTGGCTCTGTAGCATGTCTATAGTAAATTTTTGGGCAATACTGAAAAGCAATCTAAGATCTCCCTCTTTTTTTTTTCTTTTTTTGATATTTTGCCTTATAGGAACAAGCTTATAGGCTTATAGGAACAAGCACAGTGTCTGCTAGGTGTGGCTAGCATAACTACTAAAATCTCTAAAGACCTTTCTTGGGCATGCCTTGCTTCCTGCTCTTGCTTCCTTCCTTTGTTGCAGCCAAAATGCAGCAGTCAGACCCTTTCCAGCTCAGACATGGAAGTCCTTGATCTCCCAAGGGCAAGGAGCACAATGCCTCACAGCTCCTTGCCCTTACAATGACCCAAAGATTGGTTGATGCTCAAAGGACCAGAGATGACAGATGGAAATTTAATACAACAGAAAGCACATACATCAAAAGGTTTGCCAGCACTTGTCTAGCAATTTTATATTGATGTCCACTAACTTTTCATTAGCTTTTAAACAAGGTATTGCAGAAGTGGTTATTATTGTTCAAGTGCTTGGAAGCACTAATCCCTAATCACTACTGTTTGATAATGCCGTATAAATACAAGATAAAAAAAACAAACAACAAAAAAACCCCACAGCTTCCCCTGAAAGCCTTCAAATCAACTATTATATAAATAGTGACAAACAAAAATAGAAAGACAAAGATGCAGGAGGAGTCCAATACTCAGCAATGTCCTTGGTTCCTCAAATTTTTGTAAGCGGTGTTTTTTTGTGAGCTTCTGAATAACAAAGGGCAATGTTACTGAAGTCTGGAGTAAGTGTTTCCCAATCACAAGGAGCAATGCAGAAAGAAGAATGAAGATGAATGGGACACATTGAGGATGGAGGCTAGGAACGAGTTTGACAGAATTATCCTGTAGTAAATATGACTTATTGAAAAGGACGTTGATTGTAAACATCACGTTTTTGTTAGCTGGCAAATATTTTTTTCAATATTTCTTTTATTCATCTTGATTTTGAATTTCATTACTCCTATCACATCCAGAGCAGGTGCAAAATCAAAAACTACAGCTGCTTTAATTTGTTTCTTTTCCTTAGAATACCTCTTCTACTCTCGAAGCTTGTATCCAGCTGTCTAATTAACAGCTTGCCTCAAAAAGGAATAAAACAATCCCTTTTTCTATTCTTTCCACACCTCACTTTGATGTTTATGAATGTAAATGCCCAGAATAAAAGCAACATGCATGATGAAGTCTACTGTGCATAATCAATGTAGATTTAACTTTCAAATGCTCTTTCTGTAAAATCATACCGACACTAGGATACTGACTTCATCATAACGAAAAGCGTGCCTAAAAACTTAGTTTGATGAAATATTACAGGAGCTCAAAGGCATCCTGCTTAAATATTTGTAATAAGTTACATTTTTAATAGAGAATATAATGCCCACTGAAAAAAAAAAAACTTCACAATGAAATGTAATAACCTTCCCCCCCTCCTTTTGTTTTTATTGACAGAATGGGATGAGAAAAGAATGTTTTTATCCTTTCTTAAGGCAAATTGTTAATCAACCAGATGATTACAGATGGTAATTAGTACAACAGAGATATATCTTGAATAAATGAGGAAATGAAACAAGACTTACTGCAATTAAAAAAGTAGTTCAGCCTGCAAAAGAGGGAAACAGAATAATATTCAGGGAAAAAGTTCAAATCTGTCTGAATCCCCTAGAGAAAAATTGCTTAAAAGCAGAAAATATGCTCCAGCCAGATGAGGTTCTCTTCGATAGAGTTCCTTTTTCATGAATGCAAGCTGAGGAAGAAGATATGTATGAAAACTGAATGCTTGAATTCTGCCTTGTCAAGATGGTAAGTAACCTGGGTAAGAGATATTTTCAAAATAATTTGGTATTAGTTGATTCATCCTGTTTTTCTTCTTTTTTTACTTGTCTTTTTAAAATGTACGTATATCTGTAAATACATAAATGTAAATGTATGTTTCCTTATTCTCTATAAGGATATATATTTTATTTACGAGTTGGATTAAGTGTGATTCAAGGTAGTTGGATGACCAGTTTTCTTTAAGCCTGGGCATTCCTAATCTACAGGTATGTTAAATGTATACCTCCATAGGATCTTGGACATCTTACGAAGTGTTTTACCTTCCCCAGCACATTGTCTAGGGCATCTAAAGAGAAGCATCACGTTACCTACGTAGAGAGATTATATAGCAGTTACAGAGATAAATGTCTTCTAATGATATATGGTAACCAAGATGGATCAGACATACAAAGGAATAATTAGTCCTTGCCTCAGGGCTTCTGGTGTGAGATTTAGACAAGCTAAATTGTCCACAAACAAGTTTCTGAAAATCAGGTGCATTTGTAGTTGCAATATCAGCACTAGCAAAATGTATAGCGTGCCAGCTAAACTGTGATCAAACTAAGAATCTAGTGTTTAAAGAATGTAAAGAAAAGCTGAATAAATTATTATGCACTGGGAAAAGTTATGTCCATACAGGCACCAGAAAGAGAAGTAAATGGTGGTTCATTTTCTATTCTAGTTCTCTAAATTCTCTAAGACTTAAGTTATTTTGGAATGCTGGAGAACAGATTTCTAGCAATAAAGTGAGTAGAATTTCTTTTTGAGTTATTACTGTCTACCATTTAAGATATGTTTTGTATGTTACATTTTTCTTTGATTTATTTGCTGTGTATGTTGTGATATATAGCACTACAATATTCTTTCTTTTTCATACTGAACTACCTCTCTTCTCAGGCACCTATGTTCTGCCTCCTTTCCCAAGCAAATACTACAATGAAGTGCAGTGAAATGATATTGCAGAGAGGGCAAGTGCTTTAGGATTCATAGTTCTGCCTTGTTGGGATCCTCACCTTTCCTGACCTTATCCCACCACCCATTTCCCTGCCCCTCCCTTGTTCTTGCATCTCCCCCAGCTGTATGGATTACTTCAGACACTACACAGTCAACTTTTACATTAACTTCAGTTATCTGATATGCATGTGTCAGGAAAGTCACTCTATGAGGATCTCAGCTTAATAATTCTGATCTGATCTGATATTTGGAAAGAGCCTTTTACAAGCCAGGTTTAGCACAGTCCAAGACTTTGACTAGATATAAATGTAAAGCCATCCTTCCCCCATCTTTAGTAGTATGTGGTACATGTAAAGGTCTAATTTATTGCAGTGTAACCAGGTTTATAAATCCCACATGGGCAGAAGCAGCTGATGATGATGGCATCACATGGAAAGAAAAAGCAGGAAGCGACAAAGGCAAGTCCTCTTAAGCAATGGAGAGCAGAGGCCTGAACTGCGTGTGGCCTGGACACACATCTGGTGAACTGGGAAGGACCAGTGCCTGTCTCCTCAAAGAGCAAAACAAAAAGGCAAACACTGTGCTCCCTCAGAGTGCTGAGGAATGGAGGGGAGACTAGCTGGATCGTTGTGCACCTACACGAGGTGACCATTCACAAGCAGTAAGTCTCCTCTCAACTCCAGAGTGTGGTTGCAGTTCTTCTACCAGTGTAGGTGTATTTTATGGCTGTGTTAGACAAATACATGTGGTCTTTCCTGCTTGAGAAGCTTAGTCTCTTAGTTCTGGTCTTTGAGAGAACCAGCAGGTTGAAGGAACAGTCATTCCCCTCAGGCTGCTGTGAGGCATCAGCCATGTGCGATTTTTAAGAGGTGAACTTGGAAGCAGCAAGAATAGGATTAACTTGGTTCAGCGGTATTCATGCAGCTTCCCAAAGACGTGAGGATTATTTCCAAGAAATGCAGTGAAGGAAGACTACAACTTGTAAATCTTCAGATTGTTCAGACTGGTTGAAATATCGATGCACAATCGCTATGCAAGTAAATGGAAATTTAATATAATTTCAAGCTACTCATGCTCAGAATGGGTAGGGAATGTGAGAGCCATCTCAACCCCTCCTTTTCTTTCACATAATTTTGCATACTTTTCTAAAACAAGTTATGGGTGGATCCTGCCGGAGTGAAATTAATGAAGGCATGTGCATTCCATTTAGACATTTTTGAGTAGAACTGCCATAGGTTTCTATTAAAGCATAGCAGAATCTAGGTCATTTATTAACTATAGTGTAAAATGCCTTATGAGAGAATTAAAGCATATTTTAAGAATGATGCATGCTGTTTGTTTTTAAATGTCTTTTATGAATAAGTAATGCTATTAGGATAACATCTACTTCTTTTGCTTCCTTAAAGTCAGTTGTGTCTTTTTACAGGGACCTAGCCATATAAGCCTCACAGCAAAAATATGACTTAGATCGGTAGGCAGCGATGTGTGAAGATGCAACTCGTGAGCAAAATCTCATTTCAGTTTGCACTTCTTCTATTTAAAGTGTTGAAATGGTGTTCTGATAAATACTTGGAGAATATCATGAATTAAGTGCCACCAATAAAAATTACCTAGCAAAAATGTACCTCATGAACTATCTCTTCCTAAAACAGAATGATTTATAAATTATGATTAATGAAATTATTGGCAAAGTAAATTAAACTGGTCTCGAGAGAAATTGTGTGACTAATAATCATGAAAGAGTTAATAAGAAATTGGAGCTATACTTCATTGTTAAGATATTTTTCTGGCTTTTGGTTTTGTTGGAGATTGCCATCTAACAGTTTCTTTTCCCCTTCTATTTTATTTTTACATATTGTTTTCAATCTTATTCTGTAAAAAAGTGATGAATCTTTAAAGAGTTTAAAAGATAAAAATCATAGCTGGTTAAGGGGATAAAAATTCAAGTGTAAAATAATAACAGGTTATTTAACATCTTAATCATTACATGCATTCAACACTTGAAGATTGATATATGCTGTTGTTTGGAAATATAACATTAATGTCACTCTGATTTAGATGATTACCAAGTTGTTGCTCAAGCATCTTTTTCAGACGAATAACTGAATAGTAGATTTGGTTCCTTGTTTTGCTAGACCACCTTTAATCAAAGCAATAATTAAAGTTAATAGTATCTTTACAAATATAATTTGGAAGATTTTTTAAATTCCATTCATATAACTCAATCCTACCCTTACTGGGACTTGGTTATGCCAATGCAATAAAGATTACTGGGAGAATTTTTCTTTTTTTCTTCCTGTTAATTTGCTGGAAGTAAGATATTGGCCTATCTGTACAATCACTGAATAGTTTTGTGGGTGCCTGTGTGTTTCTACTATACATGAGCTGCAGGAAACCAAAATCTCAGTAGTGTCTATTGACAAGGCAAGAAGCTACAGGCACAAACTGAAGCACAGGAGGTTCCATCAGAATATAATAAAAATATTTTTTACTCTAAGTGCAATTAAGCACAGGAACAGGTTATGGAGTCTCCATCCTTGCTGATACTCAAAACCCAACTGCACATTGTACTGGGCAGCCTACTGTAGGTGACCCTGCTTGGGCAGAAGGGTTGGATCAGATGATTGTCTCCAGAGGTCCCGTTCACACCTAAGTATTCTGTGATTCTGAGTCAGCAATAAGCAATACAGTTGCAAATATTGTACTCAAACAATTTATAGTTTAAAGAAAGATCACAAGCAAAATGTCTTTGCAGAAGTTGCTAGAACCAAAATCTGCATAACTTCCAGGAAAGAGGTAAAAAAAAGTATATAAAAATCTAATTCTTCATACTGTTCATTTCTGCTCAGAAATTGTTAAAAAGCTTTAAAGTGTAGTGAATAAATAATAGTTTCACTATCCAGTGTCAGCCTAATATTATCTGATCGGAGATGGCTCCATGGTGGAGCTTAGAACAACCAGCCTGTGAACATCATAATCATTTCTCTTTATCAAAATCTAGCTCTTTCATCGTCCTCTCTTCAGTTCATACTTACAGCTCTGGCTATGCAGCTGACAACTGTGCCTCACAACGCTTTGTATTCAGAAGCATGAGAGAATGCATGTTTGGGGGAACAAGTCAATCAATCTGATGGAGTTTTGGCTGTACCTGTGCTGTGGTAACAAAGTAGGAGATGAGGAATGTCCAGAAAAAAAATCCCTTAGGAGAAGAGTCTCATGGAAAAAAAACAAAGAAGCTCTGTCCTCAGATGTTTCGCTATGGAACTTGAGTTGGTCTCAATGTGCCAAAAAATAAAAGTGTTCTACTCATTCCATGCACTCTACTGAAAAATTAAACCAAATACATTATTCTAGCTTACAGATGACTAGCTTTATTTTGGCATATGCTTAATCATTCAGGAAAGTGTCCTATTTGAGGAAGCCTGTAAGTACCTACTTAAACAAAGTACATGTTAAGGACCTTCTTGAATAAAGGCCAGAGTACTTAAAATTAGGAGGTGCACATCTTTTTAGCTTAAAGGAAAAAGAAAAATTGCAAAACTGAGGCAGAGCTTCCTCCATTAATACTTGGTTAGGAACTCAACCATACAGGCTCTGCAAGAGCAGCTATCTCCCATGAGAATCAAAGATATTTTCTGATTTAATGTTTAATTGAATGTTTAATTAAAAAAAAGTTTAATTAAAGTCAATAAAACAGTATGTTTTAATCACATTTATAATAAATACAAGAGCATGCAAGGCCTAAATGTTGCTGTGACTGGTTTTCTGGAATCTCTCTCTTCAATGCATAATTTCTGGAGAGACAGAAGTCCTTTCCCTACCCAATGTTCTTTACTTGCCAGTTAAAAGGATAAAATTGCCAAAATATCTGATGACACAGAAGTCTTTTTCATTTTTCTCTAAATATTTGGACATACATTGTGAAAAGATGGTTAATTCAGCTGAATTTTTTACTCACAGAGGGCAGAAAATGATAAATCATCTTAGCCAGGCAAGTGGAGGGTTAGCTCTTTGAGGAAATTATATCTATCTGAGGTTTTTAAAATGGCATAAGAGAAACAGTACTTAACAGAATCCTCTAATTATCTAACCTTGATGGCCATATAGGATGTTTTTCTCTTTAGAAAATAAGCTACTTTGAATGAAAATGAAAATAAATTGAAAGATAAAAGTACCCAAACATAACAATGAACGTGGGAAAGACATGGCTTGAAATTCAGCATCTATATAATTGAAATACTTCCTTTATAGACTGATTTTACCTTATTATCTGGATAAACTAGCAAGGAGAACTCTGACTCACCAGTGTTTATCTTAGTCATGTGAAAAATCCCACTGAGGAAAGGGGAATTTTGCTGAAGGTGTATGAACAGAGTACCTATAATCTCAGACAGGAGTAAAACTCAGTGAAGCAATAGAAAAATACTTTAAACTGTCTATCATTAGTGAGAGAAAATGATCCAGTTCTTTTTAGATATAAATCATCAAAAGCAAGAAGCAGATTGAAGCAGATTCTTTAAACACAATTATTAAGGTAAAATGATAGATATTCATCACTGTAGCCAAGACTGATCATCAGTGAATTATTCAGCTTCACCAGACAACACCCTATTTTTCTATAGATAAAAGCATATTTTCTCTGCACTTGCAAGTTGAGAATTGAACATCTTGGAGGTTCATGATGCTGACAAAGAAAGCAATAAGAAAGTATATGTACTAAATTAATATGCTTTATATGAAATTCTCCCTTTGAGTATCAGTGATCCAGACCATTAATTTAACAGTTTTCACAAAGAATAGGAATATTATTTTCAGAATCAAGGAATACTCTCAACAGAATTTATTTTATGGGTATAAGAAGAATATTGTTCCCTGTGCAGAGCTTTTTGTAGACAATGAGAAAATGTCATGTGTGGGAAGGAAGGAACGAAACAAATTCTAAAGACTCGTAAAGAGGTTAGTACATTTAATAGCAAATTACTGAATTAACACTCTGATATTTCAGAAAGACTGGGATTTCAGTAAGAGTTGTTCTCCATCCAAGCATTGTGCATATGCGTACTTATGAATATGTTCATAAGCTATGAGTGAAATCTTAAGGTTTTTATCTTGAATATTTGAAGAAACTAAGATTACCTAATAAATTCTTTTCATATTCACATATCTATTTCAATTGCTCTTCAATCTTCCGATTTAGTCTTTTTCATTTTATGAATATCAATTTGCCCGGAGAGGTTGTGGAGTCTCCTTCCCTGGAGATCTTCAAGACCCGCTTGGATGCAGTCCTGTGCCACGTGCTCTAGGTGGCCCTGCGTGTGCAGGGGGGTTGGACTAGATGACCTCTAGAGGTCCCTTCCGACCTTAGGCATTCTATGATTCTATGATTCATTGAGAAAAATAAAGGGGGAAATCAATATAACTGTAAAAACAGCAGACTGGACAAAGTTGGACTTTGAACCTAGAAAAAAATGGAAAGAGAATAAAGCAGAACTAATATTTCATGAGAATGCCTGTATACCAGCAACAGATGGGCAAGTGTTTATGTTAACGAGTTTAGGTACACAAAGAATGTCATTTCTATGGATGAGGAGTAGGAAAATCTTTAAGCCAGCAATATCAGCACAACGTTAGCTTTAAAAGAGCAATAACTGCTATTGACATTCAGCTCAATGTCTGGCCCATGGAAGTCTATTCAAAAACGCAGGTGAAAGGTGCCACCTCTGCATTTTCCATCACTTCATGGCTAGAGGCCAGCAGTAATAAGTCACAGCTACAACAGTAACCAAAATAACAGTCCAAACAGTTGGATATAATAGCAGTGATGGAAGCATAAGGGTATCTAAAATCAAATGTAAGTGGGAGGGTACTAAAATAGAGCATTTCAATTCTTTTGCCTAGCAATCTAGCTCTCAGTTGTAAATTGGGGAGACACAAGTCTTAACTATGCCAATAAAAAGCTTATCGGAACATGAATGTGGTTCCTGCCTTCATCTGGTTTGGGGCAGATATTTTGGCTGAAAGGGGTGCATTGTACTTTCCAGTTTTCACCTTATAAATCTATTTGTCTATTGCATTCCTGGAGGAGGCTCCTGAATTCATGTACCATTATATAAGTGGCCATTTTATGTGAGTCATATACTTCTTAAATTCAACTGAGATGAATAACAAATGTTCTGTCCATGTTTACAACATACATCACATCAACATGCAAATATCATGCAAATGTTGTTAGCATAGATTAATATTATACTAAGAAGACAGTAAGAATAATAAAAAATGTAATTAAGAACAATCCAATATAATTAGCTTGTTCGACACTTCAGAATTGATTGGCATATCACAAAAATAGCCAATGCTGCTTTAAATAGTAATGTGGAGAAGTCTTTCATCCCAGAAAAAATACCCCATAAATAGCAGAATTAATAATCTAATAGGAGACTTTGGGTGATTTGAATGATATGAAGTAAAATTCCACAGCTGATTTTGAGTAATATAGAAAATTAGATAATAAAAGCTTAAAGCTGAAATACAATGTATTTTGATAGGAAATAAAATAGATCAACTGATAAGAATGCTAGACTGGATAAGAATGCTGTAATCACCTAATAAACTGTAAAATTAAACCATAACCATGAGAGTTTCTTTCCTCCTTTTAAAGCAAATTCTGGAGATATGATCACCATGCTATTCCCTAACTGATAGAGCTAGGTCAGCATCCTTTGAAATCGTGGGGGTTTTCTACCTGAGCACATATTTCATTATTGCTTTGGAGAGGAGGAAAAGAGGCACTCTCAGAATACATATCTTCTCAGGTTAGAAAGAATAGCATTTGTAAGACCTAGTGAAAAATACTGAAAGGAGGGGGAGACAAAGATTTCCCTCTCCCTTCTTCTCTAGCTGACTGATCTAGAGAAACCAATTGCTATCATTCATGAAACCATATACTATTCAGTAGGTTCGGGCAGGATTTTTCTTTTTGCATAGTTTTAAACAAAAACATGGCTGTGCATCTGAGCTTAAATATTATGTGACTTCATCGTTAATAGCATTTTTGTTATGGAATTGTTTGACTATATATGTATGTTGGTGGAAATGTTTGGCACCCATTCCCTTCCTTACATGAAGTGTAAACAGCCACCATGTTCCTTCATGTTAAACTTATATTCTTCAGTCTTTTGGAAAGACATAAAATTCCTTTAAATTCTATTTGCTGTTCAGAAGAAAACCCCATATGACTGGTAATTTTGATAAATCTATCTGTTCTTCAATTAAACCTCAAAGTTTAATCCAGGATTAGAATGTCAAAAAGAAAATGCATGCTAGTAGCATATCTGTTGTTACATGCAAGTGGCAGCAATGTCTTCTGTCACCTGTGCTGAGTTACAGAATTATAATGTGAAGTGACTAGGCTTCAAAGTTCAGGAAGGGTGCAGTGCATATATACTTACTTATGTAGGTGCACTACATATATACATACTTGCACAAATGGTCTTTCCTAACTTTGTTTAACTTCTCTAAACAAGCAATAAACTTAAAATAGAGCATCTTATGTGGTCCTAAAACTGAGTGAAGCTTAGCTCGCTGTTCTGCAAGTCTACAGCTAGGAGCAGCTGCTGCGGAGTCATGCGTTTTTTCACAGTTCCCGTATAGCTGATTGATAGCAAATCTCTCCGACTCCACTATTCTTCCTCTAGATATCAATATGGATTGCCTTAGACAGAGATCCTGGTGCCAGGAGATTGGTGTTCAGCTGAGGAAAAAAGGCTCTCTGTTCTGATTTTCTCTCCTACTCATTATGTATTGCCAGTACCTGAAAGTTTGGGAAAGTTTGAATCTATTGCATGCTTTCATAAGTATTCATCATTACCTTTGTCTACTGTAGAGCTGAGGTAGTCTGAGAAATATTATACTTTGCTTAAACCTGCTTTTTTCTTTTCTTTTATATGAAGTAGGCCATCTGGCATATGCTGGTACAATATTTTAAATATCATCTCCTTATGAGCTGTACTAGTCATTAATCATTTGTTAACAGGTAAACAAAGTGTCCTTCAATTACTGTTATTATTTACCTTAACTGTAATAAAACCTTTAGTGCTTTTCCTAGGAGAGCAGTCTAAATATCCGGTGTTCTGACTCTGAATTACATTAGTATAATTGAATGAAGAAAACAATATCTTTCTAAAGCACATCTCAATACTTACAAAACAAAATCTTATAATTCCATTTGTTTATAGTAGTCTGAGAATCTGAGGATATTATAAACTTCTATACAGCATATATGGTATTCTAATAAAGGGAGGGAAGGATGGTGCATTGATAACAGTGCCAGTAAAGGACTCAGGAGATCTGTATTCAATAACCTTCACCACCAGTTTCCTTCCTGTGTAGTCTTGGCAAGGGTGTTTTACAAGGCTGTTTCAATGCTGAAATGCTTTCTGATAATCTGTCTTTTAGATTATTAATTTTCCATCTGTTGCATGAAGATACTAGATGTATGATTGCAAGAGTACTTGAACTAAATGTGATATTGCAGAGGGAGATAAAGAAGTTCCTTAGGTTTAGATAGTTCCATAACATCTTTTCTGAAAAGGAAAAAAAAATGAATTTTTTGAGCCTTCAAAACAGAGTGGCTATGGGTGTCCTGCCTGAGCCATGTCCAGTCTGGGAGAGTGCTAGCTGGCACAGGCCAAATGTCAGGGTTGCTCTTATAGTTTAACTGCATGATTGCTTACTGGTGCCTGGGAATATGCCTTGCCATAGTTTGATTTCCTAGTGTAGATGTGGCTTCTTCCCACGGTGGGATTCTGTAAAACCATAGGAAACCTGGTGTAAGAAAAGCACAAAAAAGACTTGTCAGGGTTGAAAGGATGTTCCCTTTCCTGAGAAGGAACAAAAGGTCCTTGGAAAATCTACATAATCTTCACTAGTTTTCAGAAGCTCAACTTCTGTTAGGAGCTACTGTTAGTTCCAGTATGTCCCAATGAGCAGTGTCACCACATATCCTCAACACAAACACAAGGCTCAAGAGTCAACCATTTCAACATGATCCAAATCTCTAGGGCTTTCACAGGTTTCCCTTTTCCATAAATGGCCTGAATCCCAGCCCTCTTCTACAGGAGCATGCAGAAGATGCCATGCTAATGCTCATGAATAGGTGACTTTGATGTCACTGTTTACTCATTTTTGCCTTGAGGCGTGTGAATGAAGCTCCTCAAGAAACAAGTCAGCAAAATTCCCTGTGAACCGGATTCAGATGGACCCGCACAGCTGCAACCACTATTGTGGGTATTTCCATAGTTAGTTCCACAGCGTAATTGCCCACAAAGCCTTTTAGGAAAGAGATGCTCAGCCAAAGCTCTTAGGAAGTGCCAGTTCTATTTTTACAAATTGTGTCAAGATCCCGTATTTGAAAACCACAATTTTGCTTTATATGACTTACAACACAACTATTGAAGTTGACTATTAAGTGCAATGCTTCAGCTAGGAATACTAATACAAGTAATACAGGAGGAGAATGAAGGTAGAACATAGCAATACCTATTTGTGAGCTCAGCCTCTGTGAAAAGCGTTCTGTGTCAGAGTGGGGAATAACCTGCTTCCTTTTTAGGGAGGAGATATTTTAAAGATATCAAACTTAGTCCTAAGTCATTGCAGAAGCCATTCAGGAGTGTGGTCTCTTATTTTACCAGCTGTAGTACTGTCTCCCTCCCTTATAACTCACCCACAGAACTAACACAGTTCTTTCCTTCTCTCTCACAGGTACAGGAATCGCTCCAGGCACAAAGGTGAAAGAATCACAAAGCTGGCAGCAATCTCAAAATGTTTTAAGAGAATTATTCATCAACACAATGATTCATGCTCGCCAGTTTTCCATAGGAGGTGGTCACGGCATTTTTTTTCCACTGGGAGGAGGGAGAAAAGGAACAGGCAGGCAAAACTGATTCCCAAGGTTTGGCTCCACATTCAGGAGAAATGGATGGGAATTTTCTCATCTTTCCTTCAATATTTTCTCAGCTTCTGAGTGTGTGGGAGGAAAAGGAAGTTATTCATAGTCAATTATGACTTTTCACTAAGTTGCTGCATTTTGGATTGTGTTTGTCTTAAGTCTACAGCTCATTGTCTCTTTTAGGAACTGATTTCTGATTCCTTCCTATTAGGCTATCTCTCAAACACAGATGTGTGAAGCCAGTTTCAAGGCAACTGAAATTACTCACACAGAGACTACTCATGTATTTTTTTCAGGCCAGATTCAAATCCCATTAAATGCAAAGAAAGATCTCCAAAGATTGAAATAGGCTTTGGTTTGGTCTCATATCAAAACTATATCTGAGAAATCTCTGGATATTAAGCTGCGATTATCCATTCAGGAGCCATAATATGTGATTATGAGAATGTGCAATATATGAAGAAAAGCCAGCCTTGTTCAGAAAAATGAGGATAGAACAAATAAGAATTTGGACTTTACTAAGAAACAGGGAAAAAAAAAGACTTTGTTTTAAAAATCCTGGTTGAAATTCAATGCAGTTTCTTGGGGATCCTCCAGAGACAATGCCCTGATAGTTCTTTTAATATTCTCAGGTTATTAATACAGAAGGAATTCCTTCTGTCCCTAACTCAGTATGTAAGAAAGATGTGTCCTATTAATGAAGTGAGACCATTAAAGTATTTCCTCTACTGTACAACTTGTTTTAAGCTCTTTACTTAAAGAAGAAGAACATTTTAAAAGAATGAAAAACTAAATGGTTATTAATCTTTTCCAGATGTCTAAGACCAAATAAAAAGGTTGCACATTAACCTATGTTTAAAATCTAAAAAGGAATCTTACTGCAGATAAACGTATTCTGTGATGCTGACCATTAAATGATCTATTTTCAAGGTGTGTGGCCTTATTAAGTTTGGAAATTCATATACAGCTCACATACACATGCCTCTGTTTCTAGTAGCAAAGGTATTTTGATATGTACCAAACACCACAGCCTGGAACTGACATCATTCTTTGGCAGACATGTGAATATTTTGTATTGTAATTGCTGGCTTGCATGTCAGTACACTCCTGCTGTCTATTAAACAGAGTGATATACTTGTGTTCAGGGTGTTTTGCCAATCCTTTCTATTGGCTAAGCAAATAAAGCTTTTTGCACCAACTAAGAAGTCTAGTTTATGTGTACAGTTTGCATATGTGCAAGATAGAGGTGGCTTGGTATCTGTGTTTAAGCTTGAAAAACATCTCCAAAAGTTACTTGAACATTATATTTTTATTTCCTCACTTTAGTGCTTTCAGTGAACATTCCTAGGGGACAGTTTCTCAAGCTAGGCTGTACTGGGGTTCATAAAGAGGGTCAAAAATACCCTCTACAGCCATAACTCTTCTTCTATAGCTAAATATGAGTGGGGGTTCCCATACACATTCAGTTTTAAAATGAGACCATAAACATTGTGGAAAAATGTTGACAACCATTGCTGAAGGGAGCAAATATTTTAGCAGTATTACTAAAACCATTTTATTCTTAACATTTAGAAAACTTTTTGATAAAGTGGTTTTTTATTCCTAAACACAAGCAGAAATTTCAATCTTGCCATGGGGTTTTCCTTTTTATAGAAAGTGCTGCAAAATTCCCAGAAAACTAGGAAGTATTCTGTCAAAAAGGTAAACAGTTCACGAATTTTGTTCTGTGTTGCAAAATGAAAATTTAGTCTCTTCAGTGGTCAGAAACAAGCTGATTTTGGATGATAAATTGTTTTCTGCAGTTCACTCAGATTCAGTGGAATTTATGCGGACATGGAAATCCCTATGTGAGATTACTGTTGATGGATGCTTTAATCCCTGTTTGTCTAGAATTCCCCCCAAACCATTTTGTAATTTGATATTAATATTTCTTCTCAGTCATATTGGTTTCTGGAAACTGCTGTTTTCTGGTAAAAGTATGTCAGCACTGAAGAGTGCACTGGAATTTTCCTAACTGCATATGTTGAGATAGAACTAGTAAACAATATTGTATGGAAAACATATTATTTCACCCCTTCCTCTCCAAAGAATGATGAAAGGAAAAGTTACTAATAAAAGTGCTAAGAAGACTAAATTGTTCGGTCCCTTATTTCATGTTTTCATCAACAAAATAAAATGTATTAAGAAGGTCTCTGCAATGAGTACTACTGATAAAAGACATGATTTCAGTATCAAATATGGGAAGAAACCAGTAGTGATAGAATGTTGTCGGAGCCTTATGATCTTCTTGAAAACTTACAGGCTTGGTAGTTGGCATCTCCTGGAGAATTACTGAGGTACCGAAAAAAGGAAGAGGAGATATGTAACAGCTGATGGACAGTATTTAAAACTGCAATGTAAAATTGGGAGAGGATACTAGTAGATTGTATGACATACACAGAGGTCAAAATGACCTTGAAAATATTCAAGAAATGGCCTGAGGAAGAAAGGCCACTATTAGAGATAAATACAACCTTCTATGCTAAGGATTAATATGCAAGTTGCCCTAAATTTCTGCAACCATGTAATATTTCTCCCCAAAGAATTGAGAAGTTGTAGTGAGGCATAATCTTATCTTGGAAAAGCATGTTATGCTGCTGCAAAGAAGTAAACCATGATGAGGTGTAAACAAGACTACAGGCAGCAACAGGTATAAGAGGTGTACAAGAGAGTAGAATCCTGGGGCAAAGGAAACAAATCAGTCCCTTCCACTGGGCAGAAGCAGCTGTATCTAAGAAATCGCAGACACCGACGGAAGTCTTCAAACTCAAATTTGACAAATTATGGCTACTCCAGAACTGCTGCTCTGGGCATTTTAAACCTATTTCTTTTGTCCCATCCTCTAATGATATGAAGAACAGATTGTTTCCTTGTTCCTCACAACAGTCTTTAATGTCATACTTCTTCTCAGTCTTCATCTATTCTCACTAAGTCATACAAGTTACATCCATTTTTTTCTTGTAGGCCATATTCTGTAGCTATTGTAAATCTTTTAACTACTGTTGGTCCCTAAGATTATTGCTCTCTATCACCTCAAACCGACTACTGTCTTCCAACTTGAGCATTTCAATGCTAAGCCAAGAAAAGGTTTAGGGAGGGACCAGTCATATTTCTGTGTCTGTGCAGAAACTTGAGTACAGAGGGAGCTGCTAAGCTGTTGCTTTTAATTTTTGGAGATGACCCATATAACTCAATCTTATATAATAAAAATCACTTCAAGATGTTATGGGTGCTAAAGTTATTTTTTTCTTTTTCCCTACAACTTATTTATTACTAACATAAGTTTGGCAGACAAGTTCCATGTCTCTTCAGAACTGTGACAACGGTTCTTTGGTGCTTCCTACATTTACTCACTTCATACTCTTTTCATTTAATGTTCACTTTAAAATTCAGTCTGGGAAAATTCCCCATGATGTTACCTAGAGGGAGCTCTTGCCTTTGAATGAAAGTGGTGTGTTGAATCATAGAAAGATACATAAGGTCTTTTTTGAAGTGCATTATTGCTTGCTGTAGATGTTTTGATGGGATTGTCGTTTGGGGGAATATTTAAATTGTCAGGTATACTCAGATGTGAAGCATCATAAGTATATATGTGCATATATATATATATATATGCATGCACGTGTTTATATCAGGCTGTATCTGTATATATTAGGCTAAACGGTCCTAACCTCCTTGAAGTGTGAAAATTTTGGACCCCCAGTCTCTCAGCAAGCATTGTCTATTTCCTCTCTTTCTACTTTTTTTATTTTTTCTTTTTTAACCGGCAGCGAGCTATGAATAAAAAGTCATTTAAAATATCTAAAAGATGTTATATAAGAGACTACTATCATTAAGCATACATAATTTAAATACATACTATATATGTACTATATATGTACAATTACTTCAGATTTATTGTCACTTATGAATAATCTGTATGTCCATGCTCATTCTTTTCCCTCAATTCATATTCTCTTCCTCACATGTGGTGAATTTTTTATAAGAAATGATGCACGAGAATCTAATAAGCATGCAGAGCTCAGTGTAAGAAATGAGAGGCCTCTGGCAATCAGGGAAAAACAGATATTAGTTCTGTTCTAGAAACTAGAAAAAATCTCCCAATAATAGGTGAAAAAAAGCCAATAACATTAAAAATCTGTATTTACTCATTCTGCCCTCATGCTTTTCAGCATGGACCTAAAATGATCAAGTGAAGTTTCTTTGATCACACTACAATCTAGTTGCATCAGTGATTGTAGGCAGATTGTATAAAGCAGAAGTGTATTTCTTGATTGTAGTTGTGTTCCCAGGCAGCTTACTGTCAAGTTTATAATTCAAGAAAGATAACTGTCTACAAAAACTGTACTCCTATTAAAATGTATAAACAAAAGTATTATATTTAATGAGTCTATGTGCATATTACATACACATCCTTCAGTCAGATGCAATCAAAGATTTTTCAAATAAAACACTTTTTGAGGTGCAATTTTAGCTTATTTTTCCTGACAAATTCAAAATCAGTATAATATTCATGAAAGTATTTTCCATGAAAAAGAAGCCATATAACTTGACATGTTCTTTTTTTTTTCAGTTGAACCAGACTAGTTCACGGTTTCCAAGCTGAAATGTTTCTCTTGATCTAGACCAAATGAAAATATGTTGTTTAGATTCTAACAGTGAAAAGGATCAATTATGAGCTGGAAGAGTTCAGCTTTGATATGATTTGAAAAGATTATTTAGGGAAAGCAAATTCATTGCTCCCTGTTCATTTTTGCTTATACTCTCGCCTCACAGACCCCACAGTGGGGTTAAATAGGTTTGGAAATACTGGCAAGCAGAGCAGTTACTAGGTCTGGGTTTGTTTTCCTGCATAGTTTGAAGGCTCACAGAGGCACCATCACACAGGTCCTATTTATGGACATTTTCTCCTTACTCTTGAAGGCAAAATGTTTCATACAATATTGAATGTATGCTAAGATTCTGAAGTCCTCACAACTGAAGCCTGAGTTCCAGGTGTCCGCACCTTCCTTTATCTTTGGGTTTGATGAGTTTCTCAGACTAGACTCCCAGTCACCTATGAAACTTCCAGGATGAAGAACAAATTCAAAAGACAACTGCAACTACAACTACAAAAAAAAACAAAAAAAAGCACACATGCACAATTCCACATAAAACAAGCTCTTGACCACAGTGACCAGCCTTGTGTGCTGACCTGGTCTAGCCTTGACAGAAGTCCCTCTTGGGCAAGTGGCTCTTGGAGGAGAGGCTGGGATCTGCGCCAGCCAAAAGGGATCCCATCCCACACTCAACGATGCGCCTGACCCTGCTGTCAGGTTGTCTTTCATAGGCAGGAAACTCCTGTGAAACATCTCTAGGAAGAAAGAGCTTTCCTAGGCTTTCAGCTCCTCCCATATCACCAGCCTGGGTCAACAAGAAGGCAAAGACAAGTTCTGCACAGTAAGGTTAAACTTGGAGTCCACTAAAAGCAAAACAAATATGATGAATTGCTATACTAATCTAAATACCTTGATATCTTTCTTTTTGCTTGAATTCAGCTAGGCTCTTTAAAATGTTCCCCGAGCATTACAGCTTAGGGTAAATAGGAAACCCTGTGTTCTTAATGCTTTCAGACTTCCCCAAGGCCTGAGTGGGAGAGTAGAATACACATATATGTGCCATTAATAAATCTTTCCTGTGCTAACTCTGGAATATTTGATGGTAATTTCCTTCTTTCCCCTTCCCTTTCATGTTCAATGCTCCTTAGAGTAGCTTTCTCTAAATACTGTATAGATCTTCCTAGATTTGTATGTTTGAGGACTGAATGATGTTGTGTTTGATCTTAGTCTGCCTACCAGTTGTCTACTGCTTGGAACTCCTCATGTATTCCATTGATACTCAACACATATTATGCAATAAATTGGTAATACATGCATTCTGTTTAACTTTGGGGTTTCTGCCACATTACCATATTTCTGTATGTTTTGTAGTTAACTAAATAATAATATAGGTGATAAAATGGACAACTATGTCCTGGGGCCAAACTCCTTCTTATGTTTTGTATTAACTATACTGATTTTAGTGTGAATGATTCTGGGAAAAAGAACAAAAATTATTGGCATTCCTTTATTCATTTAGGACCCGAGTTAAACATCTACTAAAACTGAACCACAACATATACTTTTGAAAGGGTTTTTTAATTGAACAATAATGTTTCAATGAAATTCTGCAAAATGTGTTTAATTTTAATCACCCAAACAATTTTCCTACTTTCCTGAGAGGAATACCGTGGCAAAAAAATTAGATCTGATGGTATATATCCAGATGAATTATGACAAGGTATAGTGGAAAATTCTTTATTTAAAGATGTTTTATTATTTATTTACCAGGAGATCTGTGTCTTTTCCTATGTCTCTGGAAGTCTATATTTTTAGAAAATAATATTTTGAAACATGAATGATCAAATTTATTTTTCTGTTCTAAATATTAACATAAAACCAGTCTTTAGATTTTAATGTCAGTTGGCAGGTTTCAGCCCAGTCATTCTTCATATAAGTCTTACTGCATTGTCATAGGAAGAACATAAAAAGTATGGATCAGTTATGCCACCAAAATGTATGTGTCCTATCTCTTCAAACAAGGGAAAACATTAGATTTGGTTTTACTCCAAAGCTTTAAAAATCAGGTATGGATTTGATCATTTTGTGTAGAGTTCTCATGGTTTTACTTCAAGTTGTTCTAATTCTGTCCAGGATAACCTAGAGCAGTTCCTATTATCAAGGTAATGTTGAGGGCTTTCTCTCTAATTTCTTTCTTCTAATATAGAAAAGCACCTCCTTTTATAATTTCATCATTGCTAGGTTCTCAGTGACATTCATATTCCTCTTCACTTTTTTAAAATCCACTTTTCCCCATAATTCAGTGTAAGCTTCTAAAGCACATGAGAACAAAATACTCAGTACAAAATTCAGAGGGTGCTGACAGCTGCTTGTGAGGGACAGGAACGTGTGTAGCAATGTGATATATGTCATATAAAGATTATCTTTGAGCAGTTGTGATTTTGCTTTTTCAGTAAGAAATCCTTATGGTAGTAACATGAAGGACCACAGTTTCTGTTTTTTTGGCAAGATGAACTCTTAGGAAGCACGATCCACTGTAGAAAGACAAAAAAGAGAGGAATTTGGCACAGGAAGGGCAGATGTCATTAATATGAGACTTTTCCCCCTCCGTAATTTCGTAGGCTATGGATATATATGGGGCCAAGTGAAATGGCATCTTGCATGGAACAACCTGAGCAACCATGAATTTGCTGCCACATATGACTGGGAACGTGCGCTGCTCTGGGTCAGTTAATGAAGGCAAAGGAAGAAATCATGTCCTCATCATGCTTTAATTATTTGTATTCATGCACTACTCCCTTTCCCTGCAGTAAGAGGACTTTTATCTTTGTCCTGTTCTAAGTTGCCTGATATGTACTTTATTAGGATGGCTCTGAAACTGATGCTCTTTATTAGGATACAGGGGAAAGTTAATTTTTCTTAATTTGGAATATGTTCAGTTGGTGTCCTTTTCCTCTCTTCTTCAGTCTAGGATTATCTTTTATTTATCTTTTTTTATCTTTTATAGATAAATCTATGGCTATCCTCTTGGCTTAGCCGGTTCCAGCCAGTGAGTATTATCTTCCTCCTTCTTCAGGGAAGTAAGATTGTAAATGGTACCCGAAAAGTACCATTTCTATATATGCTAGTTTCCACCTAAATTCTAAAAAGTTTTTTGTTTGTTTGTTTTTAATGTATTGTTTCCTGTCTTGCATGCAGGATACTAGCAAGTTCTGAGTTAATAAGAGGTCTTCATTTGCTTTAAAGAATGTTTCCTTAGAAAGGCAGAGTTCTGCTCCACAACTGTTGAACTGCAGGAATTCTGGCCTTTTTGTTCATTTGTTTTTTGTTTTTCAGTTGTTATATCACGATATTAAGTGGGAAGCAAGTTCCGGATGCTGTCTCTTTCTGTTTCTCATTGCCTGTTCTTGGAGAAAAAGTGGTCAAAATACCAGTTAACAAACAGAATTATTGCTTATTATGTATAGTGGTCAGCCAGAGGGCCTGAGTCCTATTTAGTCCTGTTTAGTGTTTGCGTGTGAGGGGGGGAAGCCTAGACCAAAATATTGTTCAAATGCTTAAAATAGGAGTGTGTCTGATTAGGAAAGGTTTGACTGTCCTCTACAAAACAATGAGTGTTTTTCAGAAGACACTATCTAACAGTCCTTTTAACAGTGGATTACTGCTATTTTTATATTCTACCATGCTACTTATTTAAACAAACAAAAAATCCTGATGTGTCCCTTATTCTCATAAATGAGTTATTTATTTGGGATTATGAAAAAGAAATAAGACTGAACTATACTAGTAAGCTGGCAAGGCTGGCTGACAAAGTAAATGGAAAGTATCTTCCATATTCTGATTTGAATTTTCAGAAGTCAACTCTACAAGGAGCTACTGTGGAAACTGTGCAACCAATGTCTCTTCTTTTGTTAGAAAACAAAATGGCCTGCTGAAGAAAGCTTCCAGTCATCAGTTTTGAATAATTTAATTCTCCTCTAACCATTGAGAGTTGAACATTTGCTTCCTATATGTTCCAGGCAAAAAGCAGGGAAATCTGGAGCACAAAACCGTTGAATAGTTTTATTCTTTGAAGATGATATTCAGTACTGAAGTGCCCTTTCTTATATTCTTAAAGAAAAATGTCTTAAACCTTCCTTAGCAGGACAACATCTTTGTGCTATGTGTAATTAGGCTGTGAAATACAGAAGTTGGGGTATCACACTCTGTATAGCAAGCTAGTGTTTTAATATTCACATTAATTTTCAAAAGTTTGTTTTCTAACTTTCACCCTAAAACATTGTTTAGGGTGTCAAAAAATATCTGTGTCTAATTATCAAAGCCTAAATCTGTTTGGTTGCCTAAACCCTGAATTTTGTCTCTATCAAATAACACATAATTATTCCAAGAATTTGTCATAAGATTCAATTTCATATTGTAGAGCAAATGTGATAAAATAACAGCAATAAAATCTTGCTAAGTATGTAACACTGACAGACTGGAATACTTTTGCAAAGCACATTTTTCCAGATCCCTACTCTTATGTTTTTCAAGGTGGATGAAATATGTGCCAAATTTGTTAGACCTGTATCTCCCAGTTGCATTCATTAGCCAAGACCCTTCCTGCCTGGAAGGGTGTTCCCAGTATATGTGGCTTGGCTTGCAGTTGCTGTGACCTGATTCAGAACAGGAAACTTCAGAATATTGTCCCCTCCTTTGTTGGTATTTAACTGTTCTGAAACAGTTTTAACTGTTCTGATCATGAAGTAATTATTAATGACCTCTAATTCTTTACTCATATGTCCTGTAGTTTTAGAGTACTGAGTTATTGCTGTGGTTTCTGTAACTCTATTCTTTACTTAAAAATATAAAAAAACGGATGCAATAGCTCATCTTAACTTTTTATTAAAGGAAAGCATGAATCTATACCTATAAACATGTCTCAGAATGTTCATCATATCAAGACATTAGACAAGGATAAAGCAAAATCTCAAGCACTGTGCTTTGGTTTAGAACATTGGAGTACAGGAATCTACAGGAAATCTACAGGTATCTACAGGAAAAAAAAAAAAGGAGTTTTTAAAGGCCCAAACCTGCACCAGCAAACATTATGAAGAAAGAACTTTTAATAGGGGACTTCTGAGAGAGAACTCACGGAACTAACTGTGATTAGATGTGATTGGCAGGTGCAGAGGGAAATCTATTTGTATTGCTACTGTTAAGGCAACTGTTTGAAAACTAAGACCAGGGTTAAATCTTAGCAGTAGTGTGATTACACAGTCGCTGAAATGGGTACCGATACACCTTGAAATCCCAAAAGCTGCAGTCTCAGACATTGCAAAACATGTTAATTCCTAGGCCAATTAACATCCTAATAGAAATTTGTAAGAAGATGAAATGGTTAATTGGGAGAATTGTTATGCTTTCGTTATTTATTAGAAAATTGCTAATTAGGAAAAAATCAGCATGAATTCAGGATGGAAGGGGAAATCATATTTGATCTACCTGATCTATCTGATTGCCTCTGACAATGAGCTGACTAGCTTGGTAGATGACCTCAGCAAGGCTTTCAACATTCTTATCCAAAATCTTAACAGAATCAGAGTCAGAGAATCACAGAATCAAAGAATGGTTCAGGTTGGAAGGGATCTCTAGAGATCATCTAGTCCAATCCCTCTGCTCAAGCAGGGATACCTAGAGTGCATGGCACAGGGTTGCATCCAGGTGAGTTTTGAAGATCTCCAGATCTACAGCCTCTACAACCTACAGTCTAGAGACTCTACAACCTCTCTGGGAAGCCATTCAGAGGGATTTTAACAGGCTGGAGAAATGGACAGAGGGAAATCTCATGCAGATCAGTGAAGAGGGAGGATTACCTGAGAGTGGTAACCCTGTGCCTCAGTTGAGGGAGGGGACTGAGCAACTCTGCAGAGAAGGACCTGGAGGTCCTGGTGGATAGCTGTTTGACTATAAGCCAGTAATGTGGCCTTGTGGCACAACAAGCCAGCAGTATCCTGTGCTGTATTAGCAGACATTTGCCAATAGGTTAAGGGAAGTGATCCTTCCCTTCTCCTCAGCACAAGTAAAACACAGCTGGAATATTGGCCTCCCCGGTATAAGAGGGGTAGGGATATACTGAACAAGTCCAGTGAAAGGCCACTGAAAATCCTGAAGTGACTGGAACATCTGTCAAATGAGTGATCTGGAACACAGTGATCTGGGACTGTAAACTTGGAATTGATAGGCTCAAGTCAATGTAAAATCTTATCAATGTAAAATCTTATCAGTAAATCAAATTTACATTAAATCTAGCGTCCAGATATGTTCTCTCTCATATCAAATCTCAGTCAAAAATCTGAGATTTTCTTGTTATGCAGTAGTATTTAGAGATAATTAAGCAGATTAGATAATTAACCAAATTAGTGATAATTACCCAGGCATTTGTTTTGTTAATTGCCCTGAAGCAAAATAAACTTATCTTGGTTCCTAATACAGCTCACCTCTTTGTTTCTTCCTCACTAATAAGGAACATATTAGAAAACTCTCAACAGTGGGACTCTCTCATATCTTAGGAGTACTCTAATACTTGTACCTTTATTTTGTTGACAAAGCCAAAGAATCTCAAAGGAACAGTGGTGGGCCCATAAGTAGCTCACCTTTGTACTTTTGCATAGAATTGGAAACAACTTTGATGCAGAATGCAACCATCTTGATCAATACCATGTTTATGTTGATGAAAACAGAGAAAAGATACAACTATGCAAAGGACTGGTTCTCAGCTCTACTATTCTATGAAAACTATCAAGTGTGATATTAAAAAGCATAGCTAAAGTATTCATATATTAAATAATGTAAACCCCTGCTGGAATTTATATAGACACACATGCACACTCCATATATATACACATATACTCATATGCATGCATATATATATTCACACACATACATATATGTATAGTGTGTACGTACATTTCTGTAGACAATGTAATCAAAACAGACCTTAGAAACACAACACATCCTTATTTTATTTCACCTTGGCCCCATGTTTATTTGCTTATTCTCTGGTTTCTTGCAGATTGCCAGATTTGAATTAAATCTCACTGATTCCCCTGTAACCCTCACATGTTTGAGAAGGTGGCCAGCAGGGACACTCTCTTTGTTATTTATGTTTCTACCTCAGAAGCTGTCCCAGTAAAAACAGTGTCTTGGCATGGTACAAGAAAACACTGAAGTCACAGAAATGGGCAGTGCCACCCTTTCTCTCATTCCCACCAGGGGTGAATGAAATTCAAATAAATATCTTGACTCATTCCTAGCTCAGAATTTCTTGTTTTAGTAAATCATAGGTTGATTTACTAAGTGATGCAGTAAAGAAGGCCTGGAACATAGTGAAATACATATGCAGGTGCACAACAGCAGTTGAATTTAACCAAAGCTGATTTACTAACATTTTACAATTTAGTGGCTTCATTTTTTTTCCCCCAATTTTTCTTTCTTTTTTTTTTTTGGTATAGAAGTGTTTGTTCTCATGTCATTATGTGTTTTTGACACTAAAAGTACTGTAGCCACTAAATTTTATACATCCTCTGTGTACACTTTTCACTTTAAAATTAGGATTTATGAGCTGAAAATGAATTGCATACTTCATCCATACCTTGGCCATTTATTTATTTAATTAAATCCCTACAACTTTATCACAACTTCCTTTGCTTTATCTAAACCTCAAGAGCTTCACTCTCAGGGATACAAGCAAATGCATAGGGATAGACAGAAAATGTGATTTTGTTTCCACAAGTATATTGGATTTCATTGGACAGGGAAAATTGTAAAGCTGAGGAGATGCACTTCTTATTACCACTATTTTTAGAACAATTTGATGTGTTTTCATTGGTACCAAAAATATTTTGTGCAATGGTTATGATGTCTGCTACCCTTTCCTTCATACATTAGATTGCTCATAAGGAATGTGACATTGCTATGTCTTGTGCCAGGGAAGGGAGATAAAAAAATAAACATTGTTGAGTTTAAATTATTTTTTGGGTCTGTGTGCTTAACATTGCACCACAAACACCAAGAGTGCATCCACATTAGTGTCTTAGTTCAGATCAGAAGTGTGTGTATAGAGGGAGACTCCATCTCTTATCTTCTGGCTCATCTTCATTTACCATGTTTTGATTTCTGTCACTGAGCAGTCTTGGAGTGCATGAACAGGATACCTTTTGGATAAAACTGAACTGAATGGGCAGCTGGAAAATTTCAGTCATCAACAGCATGGCTAGAAAGGCTGTAAATCCCAAAGAAAATAATAAACAAAGATTATCTCAGTAATGTTTACAGTGTTGTCATCTGTAGAAACTTTCCATCAACACTACCTTAAAGGTCTGGAAGAAAGAAAGATCAGACATGCGGATACTGAAAATGCCTATGGTTTATCTGATAGATTGTAACTGCACTCATGGCCCCACAGGGGACACTCACCCAGGCTCCCTCTGCTTGGGGCCAAGCAACTGCATTTTGGTGTCCATCAGTGTCCCTCAGATGCACCCCTGCTGTAGGTAGTGTTGCCTCCAGTCCTGCCTCCTGCAGTTACGGATGGGTCCTGCACCAGTGTGTCCCCTCAATGTGTCAAGGATTATTAGTCCAGCAGGTCCCAGCACAGGGATGGTGCTTGGGATTGCACTTGGTGGGTGAGGGCATGGTGCTCCCAGCACAGGGTGGCCTGCAGCTCCCGGTTGGCCTTCCTCATGGAGCAGTCCCCTCTTGCTGCTTCCTGGCAGCTGACTGTATTAAAAGCCATTGCTAACACCCCACCTTTCAGGGAAGCAGCTATAAGTGCTTTTAGTTGTCATACCATCGGCTGAAAAACGAGGTCAGAGCTGAGCCTGACATGCATCTGTGGCTTGCAATGGAGTTGATCAAAAGCTGCAGCGAATAAAATAAAGAGCATGTGCATCTGTTAGTCACTGAAAATCATGACTGCATGATAATACACTGGAGTTTTGTGGCCTGTGGTGAAATTTGCATTTCCAAAGCAGTAGGAAACTTTTAACATAGCAACAAGTTTATCCCTTTGGGGGAAAGGATGTGGATGTTTGGCGATACATCCTATTTCCTTGTGCTCTGTATTTCTTCTTTATGAAGAGTGTGGACTTGGCCTTGATCGTACCTCTGAACTCCTCAGGTTGGGTGAAGACCAGCTGTTCAAACAAAGTAGAAATGATGTCAACTACTGGCATAGAGAGAAGAAAATACAGCAAAGAATTCTGGCTATGTAGGTAAACTTTGAGATTTGACATTTTTATAGGGAAAGCAAATGCACAGGACATCCTAAAATCCTTTTTATTAAAAGAATCTTAGTGAGAAATGAAGTATGGTGGTAGAAATACCTGACTAGCTTTGTACTTTAAAATGAGATTACTACGATACTTTATTAATGTTCTTTGAGTCATACTGCAATTGCATCACATATACAAACTGTGCAAAGATTTACTGTACAGTAAAAAAGTCTCATTAGAGAGATGTGTGGATATTCAGTGTCATATTAGTCTCCTTTTAGCCTTAGGCTAGCTTTAAATTCTTGTTCTGTACTCTTTTCAATAGAAATAAGTAGAGGGAGAGGCAGAATTAAGGACAATTAGCATTTTTTTTAGTTAAGGAAATAAGGTTTAATGTTCTTAAAATTATAAAAAGCAACAAAATAATTTCTAAGTTCCTTATTGAGAAACTTATTTTAATTCTTATTCAATTTTGTTTTTTGTGCAGTATTTTTCTTGTTTTCTTTCTGAAATGTTCTTATGTATTTCAGTGCAAATTGGCTACCAGATTTTTTTTTTTACTGCCAAGATTATAGATCCACTTTCTGTTCCCTTTCTTGGAATTTAAAATGAAATAATTCTGTGTGGATCTATATTCTACTAAGAATATATTAATCTAAATTTACCCAGAAGTCTATGGTCAAATTTGCAACTCATTTGCTAAACAAATTAAATTAAATTATCCATTTGTCAGCATCTAGAGATTATCACATGTAATCAAATACAATACATATAAAACTCCAAATTATTTCATTAAAAAAGTGACCATTTGAGTAAAGGAGTCCTGAGACACTTAATTTTGACATCACCTGTTGAATTCCTGAGGGAAAAAAAAAGGAAAATCTTTAGCTAACTGGACATGAAGACTGTATGGCAGTCGTCTAAGATCTGACCAGACTATATAGTACAGAGCATATTAGAAATGTTAAAAAAAAAAAAAAAAGTTCCTGAAGGAAAAATAAGTTTTCAAGGGTGATCACATGTGAGAAAGCAGTTTATTTGAGTAGGTATTCTACTGTTTCCTCTACCTGAACCTACTTGCTAATTTTAGCCAAATTTCTCAGATGAATGGTGTTTTCAAAAACAGTAAAATTCTAAAATGGATGTAAAATGTAAAAAGAAAGTAAAATTCTTTAAAATGGAAGCCAGGGAGAGGACAGGACTGTCCTGGAACAGACTGCGGATGCTGGATTCATCTTTCTGCCTTACGATAAGGAAAAATCTTTGAGTAGACTTCACATATTCTTGGTTAAAAGCTGCCACACTTTCACTGACAGGAAAAATAGATTATATATTTGATGTTATGAATTTACTTTATGGTGGTTTCTACATTTTACTATATCTAAAAAAGTAAGCTAATTTCTGAGAATGCCTGAATGGCCCGTAACATAGTTTTAAGTCCATGATCAAGAAAGGAAATTCTTGCCTGTTTTTTTTTCTTTTTTTTTTACATTTGATCAAAAGCATTTCCTATGACACTACTCCGTCCCCTATGAGACTACTCCCTTTTCTCTCTCTCCCCTTTTTTTTTCTTCGTTATTATGTGCCTATTAATGAGTAGAAAAAAGAGGTATGTGTAGAAGGTTAACCTAGTGCATGGATGGGGGAAGCAAAATTAATGGACTTTGGTTGGGAGAAGAAAATGGAACAAGACTGCTCTCTCACTCGTAGAAAATCATTTCCCCAGGTTCATTCATATCCTATGGTTTCCCAGAAACTTTGCCATCATATATGTC
Organism: Crypturellus undulatus; assembly: GCA_013389825.1. Classification (NCBI taxonomy): domain Eukaryota; kingdom Metazoa; phylum Chordata; class Aves; order Tinamiformes; family Tinamidae; genus Crypturellus; species Crypturellus undulatus. Next base: position 949,578 of record VWPW01002548.1, on the reverse strand, counting down.
ACCTTCTCCAAGACTTGCTGGCCTTTAAAGTCAACATAACCCACCTTCCCACCAGGTGATAGATGCTGCTGCTATTGTCATCACAGGGGTGAGCCGTCTGTGCCGGAGTGAAAGAAAGGCCTTTCTGTGAAATATCAGCCTTCCCCAACCTTTCTGCTGCTGATAAGCAGGCATCCTCTTGAAATCAGAGTAAAAGGTGCCATGTGTGTGTGACAGACCCAGTGGGGATATCCTCCCTGCTATTATGCTGATGTTTGCCATTGACTGGAACACATAAGCAAAGCAGTAAATTGTGTTGCTCATGACTAGGCTCCACATTTCACCTACAAAGTCAGAAAAGATGCATTTCTTATTGTGTGCTACCTTTGCTTATTGTCACAGCTAGCTGTAAACAGTTTGTAAAAACAAAAAGCCCCCTAACTGCCTAAGGATGACTTGATGTTTAGAGTCTCTGGGGTGCTCAGCTGCTGCCAGAAATACTTTTCTCAAAACCTTTTATATGTACTCCCTCTGGCTTTGTCTGTACAGTCAATACACATAAAGTGTTTCCTGAAAATAGCAAGGCACAAAGCACTGTAAATCTTTTGCAGTCATAATAAGTTTTTCTTTGAGAAAGTAAGTAGGGAGTTTTCTGCTCTGAAATGCCAAATCGTTTACTTTTCTCAGAGTAAAGAGTTAAATAAATGAAAACATGGGATTTTAGGAATGATTTCTACATTTTGCGCTCCCAAAGAAAGAATTGCCATAAGAACTCATTTTTCTATCTGTAAGGGTAAGCTTTATACTCTTTTTCTGAATGCATGCACAGATTTACAAGACAAAATATTTGCATAATAATGACAGGAGAAATCACCACTGTCCCAGTGATTTATTTTTATCATGGTGCTAGGAACACTCTGGAACAAAGAATCCACAATATGTGCTTGCATATAAAATTTGTTCCCTTTCACTTTTTCTCCCTCCCATTCTATTTTTCAGTCACCTCTAATATGAACTTCTGAATGTGGCTAGTTTTTAAGTTAAATAATGCTTATAGAATATTGTGTCAAATACTTCCAGTAGCCAAAGCATTATTTTTGAGCAAGAAATGAATACAGCTGTGAAGACACAAGCCAATAGCACTGCATAATCAGTAGCTCTCATGAAATATGATGCATCTAATGGACAATTTCTTTTTTCTTTTTTTTAGCAGAACTGGTGTTGTGGGGAGGATTTTAAATAAAAAAAAATCTGATTAGCTCTTAAATACTATATTTCAGCTATTCTTCTTATCACAGTCAAACCTGTAAAAGAAAAGTTCTTTTAACAAAAGGGAAACATTGTTTCAAAAAATTCATGGAAAAAGGGACAGAAAATTATTAGTACCAATTCAGAAAGAAATCAAATTCTGAAACCTTTAAATTTCTTAGGGAAGTTTTGGGTTTGGTTTTATATGACTAGCAGTTGTAAAAGAGCCTTATCACCTTTCTTTTTAGTAATGAGGGCATCTAGCAACACAGCAGCTGATACATGATTTGCTACATCATGTCAAGGGCCTGTACTGATGCCTCCTGAAAGTTGAGAACTAAAGCCTACATTTAGTGGCCTTACGCAAAACAGAGAGTTTAAAAATGAGAGTGAAAACAGGCCAAATCTTTCTGTGAAATGATTGTTGCTTTGATAGAAACAATAATGGCCACTATTATGAATAGTTAAAAATATTTTTAGATTAAATTCATGTTTTAATTACGTATTACTTTTAATCCACAATAAAATGCAAAATGACTCACTGTAACACCTATTATCTAAGTCATCTACATGCACATGGAGCCACCTAAGAGATGTACCATTCATCTAAAAGTTATCCAAAGAGTTTGGTGAAGGTAGAAATGTTCAGAAATGCTAGGTAGGACTGAGATATACATCTAGATTTGGTGTTCAGTGTGTAAAAGGAAGATTTCATACACAACTCACAGTGTTCCATGCATTTTTTTCCATATTTTTGGAGAATCATGTTTGTACACTAGTATTGCCATGTCTCAGTACTTGAATACTTCAAATATTCTTATGAGTGAAGTAATTTTTTAAAAGAAGCAAGGAAGAGGATTTACTGTTATTGTGTTACTGTCAGTTTAAACCAAAAGTAAACAGTGGATTCCCAAATAAGACCTGTGAATTTTAGAGAACACTTTTTCTACAGGCAATTCATCTGATACCCATAAACTTTTTGAATAGAGTTTCTCATGTCTCATAATGTTATCTGATAGAGATGTTCTAGGCCAAATGAAATAAAGCGATCGCATGTTCTGCAAACTTTGTGAGAAAAATTAGATATCTCTTGTCATGCCTGAAAAATGTGATGTACCTTTATACCTCAAAATCACCAAGTATTTTTAGTGCTGACAGGTCAACTTATTTTCATATCACAAGGACAAGCTACGTTACAAAATGACCTGTGCAATAGCGATTGCAATAAACTAACATTTTTTCACATCTGTACAGTTCCCCCATTGGCCTTGTCTAGCACTAGTGTATAATATGAGATTCATGTGTTAGCATTTTCGTAGGAATTTCCCAGATTGCTTTGCTGGTATTTACCATAGTGCTTTAGGAGTGAGCCTTTAGGAGGAGAGGGGAAAAAAAGCATTCTACAATTTCCTTTCCACACATTTACAGCTATTTTTTCAAGCTCAGCATGTGTGTTTTGGAGGCAGGAGAAGGCCAGGGCACTCAGATTGTTGTCTTAAATGAAATTCCAATCACTCTGAAGGCTGGCTCTCTAGACAGCCGTTAACTTGCAGGTGTGCGGGACTGCAAAATGTGCAACTTGGTTAAACAAATGAAAGCAATGAATGTGCAACCTTGAAATACTTCTTAATATAGGCAAATACGTGCTCACATATAGAAATGTATGCAAACTTATTTTAATGTGCATATATAAAATTAAAGACACTTTGGGCTTTTTTAAAGATCAATGATGAGACTTTTGGCCAAAGCAGTTTGAAATCTGAACACTTACTGTACTAAAGTGAATATGTACCGCCTGCCTCAGTAGTTAGGCAGCAGAATCTGACACTCACAGGAACTTTACTTGTAAAATCCCTGCAAAGTGTCATGTTTGGCACTACCTATCCAAAACATCCCACTGCTGGAACGTTAATATGGAGCTGATTTCATCAGCTGTTTGCTAGCCCTAAATTTTATTTCTTCTGATATGATGTTCATTACTGAGATCACGGCAAGAATCCCTGAGTCTGTTTAGCATTAAGTAGTAAGTGGGCCTGAGTGGCTGACATTCAGTGCAAACTCCATCTCAAAGCACTATGTGTTTTCAAAGGGATAACAGGCCTGTTGAGAAGGGCACACAGGCTTTGGCTAATTAGAGGTGTGTTTCCTACTCTAGGGCGACATTAGAGCTGGAGCTCAGGCCTGAGATCTCCTGCAGCTATGTGCTGCACACAGCTGGCCTCGTGCCGAGGATGAGAATAATTTTGCTTAGGTAACACTCGTCACAGGGCATCTGTTCTTTCTTCGTGTTTGTTTTTGTTTGCCAACTACTTACAAATATTCCTGTTTCTCTTAGTGCATATATTATTTCAAATGCTTGCCAGAATTATGATCTCTAGCTTATTACCATATGCTGTTTCTGTCTCCTATCTGATTAAAGCCACAAACCAAGAAGCTCGATACAGTTTTCATACTAAATGGGCTGACAATAACCAGCGCAAGACTTACTTATGAAAAGTTGGGAAAAAAATCTTAAAAACTCTAGATAAACAATGCTGGGAATAAGCACATTCCATGTGGTGATAAGACTGGGAATACTTCTATTTGCCTGCATAAGTGTGTTTGTGGTGTTCACAGCTATGAATGAAGCTATCCTCACAAAATCACAGTAAAGAGTATTGCCTCCACTTTATATATGAAGAAAGTAAGAAAAAAAATCTGAGAATCAGACAACTTCACAGAAATGGTATGAAGCAGAGCTAAGAAGTCAACCTGAATCTGATTTTCAGACAAGTGCTTTAGTCACAAGAACACCCTTAAGCAGAATAGTGGAATTTTTAAGACCCTGTTTCTCTCTTTTGCTTCATTCTTCATTTAATCAGAAATGTACAAAAGAATGAATTGAAGGCAAAAAGTAAAATAGAGAGGTGGATTTCTTTCAGTAAATTGAGATGCTTTCAGTCTATAAAAGACAAAATCCTAAAATTTAGTAAACTGGTAGAATGAAAAAGTTTTATCAGACTGAACTGATTTAAACCTTTAGCGTAACAAGATGTTTCACTACACTCTTGCCAGTTCTCAAATATTTTGAATGGAAAATGAGGTCAATACAAGGTGTTCTTAAATATCAGTTTGTTTTTTACTATATGTCAGCCAACTGACACAATGGATTTCCTCCCCTACACATGGTAGATGGGTCTTTTCCCACAATCAGGAAGAACATTATTTTCCCATCAGACTTTTAAGTAAGCATTCACAAGATTCATATTTACTTTCATAATGTGCAAATTTGGAACTAAAATGAAATTCAGTCTGTGGGATAGCATGTAGAGAAAGCTTTTGTGAGAGTCTAACCCTTTGTGTTTGTGTTTACTCCTTAGTCAAGAGTCTGGACCGGCACATATCCACCCAGGAAATGTTTTTCAAAGCTAGATCTGAAAACTAAATTTATAATTAGTGGGTAACAGCTGGACATATCATTTTAAGCAAGAAAGCTTCAAATCCCTTGATAGTATTCATCAAAAGTTTAGCCAAATGGAAATTTTTGATTTGGCTCAAACACTTAACCGATGAAATACCTTTTCCAGAACAATGTCTGTGCGTAAGACACTGACGTTTTCTTGGGATTTGAGTAACTTGTCTTTAGACCCAAGGTCTGTGGCCAGCCTGCGGCTTTAAAGTATTACACACACTGAAGAGAGGAAGAGTCCATCATCAAGGAACTCTGCAATAACAGCTGCTAGAAGTGAAAGACTGAGTCGCTACTCACTGTGCCACCCTTAGTCATTGGCAGCTGTGCAGGAGGATGTAAATCACCTCCTTTCTGGTTCTGTAAATCCTAAAGTCTGGGCTGGAGGGTGGATCTAGCTCTCTGCTGAGGGGAGACTAAAAAGGAATTGCCACCAACATACACTTCAGTTAGTTTGAATATTTGAACTATTTTTCCCCTTCTCATCAAATTTAGAGTGTAAAAGAATCCAAACTAAGTAAAGGTTGGAGAAACAGAAAAAGCTAGGGAAAAAAAAAAAAAGGCAGTACAGACAGTATGTGAGGAAACTGAAATAGTCAAGAGGAGGCTGAGGCAGAGTTCTCATCTGTTCTAGAAAAATGATCCATCACTAGAAAGGAGCACCAGCCACTTCTTTCTACCTAGTCATATATAAAAAAAAAGCTATAATTGGGCACAGATTCAAATCTGCAAGAGAAAAGGAGAGTCAAATTTTTCATTTTTCTTATGTAGCTATATTAAGTGAGTGAAAAATGAGAGATCTATAAAATGGAGAGATAGAAGGTAATCTTCTCAAATCAGTTCCAAGGAACTTTGATGCAGAAGCAGTAACTTGGCAGAGTATTTCAAAGGCTGTCAGTATCTGACATCCCTTGCATGCATGTAAGCAGTGTAACTCAGATGTATTCTTTTCTTTGGGTTGTACTTCAAGAAGTCATGCAGCTTTAGCTGGAAACAAGTATTTTTCATTGTATTTTAGTGTAATTTCCCATAAAAGAACATTTTGTTCATCAGGACATTTAGAAAATGACGGTCAGCTCCGTTAAAAATGTAGTGTCCTTGATTATTGATCTTCATGCATCTTTTCAAAAAATAGTGGAAAAGTTGTTCATGCTTTTTATTCCCATACAGTAAATCTAACTTTGCCTTTTAAATGGTAGTAGAGTACAGTTCCCATGGTCCTCTATTCCTCAAGTGTATTGTGGTTTTATTATTATCTTTGGATCTCCTGAATGACTCTAGCAGTGTGAATTCCTCTTGTTGATTTCTAAGTAAGTGCTTTCTTCTTATGAAAAAATTGTAGGCACTTGACTGAGAGGTGTTTTCAAGAAGAATAATATGGAAGAATATAGAAGAAAATATAGAAGAAGAATGTAGAAGAAAATTAACTTAAGATTTGAAAATGGTGTTTTGGTTTGTCAGACAGCAGGGAATGCAAAAGATTGAGTTGTGTTTACTTTTTTTTTTTTTAATTTTTTTCCATCTCTTCCTGAAACACAGAATATTTAGAAGGAAGGAATTGTTTTTGTTGTTCTGGAGTTCAGTCCTAGGCCACTACACATTTTCTTGTCACTAGTTGGTATTAAAATAATTGTCAGAGTTAAAAAAATAATGCGAGCATAGTATTTCTTTCAGTTTGAAGAGAAAAAATAGTGCAGTAGAGTGCATGGACTCAAGATTAATTACTGTTTGTGGCCCAGTATTGTTCTAGAGTATGTTGCCAGTAGAATCACTTCATCTGCTTCTGTTCTACCTCCCACTGCCTATCATATGCCTTATGTGCTTGATTCATAAGCTCCTTGAGACAAAGGAGCCTACTCTGAAGTAATTATCTAGAGTTTAGAACAATGGCTCCACATTTCAGCTGAAATTCTCCTATTGTTATTGTGGTTCAAGCAATAATGCCAGGATGGTTTTTGTTTGCTGTACCATAGAAAAGCAGTTGTGATATTGTTTATACAATTATTTTTCCGCATGTCCACAAATCTTTAGGAAGCTGCTTCATCAGGCTGAGCCTAGGCTTTTATTTTGGTGTCCCTAAAGAAAGGATTCTTTATCTTCAGAGAAACTCCTTCGAGTTTTCATGACAATTGAAGTAAAACCCTTTTGTATGAGTCCTGCATCTTGCTCTGCTTCCCACTCTCCTTCCTAAAGCTGTGAATGTGCTTGGCTAAGTGACCAGCAATAAAAGACATGGAGAAACATGTATTGGCCCTGTGGTCTGGTCATAGGCCTGCTAGTTTCAGCTTGTCCTCGTTCACTTTCAAACTGATTTGCAAAATAATGCTGGAAGTTTAAAACTAGGTTAAAGGATGGTGAGTCATGTTTGTGCCAGAAAGTACATCCTATTTGCCGTTACCAGTTTTCTACTGTGGAAGCATACTTCATTCCACGCAATGTTATAGCTGCATCCTGCACTGACAAAGCAGTGCATTATATTTTTAAGCAGTTAATTATATTGTTGAAGTTTCTAAAAAAATGGTCAAAATCACCTAGGCTGAATAATGTGAGGCATTTGAGGCACTTCTGTGGGAAAGAGCAGCCCAGGTTGCTGAAGAAAGATCTATAAACAAGTTTGCTTGAGTAATTAATAGCAATAAAGGAAGTCTGGTGTGAACTACAGTTTCTTGTTTCTAAGTAGCTGAAACTGCTAAGGGACTGTGCGTGGACTTCATTCACTTGGTTTCACAAAATTCTGTCTGAATACATGAAACATTTATCAATCCAGATAAAGATTGTAGTACGTCCTGAGGACATTCAGGTTTGAGAGCTGTGGCCTTGCTTTTTGTGGAAGTATAAAACTTGCACAGAAGACTTGCTGTAACATGCTAAACCTCAGGTCATTGAGGAGCGAAGAAGATATGTCTTCTTTTCCTTTCTCTGTTACTTTCCAGTTCCAAAGGCTCTTTTTTTGAGCAAGATGCAGAATAATATTGGGATGAGAGAGGTAGTGACCTCAAATATTTTCATGTAACAGGAAAAACATTTCCCATTACATGCAGGCAGGATGCAGGTTTTTCACAGGTGTATTCATTGCTTTCATTAATAACAAGGTATAAAAGCAGCAGCGAAAATCAACTATGTTGATCTTATTTCCTCCACCTGCAATGAACAATCAGAGTGTATAACACTAAATAAACCAGGAAAAATATTTCTGGGAAAGTAGAAACTTTCTGGGAAAGTATACACATCATTATGGAGCAAGTTAAGATATTGAACTTCAAATCACTTCACAACCTTGGGGAAAATAAACTTTCTCCTCTGGGTTAGTTATCACGTGAAATGTAGCTGTTTTGTGAGGATTTTCCCCTCTAAAATATTTTCTTTGTTTCTTTTTTCATAAATCCCAGAGGAGAGTGTTAAATCCAAGTGTCTGAAGCCACTGGACTTTTGTAAGATTTGCTTTAGCAATTTATTTGCCCTCAGATGCAGAAGTCTGTGCAAAAATGCCTGCAGATGAGAATACACAGTAGGCTTGTGCCAGAAGCTTTGAACTCAGGTACAAGTGAAACATTTCCAAATAATCTGGCCCACACAATAGAATATTTCCTGTCTGCATGAATTATATACTGCTTGGGTGGGCATGTGAATGGTGAGAAAAACAAAAATTAAAATATGACTATTTCTCTTGACAAGGGAGGTAACCAAGTGTGGATGTCTGAAATGCCTAGGACTGCTGTAAATATTTTAGATTTGGCCAGTCATGGGCTGACTGAGGTATGTTTGAGGCAGTGTGTTTCACTTTAGTAAATACTCTCAGTATCTCATATTCCTCAGGATGCATCACAGTTATAGATTTGTCTTGTTCTGTCTGTATTCACACAGCAGATAGAAAGAGCAAAACGTGTATTTTGTAAAAGTTAGCTATTTGTATTATTTGAATATCCACCAGCCTGTTAGGTGTAGGCAGGATGTAGGAACCCAAAACTTGTGGCAGTTCAAAATTTTTGTATTTCTGGGCCTAGGGCAATACCGTCTTGCTAAGTGTAAGGAGGTTTTCTGGAGTTACTGATGCCTGCAGGACCTGAATGGGCTGCTGTGCTCAGTGGAGCAATTTCTCACTGTAGACCCTCTCATACTGCTCTTCATACAGCTTGGAGCCTTCTTGGTAAGAACTGCCTGAGCCAAGTGATTCAGCCCGTTAGTGGATTTCTGGCAAGAGGTATATTTTCAGGAAAAAAAAAACCAAAACTTTCTTTTATATAACTGTGAATGTTTCTTCCTTAATGATAAAAGTGAATGACTTTTCATGATTCATTTTTCAAAGCATTTGCTAGGGTAAAAAGATGATGTTCTCCAGCAATCTATTACTACCCAAACAAGACTGGTTTATTCCTAATGCTTTACAAGCTAATCACGGGCAGACACCATGCCCAATAAAACATATGCACAGGCACTTAATACCTCCGTATACGCTCTCAGAAACTTCTAAGTCTCATTCAGACAGATGTTTTTTCTGTTTTTTCGCCTTCCATTTTATCTGCCTCCTCCTTTACAGTAGCATAAAATACTTCTGGATCAGCTGCCCTCAGTGAGAACCAGTCACTAAGGTCAGTCACTTCTTCCTGGGAGAACAGGAGCATAAGGTGAAGAGCTCCAATCCACTATCATTTCCAAGGAAATGGGTTGAAGTATTTTTTGCTCAATTTTTAAGAATCAAGTACCTAGATGAGTTCATGACGTCCTTGAGGAATTGGAGCCTAGGAGCCTGTGGGCCCCTAGGCTCCTAGCCATAATATTATCCTTTTCCTGTATTATTTTTGAGCTAAATTTCAATGTAACTGAATAGTTTTATCCAAGATTAACAGAAATCAATCCCTCATGTAACTCTATTAAGTTTATTGGAGTTGCACCAAGCATGACTCTGGCCCACTATATGTTTTCTCTGAAGGAGATGTGAATCATTCTTTAACGCAAATTCACTGATTTAACTTTCTGGACAGCAGATTGCTGCAAGCAGCTCTCTCAAACCGCAGAATCCATGCTCAAATTTTTCCATAACTACTTTAAAAAAAAATCTTGCAGTTGTAAAGAATGAAACATCAGGCCACAGAGCAAATTCACATGTAGCAATGTAGCAAATTAATAAACATTTGATTTTAAGGCATCATTTAGCACAGAAGTTTCTGGAAGTAGCTTTCTTCTAGAATATGAAGACTTCTGCTCCTAGATCTTACTGTGGTTACTTTGATTGTGATTAAGACTTTCTGTCTTAATCAATCTTCTGTACAGCTTTGGTTCTGAATGTGTTCTTCAATGGGAATAGGACCTTATTTATTGTTTTCTAGAGCAGACTGAAATGTTGTATGTATACAAAAAAGGAGAAATATTGAACTTACCTAAATGCACTCATTCATTAGAACTTGAACAAAAACAAAAATTTAAATTTAGTTCTTTGATGTTGAAAGTCTTTGGCAGAAGAAAACCTTTTAACTGGTTTGATGAGCATGATATGAACGAATAAGAAAAGAAATGAATGATCTTCTTTATTCCAGGACAATATTTAACAGAGCAGAGGGAAACTGTTAAAAAAAAAGCTTAAAAATCAAAGAAACCTCCATAGCAAAGTAATTTGAAGATGACACAAGTTATTTGGAAAAAACATCAGAGCAATTTTTATATATATGCATATATATACATATATATACACACACATATATATAGAAAGGAACACTATTGATCCCTGGAATTGTCTTTGAAATCTTTCATGGTTTCTTCAAAAGTTCATTCCTTCTTTTTAACATAACAGTGCATAGCAATAGAAAATTTTTGCATGCACAGTAAAGTATATTTTGTCATGTTGATGGAACAAAGAAAGGAGGTCTTGACCATCAGATAAAGGTTCTATTTAGGGAAAAAAATAGAACAGCAAGGAAAAAAAAGACAGTCTTATGTCTCAGTCCTTATTTTACTTTGAAGATTTAGTGAATAAAATAAACTCTAAAACTGTATTTAAAACTATAGTAGGCTGTCCCAATAGAATTGCTCAATGTCTGCTTCCAGCTATGCTATAAAAAATGATTATACTCCAACTATATAATCTGTTAACAACTGTCTTTTCCGGTTGTCTTTCCACTCATCAAAAATGCCTTGTAAATTCTTATAGCTCTTTTGTTTTCAGAGAAAATATGATTTTTACCTGAAATAAGAGTGGGCCACTAAAGGTTTGTTATATCACATTTTGGTTATGCAAGAATAACTTCCTTTTTGAGGGGAAGTCTTTAATTTAGAGGAAGTCTGATTCCATATATATCTCTGAAACTTCTCTCTAATAAAGGGGAAATATTTTTTTCTTTAATATTCGTATGTTTGAAACTACTCTTGTATACTTTGTTCCTATAATGAAAGAGGAATTCATGCAGTACTCCTTACTCAGTCTTTCAATATCTGTGGTGAGTCACAGTTAAAAATATTAAAGGGGATATGCTGGAGAAAAGAGAGTTATTATTAGGAGTATTTGAAATATTCCCCATGAATTCAGGAGGAAGTAAAATACGTGACAGAGCTCAACCAGACGCTGAAGTCATTTCATTAAAAAAAGGGTAATGACTAAAGAACTATGCACTTTTGCACTTCTGCAAAGAAGGAGGTGAAAACCAATACCCTTATCACACAGATGAAATAGATTAGAATTTATCTCTTCAACCAAAATCTGCCCTCTCTGGTCTCTTCCAACATTAAAAGTAATTTTAAATTAAAAAATAAAACAGAATGTTTACATAACTATATATGTAGCTATTTAACTACATTGTGTTATAATCACCAAAAAAGTTTTAAAAATATATTTTTATGGTACATAAGTGCTATTAAGTTTTCATGAACCTGTTTCCCCTATATTTCCTTTTTTTTCCCCTCCTAATTCCATCTCCACAGTTACACCTTTCACCAATATCCTACTTTCAACAAAATAAACCTAGATATCTCCTTGGGCCATCCAGCTTCTACTCTTCCCTTTGCTAATATGACTAAGAATTGACAAGGAAGCATCACAAGTGGAGGATATTCCTATTCATGCTTTCAGTTGTCAAACTTCTGCTCTTACTATCTCACAGAGATAGAGCCCATTTCAGGAGATGCAGGAAGAAAATCTTTGGAGAAGGTACTGAACAAATTAGCTTTCCTTTTCTTTGCCTTTTTTTTTAATTACATGAGAACAGGTTCAAAATCTGGGACAGATTTTTATGGGAACAAGTGAAAGTACATCTGCAATGTCATGCCAAGTGCGAAGAATTTCCTCAAAATCATGGAGACAGTGGAGATTTTGCATAATTTAAGAATGGGAATTGGTGAAAGGAGCATGTCAAAGGAACTGCTGGACCATTAGCTGTATGACATATTAGCACCCAAAGTAAAGCCGATGTTCCACACCCATTCAAGATATTTTTTTTCTGGTTCCAGTAAAACTACAGTTGTAAAGCTATATCTACTCAGGAAGGAGTATCTATATCTAAAGAAGATAAAGATTTTTTAAGTAGTTGCAATAAAACCTGTTAGCAAAACATGGTTGAGTTGGTTGGTGTTGGTTAGTCCTAGCTTATTAATCATGGTCATAGCTTTTCTACTCTTTCTCTAATAGCAAAAAACTATCGTATCTGCATATAAGAACATAAGCATTTATCTACAGAAATACGTATTTTGGAGATTATGAATAATCTCACCACATTCTTCTATTGATGTTTTTAGCAAATGGACCAGCTGCAGAACAGAACTGCCTCCACAGTTTGGCCTATTTTGTTAGAAAGATGCTCACTGTACTTTTAGGTCCTCAGTGCCTCTTTTGAGGGCTATACCTTCAGGTAACCCCTTCTGACCATTCTTTGTCCGGAAAAACTGTACACCAGATGCACCATCTCCATTGTCTGGCCTGGTCTCAGGTTGGGTGGAGAGAAGACCCTGGTATGGGCAGGGAGAAGACTATCCAGACTTCCCTTGCTCTTCTCTTTCTAGAGCTGAACAAGAAGGGGAAGGCACAGTCTTCCAGACAGGAATTATTGTTACTGCATTAGCCACTGAAAGCAGTGGATCTCCTTGTAAAATGACTGCAGCCACAGGTTTTAGTCGTAACAGTTCATAGAAGACTAGATCCAAGCCTTGATGTATCTCTTTGGGATGCAAATATGATGGGAATTTCTGAACTTCAGTAACATCTTAAAAACATATACATATATATAGTAATGCATAATTAGGGCTCCCTGAGAAAGGTTTTTTTTTTATGTTTTTGCTTTTGTGTGTGTGTGTAAGTGAAAGCAGAATTGTCCTCAGGGGCTCATTACAGTGATAACCATCAGATGTTAAAGAAGTTAGATCAGAAGGGAAGAGGGTGGTAACACTAGAACTGGACATGTTGCTAGTCCAGCCAAATTCACAACAACTGTAAGCTAAGCATTATTCACACTGTTTGGGCTTTGTCACACTTTTCAGATATGTCAATTTTTCCAGTTCTTAAAAATTAGTTAATCTGCTGGTTGGTTCCTGGTTTACACTGGAGGCAGTTTCACTCACTACTAAATTATTTTCAGCTGTGATACTGAGAAGATTACAAATAATTCTCTTTGCAATTACTAATACCATTACGTATTGCAGATTTTTTCTCTTTCTCGAATATATGTATTTTACTATTTAAAATCAGTGTACATCCAGCAGATAAGTAGACAGGAAGTCCAAAACAGTTGTGCATGTTGTTATTTATTTGCTACCTAAGGACAGATCCACAGGAGTTGTAAATCTTTGCAGTTCTGATTAATTTACCTGAGTTAGAAGTCATTAGTATTTTACCAGACAGATATGCAGTTTTGCACCTAACAGATTGACTTAGATTAATCTTAAATTCCCTTTGATACTGTACTTTTTACCGAAGTTACTTTTTGTAACTTTAATCCCTTCGTCTTCTTCCACATGCTTCCAAAACTATATTGAAGTTTGATAAGCATAGTTGAATAAAGTATATGGGAATATGCTCTGGCACAAGACCAGGTTTATTTAATCTATCAATGTCTGAAAGTCTTGTAAAAGATTGTAGCTTAGTGTTAGGTTGTTTTGAATGTTAATCTGCAAACATGAATTTTGCACAACGATATTTATTCGGCTCTTTCCATTAAAAAGTTTTATACAATGTATTTGCAGATAGTTTGCCATCTTAAAAAATATATCTTGCTAATGAGTTGTTTTCAGACAAAAGGTTTGTACAGCTGGATTAAAAGAAGCTAATACACAGAAAAATACTTACGATGTTAGTTTTGCAGTTTAGCTGCATTATTCATTTTGGATATCCTAAATGATATTATTTGTTGTTTCCATCTTTTCCCATCATTTCAGTATACTAAACCTTTCCTTGTACTTCATGAAGACCTGTATGGTATTTTTATTTCCCTTTATATTTATTAAATAAAAGCTGTTAGATGCAGTCATAACACTGTAATAAATCATTTAGCAAATCAGTTCTCATTCCATTAAAATACTGGCTAACCAGACCACTCACAAGCAAATCAATATGCCATCACACAGGTTTAAATTTCTAAAAGGTTATCTTGTGTTTCACAAAGCAAGCAAACAAACAAAAATACAAGAACAACAAAAATCAGTTCCCAAATCCAAATAGATAGAAATGATTTGGAGAAGGTCAGTAAACCCTTTGCACTTAAAATGTAGTCCCTTCTGTGGAAATATCTGTCATTAGACATTTTCTGGTATTTCAATGATTTGGGGAAAACTTTGCTAATAGGAATAAATATGTTGAATTTGTTACATTCATGTTCTCATGAAGAATAAAAAAAAAAATCTGAAAAAAAAAAGGAATAACATGTAAATTCATATCTGCTCATCCTAGCTGAAGTAGCTGTTACCCTTCCTGAGGAACACTGTAGTATTTGCTTTCTTCTGCTGGTGCTGCTTTACAAGACTTCTTAGAAAATGACTTGAATGCCTCAGAATTTTAACCTACATCTAAGAGATTTAGACTCAATGACTCTGTCAGATATGATTAACCTTTGTAGTTGCTGTCTGATATCTTTCATCATTATTGCAATATGTAGTATGTTATCAGTAGCATCATATAGTAAGAATATCCTATGTGATGGTGTCTCAACAGCCTTAGTTGTTTAGGACCTCATCTGCCTTCAGCTGCTTCAGTGCAGGGGAGGCACAAATATTCTGGAATGAAAAGTATTTGTGAGAGAATGGAAACACAGTCAAAAAGAGTAAGTGTGAGAATAGGAGATTAAGTTTCCAAATCACTTTGATAATGGTGTAAATATATCAGATACATAGGAGAGAAAAAGTGGAGAGCAATATAGAGTAAAATGAAAGCAGCAACTTCAAGCAATAACTTCCAAAATTGATGAATATGTCAAATGTTGGAAAAATATACTATTCAAGTCCGGCTTGTATTGCAACAAGCATGATCTTTCAATTCATACATATTTTGTACTGTTATCTCTTTCTAAAAGTGCAAGTACAGGTCACATTTCTCCCTCTCCCTCTTCTAGAGAAGAAGGTTTATATGTGGCTTATCCTTATTCTACCTCCTAGCTGACACTCTTCAGTGTTGAGTGTTGAGGACAGTGTTGAGGACAGACTGTCTTATGACTGAGGCACTAAGCAACTGAAGGACCAAATTGAAGCATCAGAGGCTTGACAGATCAAATGGAGTTTCAGTTCAGCACAATATTCCTGCTTGACTTTTTTCTCAAACATTTGCACTGACAGTATCAGCAAATTCCCCAAGACATCCCTAGCTGGAGATGTCTTCTTCTCCCTACAGTATACAGTTTTAATCTAGCAATAGATTAAATTGCTAGGTTTAGCAATAACCACATAGATTTTTAACTGACAAGATTGAAACTGCTTAGAGGAAGGATGGTGTAATTATCCAAACCTAGTTTGTGACACAGGTAGTTAGCACTTTAAAAATACTTCTGCAAGACACTTGAAAAGTAGAATACTATTTTGAATAATGCAGGTATTATGTCAGTAATAGTCATTAATTAGCCAAAGAGAAATGGTGTGCCATTGAAATATAGGAAAATTGTTTAGTTTGCTAAAAATACTTTCAGTGGGTCTACTGTACAAATGTATATCTGTATAACTCCCGTTAATTTCTAGATATTTCCATTTTCGTTGGAAGCTTTTAAACTTTGAGGGAATCTGGTTTTGTAGATTGATTCTTGACAACCTGAAATGTTATAAATAAGAGTTTCCTCCATAACTTCTTTTAAAATGAATTCAGACTAATTTAAAAACTTTGAGTGTGTACTTTCTAAAACATGCACAATGATTCTCTCCTTTTTCAAATGGATAGTTTGTCTTCATTCAGAAGATAAGGTCAAATATGAAGTAATCCACTGACTATTTCATACTGACCAGAACCCCCTTTTCTTTTTTAAAAAACTTTGAGTATTTTGTGGTATTAGGTTGTAAATCTTAACAACAAAAAGCAGAGGAAGTGACACTGCCCTTTAATTGGGGGGTAAGTCATTCTAATTATTAAATCTGAATCAGTCAATGAATGAATGGCTTCATTATCCATTGCTCCTGGTGAACAACTTCCATCATGAAGACTGCATGGTGATTTGGAAGGGTGGGTTAGGGGAAAGTAGTATTCAGTGAGACAAAGCATGCACTGTTAGGTCCAGCTGACATAATCTGTTCTCTCAAATATTGATGAAATGATTACCTCTTTGACTGAAGAAAAGAGCAATTTGTGAAACATTGTCTTACTGTTCTGCTCCAAAAGATTAACAATAATTCTTGAATTTATAAGAATTACAGAATGCCCATAGATGAGGTTGATTTCCAAACAATAGATTAAATCATGCCTGTCACAAAGTTCAGTGCTGCCACATTGGTGGGTTGATTAATGATATTTGGCAACTCTCTGAAGGGCCATTTGCCATCCATTCGTGGGTGCCCTCCAGAGAGCAATGTAAGTGTGACCTGTTGGGAAAAGGTTTTTTTTTTTCTTTCATCAATTCATTGTTTCTACTGAAGTAATAGAGAAACATGGGGAGAGGGTGATATAAAGGCTTTGATTTAGTTATTCCTTAGTGCATATAAACTGAGAGAAGGGAGAGAAGCAGAAAAAAAAAAAAAAAAAAACAGGTTGCAATCCAAGCAGTACAATGTAGTAGTTTAAATCATAATTTTGGACAGTTTGATTGTTTGTTCCACACTGCTATACATGTCAAATGTTTCAAAACAATTGAGGTGCAAACGATTTCTCTTGATATAGCTATATAATTTTCTGATGAACACTTCAGACAACTTTACACAACCTGACTGATCTTTTTCAAATTTTCACTCAGGACCTTAGAGGTCTATAAGCAAGACTGCATCAGTTCATGTTATGGCCTAGGGTGATGGCTAGAAAAAATGACTCCTTTCTGGCTCCACCATCATCAAAGGCAACCATCTGTCAGACATCATCTGTCTGGAAAATAGAGGTTTTTCTCTGCTCTCAGGCCTAATGAATAGTAGTGAACGGAGCAGAGATGACCCCAAGTGTTTCTGTTCACAGGAGCAGCCTGAGTCCACTGGGCTGCCCTTCTTCTACATTGCATACACTAACACTGAACTTAGATGAACTTCCATGAGCAGAGAACTATTGATTTAATAATATTGATTTAATAAAAATTGAGGTTCAATTCAAAACTGACAACACTCCAACCTAAAAAAAAAACATTTTGACTTCATAAAAATACAGATACCATTTTACATTTATTCTTGTTTTCAAGCTTTATAAAAGCTTCTGGTTTAAATCAGAAAAAAGTAACTTACATTCTAACTTTACATTCTAACTGGAATCTGAGAACTCGATATCATTTATCGGGGCAACGTTCACCTGACCTTCAAGTAACATTTCCTATACTTGTAGGCTTCTCAAGATATAGGGATGAATACCAACCTGTCTTAAAACACAATTAATTAGAAAA
The DNA here is from genome assembly GCA_013389825.1 of Crypturellus undulatus. Taxonomy (NCBI): domain Eukaryota; kingdom Metazoa; phylum Chordata; class Aves; order Tinamiformes; family Tinamidae; genus Crypturellus; species Crypturellus undulatus. Next base: position 931,938 of record VWPW01002548.1, on the reverse strand, counting down.
CAACGCAAAATACTGATGAATTTTGTCGTGGCTCTGAAGGATGAAGTAGAAGGATTATTTTAAGGCATTTTTTTCTTATAATTCTTTGTAATTCTCCTGCATTTTATTTCCTTATTTTATGCCTGGCTACACTGATATTCTACTCAATCATTTATTAGCACTGTCCATAGAGATCTCATTGCTTTTTGGTTTCTGTACCTCCCTGGATTAGTCATTATTCCTCCAAGGCACATCTGAAGCACCACAAGATCTACTAACAATAAATGTCGCTTGACTGAGATGATGAAATGGAGTTGTAATTCTCACTCTGGGTCCCCCAGTTTTGAGGCAGGTAGTGTTACTTTACAATAAATCTGACTTGATAGAGTCACAGATTTATTTTTTTCCTGCAGCACCTAGCACTCCTTTACAACCCACCTAGTGTCATTTCTTTGGAAGGCTTTCACAGCTGATTTCCTTCTCTCTTTACTTAAGGTCCTACTTAATGTTATTACGGTACGTAGATAAGAGATGTCAGAGAGGTGAGCGGTCCATCCCACATTTTTTTTAAATAGAATCATAGAATCATAGAATGACTAAGGTTGGAAGGGACCTCTAGAGGTCATCTAGTCCAACCCCCCTGCACACGCAGCGCCACCTAGAGCACGTGGCACGAGACTCCACAACCTCTCTGGGCAGCCTGTTCCAGTGCTCTGTCACCCTCACTGCCAAAAAGTCTTTCCTTAAGTTCCCATGGAACTTTTTATGCTTCAGTTTGTGGCCATTTCCTCTGGTTCTGTCAGTGACCACCACTGAAAAGAGGCCAGCCCCATCCTCTTCACTTCCTCCCTTGAGGTACTTATAGACACAGATCAGGTCCCCTCTCAGCCTTCTCTTCTCCAGGCTGAACAGGCCCAGCTCCCTCAGCCTCTTCTCATAGGGCAGATGTTCCAGGCCCCTGATCATCCTCGTGGCCCTGCGCTGGACTCTCTCCAGCAGCTCCACATCCCTCTTGTACTGGGGGGCCCAGAACTGGACACAGTACTCCAGATGTGGCCTCCCCAGGGCTGAGCAGAGGGGCAGGATCACCTCCCTCAGCCTGCTGGAGACACTCCTCTTAATGCACCCCAGGACCCCATTGGCCTTCTTGGCCACGAGGGCACCCTGCTGCCTCATGGTCAACCTGTCATCCACCATGACGCCCAGGTCCTTCTCTGCCGAGCTGCTCTCCAGCAGGTCGGTCCCCAGCCTGTACTGGTGTTTGGGGTTATTTCTCCCCAGGTGCAGGACCATGCACTTGGCCTTGTTGAATTTCATGAGGTTTCTCACCGCCCAGTTGTCTAGTCTGTCCAGGTCCCTCTGGATGGCAGCACAGCCCTCTGGAGTATCTGCTACTCCTCCCAGCTTCGTATCATCTGCAAACTTGCTGAGGGAGCACTCTGTGCCTTCATCCAGGTTTTTGATGAATAAATTGAACAGGACTGGACCGAGGACTGACCCCTGGGGGACTCCGCTCAACACAGGCCTCCAACTAGACTCCGCACCGCTGATCACCACCCTCTGAG
>VWPW01002548.1:633779-929764 GCA_013389825.1 Crypturellus undulatus | reverse complement strand
CCCATCCCATTCACTAGAGGACCCACATTTCCCCTGATCTTCCTTTTACTGTTAATATATTTATAGAAGTTTTTCTTGTTATTTTTAACAGCCCTTGCCAGGCTGCGTTCCAGCTGCACCTTAGCTTTCCTGGTTGCATCTCTGCATTCTCTGACTACGCTCCTGTATTTATAGGTAAACAGGTGTGGAAACAATATGTACAAGTGGCCGCTGTGTTAGGAAAAAAAAACTAATCTTAACAACGGAAAACGCTTTCCAATACCTGCATGTTTACACAAATTGATGTCCGTCTTTACTTGAACCCATATACTTCTTCGGGAGGAAAGTTGCTACACAGGAATTATTGAGGATATAAGTTATCATGTGCATGGAGACTTCTCTCTTGTCTCTTCTGAGTAAACTGAAAACATTTCTTGGCAAGACAGTGTTTCCTGTGCAACACAGAGGAAGTCAACCCTGCTGTGTTTTCTGAAGGCATCTACAAATCTTCACTTCTGTTGTCTTAAAGTCAGTTTAAACACACTTGTTGTTAATTAATACAAATGCTTCATTCCAAACACAATGATCTATGCTGAATAGTGACTACTATACACTACTCTGTTTCCTTTCTTTATTGTGTTTTTTACTAAGTAATTTTGGCAAAGCTTGTGCAGGCCTTGTTTGGTTTGCACATTATCTTCATGGACACTTCATAAAATATATTTTTTTAAAGTAGTTCCACATTTTGTTGGCTTTATGAAAAGCTGATTTATAGTTTTCTGGATTCTAAATGCTCATGATACAACTGACACTGCTTTTGTGGAGCAACACGGTTCACACATTTTGACTATAATATACTAGAGCTATGTATTAATAAAGTGTGAGAAAGTTGCTTTTGAAACTGTAAGATAATTTTGAGATAGTTTCTTTAAAAGTCCGAAAAATTGTGCCTTCTCAAAATTCAAACTTTTCACTAGTCTGAAATATTTCATTTAATTAATTAATTAATGATTTTTAATGACAAGAAATCTGGAATTCATACTGATCACAGAAAAGCAATATCATTTAAGAGGTGGGCTTTTCATCTGAATGTATTGGCACACAAAGTGAAGGCTGCAGGCTTAGTACAATCACCTTCTTGTGACTCATACCTTGAATAGTGTGGTACAGCTAGCCAATATTTACCCTTGTGTTGTGGTTTCCTCTCCTGCTGAGGTCTGAAAGGTCCTGTGGGGCTCATGCTATTTGCTGACCCTTACACTCCAACGCTTCTGCACCAATGACCCCTAAAATAAATGGGATTCATTCTGTATTAAGGCATTTGGGGTGCAGAAGGATAAAGGACCTAAAAAAGGAAGGTGGTTATTGCTATGGTCTGTGTAAATTTCCACCTTTTCTCTGTGGCTGATCTCTGTGATGAACCACATCCTTTAACCACAATTCATCTTTTCTAGAGTGTGCTCTGGCATATCAACCCCGTGTGTTGCTTCTCACAGCTGGGCCATCTTACCAGGTTGCTTTCCTATGAATTTTCTTGGTTAAACAGAAAAACACATATAATTCAGGTCTCCTCCACTCTGGGTACTTTTTTCCACAAATTAGCTCACTTCCAGATCTACCACCAGGTTCTGCTACTTGCAAGGATATGTTAGTAATTTTCCAATAGCCTCTGAAACACTGAAATCACTGAACATTGTAATATAAAATCTGTAGATAGATAAATATTATATTTTAGAAAGTGACTTATGGTCCTCATTGAAATCTGTACAGTTAGACAAAAAAGCTTTACTGGTGGGGATTATTTAAGAGACTAAAAAAAAAACCCTTCCAAACATATTCTTTCAATAAATAGAACCATGTATTCACAAAAACATCAACAATAATTTGAAACGTCCTTTCTAATTTATTTGTGACTTTAGCATATGACATAAAATGTTAACTATGCCAATACATGAAAGGTAGTGCATTAATTGCAAAATTGTAGTGCAACACTAATTGCTCCCAGATTGCTTTGTTTTCTTCCAATATAATGTGATAAATTTATTTAGCTGTATTTAAATAAATTAATGCATAGTTTTATATTGACAGTCTTGGCCTTGATGCTCATTGTCCTAAATATCTAAATTTTTCTTAATGTGCTGCTCAGAACCCCTCCTTCATTTGCAGCATTTCTTGTGCTTAGCATCATCTTGATATTATCTTCATAAGAAAGAAGATATTGGATAACATAGGAAACAGTGTGTTTCCAGCTATTTAGCATTATATTAGCTGGTATACTTTTGTAGCTTTCCTGTGCAGATTTTCCTCAACTTGTTCAACATAAGGTGTTAAACTGTTGATCTTTTTTGTCTGTTTTGTTTTTCTGGTTATGTAAGAAATGAAATAATCTCTGAAGTTGTTAATTTGTCAGTGATACTTTAAATTTATGACATCAGTTCAAGTTTATTCTGAGAAAAAAAAAAAGCATATGTGATCATTTAGATGATTCTTGCCAGTCTCTGTTCTTAGTAAGTGTAGAGTTGTCAAATGGAAGATGATACACTCATTGTGTATGGAGATGATGATACACTCATTGACCCATCTGTCTGGTTTTTAATATTCTTTGAAATATCCTTTGAAAGGATATTACAACAGAGTAAAATAAGATATTCTTCTGTTTATTTGTTAGCTTCTTAAAAACACCCTCTCTCAGTACTTGAATAAGACAGCCCAATATATACAAACAGGCAGAAAAAATGTTTAGATCTCAGCAGAGACATTGTAAGACATATGACATATGATATTGAATGATCATTAAATAATTTAAATCGAGCTATATTACCTGTGGCTTATGGCTGTCAAACTTTTAGTTTCAATGCAAACATTGTAAGTACTACATTGCATGTAGTTCTTACAGATGTAATACAGAGGTACAGATGTAGTTTTCAAGATTGCTGCATTATCCTTGTAGATTAGGTCACATAATGTAAGATATATATGTTCTTTTAATTATCAATACTTTAACTTTTCTCTTCTATTCCAGAAGTTTTTGTGCTTTTTTTAGACTGAATTCTTTTAAGAGGCAGATACCTGTTTCTATAGTTCTGTGTTACTGATGATCTGCGACTAATTATCGCTAGCTGATAATAGTGATAGCAGATTGTCAGTACTGTCTCATCTAGATTACAAAAAATGAAATCTATTGTACCTTTTCTTTGATGTATCTTAACAACAGCTGGGATCAAAGTAGAAATACAACTGTATATGGCTGCTTTGAGGGTGATCAATAAGCGCTTTTTGAAATCCAGAAGGTCTGGCCTTATGCAATGCAGCGGGAAAAAACATTGTGTCATATCATCAGATATCATTAGATATGACACAATTGCCATTAGTCTCAATCATGTGTCTATTACATAAGGAAAGAAGAAAAAAAAGTTAGGAAACAGAGTGAATGAGATGTTTTGTATTATTTTTTTTAAGACAGAAGCATTTCCTTTGTTCTGCCTTTATAATGCACTTTTCTCTTGCAGAGATGGCCATTCAATCAATTTAATATTCTTAAGTATTCTTTTGGAAAACAAAATCTAGATAATTTTCCCCTGCCATTCTCCATCAACTCCACTTACTCACAGATTAGTTTCTTCAGTTTTTCTTAGTTTTCTTTTACTCCTGATGAGAATTCAGAAGTTGCAATTGTTGTATCTGTTTTAGGATTGAGAAATCTTCAGAGAAAGAATGAAGAATTTCCTCCTGAAATTAATAAAATTTTATATAACAGTGGAGCCAGAAATTCCCTCCTATGTGTGTCTCTAAGTGATCAGTGAGTCCATAGCTGAAAATCTCAATTCTAAATTTAGAAGACTTACTTCCACAGAATTTCAGAAGGTTAGTTGTCAGCCTTTATGAAATACCAATCTCAATTTTACAAATAGCATAAGTAATTTTTCCTGTCATACTTTTGGATGATTTGTTAGATTTATTTTGAATGTATTTGCAAAGGAGAATTAACATATCCCTTTCTACTCTTAATAGTCCTTCTGAATAAGTGGAGAAGTCTGTTTCCATGAGATTCTGTATGCACGTAAATTGTCAGATAAGCTATTCTTTGTGCACACAGTATTAAACTAAAAGAGTGGATTATATGAACTAAGGTTTCTTCAGACATGGCAGTTGCAGGGCCTTATGGAGAGAAATGTTTCCTATAACTTTCTTAGCCTTCTGCAACTTCTAGTTGCAGTGTACAGTCCTGAAAAAAAAAAAAAAAAGAGAGAGTGTAACAAGTTATTTCCACACAGATCCTTGCTGTGGGGACTCATAAAAACCACTCTTTAACGTTCTTCACTCATAGCTTTTCAGAACATATCACAAACTTGGCAATGGACATTCGGATTACCTTGTTTTCTAATGACCTGATATTGGTAATGCCCTGGCACCTATTCATTCCTTCATCTTAAAGGAATGCAGGCAACATGTGGATTTTGCCATATTTTGATCTGCTTGCCTTTCTCCAATGTCAGCTAAAAGCCTGCTGCTGCCAACATCAGCAGCTCTCCATTAACATTGTCAGGTGTTTCCGATGGAAGTATCTTGGGATTTAAAGAATGTGAAAAGGCAGGAGCCAAAGGATCACACAGGAACTTTTTGATCATTTTTTTTTATGAATCCTTGCAGCAGCCATAGCAAATGTTATAGGCTTACTTATAGTTTACAGCTTTAAACACTCAGCTGTACTAGACTCCTTGCAAGCCTCTCAGAGGACTTTGGGGCCTCAGGTGTGCTGATATATTTGATAACATTTCCATGAGTTGGCAGTGTTAAGAAGGCCATTAGGCAGTATCCCCACAGGTATTTTGAACTAGGTGGTGCAAAAGCCTGCAGTGTTCCTGAATTGAAATCTTCTCAAGAATTGAGCTTCTAACTCAAGAAGTTGAAGCCATGATTTTATTCCAGAATGTCTAAGAAAGAGGAACATTTTGTTTACAGGCAGCAACCTTTGTTTGCTGATGAAGCTGTTTAGTAGCATGTCTATTCCCTGAGGCATGCAAATGTCCTGATCTTCATATCTCTCAGTGAAATGTTAGCAATGCTAAGTAGGACACAGTTTCTCTTCCTACAGACAAACATCATTTTTGCATTGATGTCATGCTGTAGGAATGGATTTCCAAGAACTTTAAACACAATCTACTGAAGAAAGAAGAAAAAGAGAACAAAGCAAGAGCAGCAAAAGAAAACAACTTCACAAATGGCTATGTCACAAATGACATCAAGTAGTTTCACAAGTGACACTAGCAAGTGTTTCCCTTGTTAACAATTGGCTGAGGGCTTCATGCCATTGGTAGGAAACAGAAGGATATCCAGGTTGTTAATCAAGGTTGTAACTTGCAAATTTGGAGAGAAAGAAAGAAATTAAGACCTTAGGTCTTTAAAACAATCTGTTCTGGCTCACTCTGAGACTTGCACAAGGCTCTTTTGAACTCACTTTGATTCCTCTAGGATACAACACTCCACTGACATTCCACTCTACTGGATTGCTTTACAAGATCTGGACCCTAAAACTGGAACCAGAACAAAGCAACAATGAAATTTTGTAATATTGTAAAAGGCAATTAACCTAAGAAACATACAGCTGAGATAACTATACTCTGACTCTTTTCTAGTGTAACACTGTAACTCACATCTCCCAAAAGGGATGCAGGCCTTAGAATTTGCCAGTTACAGGATATCTAATAGAATATAGATTCCATTTAGATCTTCAACAAGCTCCTCATTAGCTGTTAGACAATTGCCTCTAACTTTTATCTGACATGCCCAGAAATATCAGTCCAGTCTGCTAGATAATGACTTATAGTTTCTCTGGTAACTAATAGGATAAAAGTGGAAAAAAAAGGAAAAATATTCTCACCACTAAATGGTCTTTAAATGTAACCTTCATTAATCAAAGATGATAGCATATACTTATATCTCTGTGACAAGATGTAGTAATTCATTGTCACTTTCCCATTACAGTATTTAAGGGAGAAGAGACAGAGAGGAGAACCTTTGGATAACTCATTTTTGCTCACAAAACCTGTTATCTGTCCTGGATGGGAGTTGAATCATACTATGTTCCTGAAGTCTTTATCCTAAGTTTTTTTTTTTTTTCCCATGGAGAATTAATTGATGAAACGTACTTTGCAATATAATTAAAAACAGAAACTAGAGTATATACATAAATACTCTGAAACTTAAGGTGAAATTTAGTTATGGTCATTGTTTTATCTGTCATGTAAATACCTTTTACAAAGAATAATGTGGAATCTGAGATATATTATTAGCAGTTGCAGAGAAAGTCTTGCAACTGCATACAGTCTAACAGAAATGTATCATCCACGTGTCTGACTGTGCAGCTGTGATATGCCTTATATCACTGATTCCCTTTGAAGCTTTGAGAATAGAAATGTGTTTAGCCTTGCCAATGTAGATATATATATATGACAGAAATAAAGTGATATAATGGCACCACTGCAGGATTTCAAGTGGATATTCTTTTTTCGTAGGCATGAGTGGGTGTTTTGCCAACTATGTTGACATAGCTTAGCTTTTGGTCCTACCAAAGTGAACAAATGAAAAATAAAATTAAGGAAAAAAAAAAAGGAAAAAAAAACCCTTCTATTTTTATATTAGTAAGTTAAACATGCCCAGGCCTGTTCCTGGCACTGAGGCTAATAGAAGCTGCCTGAACACGTTCACTGTTCGTATTCTTCCATTCTAATAGAACAGGATGAGCTTGTAAACCCCCTTCTCTGGGAATAGTTTGTGGCCCATGTTGACGATCATCAGCTGTAATTGCAAGCTTTGGAGGAGGCTAATAATTGGCATGGACCAAAGCAATTTATCAATATAGATAATAAAATGCTAGGATCTTCTGTGACATCACATTGTCTAATTTACCATTAAAGATGTAGCTATAGTGTACATAGGTATGTTACACTATGATAAAGGTGGTGATATAACAATATTGGTGACAATACACTGATAAAATTCCCATAGTGAATAAAAGTTTTACAGCATGTTCACCAGAAGTACCATGAGGGCACATAACTTCTAAGGAAGAAGTGAGATGCAAATGTTAGCTATTTTGTGCATTTAAGAACAAATAAAAGACAAGTAGAAAGTGTAATCTTCCAAGTAGCAAATATATTTACCTATCTTGTATTATCAAACAAATATAACCATTACCAATCTAAAATCTAAATCCCGAAAAAAAAAGAAATATTGTCTGTATAAATGATGTCAAACGCTTCACTCAGAAACATTCTTCTGCATTCTTCAAGCAATGAAAGAATTAATTCCTCCTTTTTTTGGGGGAAGCACACATACTCTTGCTATAAATATTTGTGCAGCTCCGTGCTTTCAGAAGAATAGCTGTATTGGCTATTTGTTATATATTAAATTCCTTAAATATTGGCCATTTTTTTCTTTTTTTAACTTCTGAGCTGTTCATAAGACTCTGTCAGGCAATCTATGGCTTCTACTGTTTGGAAATATGTTTTAAGTGTGAGATCACAGAATCGCAGAATGGTATAGGTTGGAAGGAACATCTAGATATCATCTAGTCCAATCTGTAGATCCTTCTGGAAATCAGGAGACATACTGATTTAGTAGCTACTTTGTGGATTTAGATATTGTCTAAAAATTTGTCCAAATCCCTCTGAAGTCAACTTTCAAGCAAAATAAGGATGTAAAAATAAATATCTTTTTGTCTTCAGCATCTCAATCTATATGTGTCGTGTTCAGACTATAGAACTGTCTATTACTTTTCCAGTGTAAAATGCATATTGCAGTGGGACCCTTTTTGCAGTTTGAGACTGCAGGAGATACAGTAATAAGTAATACTTTTATCCCATTAAAATCAAATGGTTACTATTATAAACCTGCTCTATCTATGGAATCACGTGAACATATAGCCAGAATTCTGTGAAGTTCTTTTATTTTCATAGGATATAATCCCAGAAAGCATTCCATCTCCTTAAAAGATAACAATATTGATGCTTTCAAAATGTGCACCTCTCTGCTAAGCAGATTTTTATTTTACTTACTTTCCAGGCCTGGCTATATACCAGTTCATTTATTTCCAACTGGGTTCAATTTCCAGGGGAAGGCAACTTCCTATGATATTTTTTGTCCAATAAAGGTGAAAATAATGTTCTCCAAACAGGACTATTTAAACTGGCATTCACATGTGGCTAAACAGTTTAATTTAATTTAAATAAAAATGTACACTGGCTGGAAATACTATGAAAACTGATATTCCAAATGGGGCAAAATGTTAAGTGTTCAGTGAAATGTACATTTCAGATTGTCTTCATTATCAAGTGTCTCTTCCAGCTTAGATTTTTTTTTTGCCTCAGTGAGTATATTTTTACCTATGAATCAAAACCAAATAGAAATTCATAGCCTCATTTCTAAGGAGAGCTTGGCATGTCATCACATTTCTTATCTATATAATCTTCAAGTGTTATATTTGATCTATTCTCCCTAGCTATTTCATGTATTTAGCCCTTATTAGTATAATGTGAGAGGTAGACCATTTTTGTCTATTTGTATAGACCTATTTGTCTTTTATAGACCATACTTGTATACCATACTTATATAGACCATATATGTCTACTTGCAGGACCAGGAAGTACCATTCCTTCCTCTTTGTAAATGAGAATCTAAACCACAGATACATTTGACTCAGTTCATGTGGGATGTCAAGTCATATCAAGTCTCCCTGAGTAAAAACGTATGCCTGACACTGCCTCGGAAATGAATCAACATCTGCTCTAACCTTCTCAGAAAAGTGGTCTCACATAAGGGTAAGGCCCCTTCTCTGAGAAAAAGAATAAGCTCTCTTCACAGAATTGCCACGTCTGGTTTAAAGAGTAATAGCTTTCAAATTTAAGTAGAATGTTTTGTGTTAAAATTTAGTCTGGAAGAAGTGAAGAACAATTTAACATCCTATTTAAGGAATAACCCAGGTTCCTTCCTCGGGGCAGATTCACTCTGAAATTAAAAATCATTCTGAATCAATCAGAAATCATTCAGAAGTAATCATTCTGAATCCTTACCCGATGGAAGTATTGACAGATCATCTAACAATAGATCATATAACACAAATGTAAGGTCCCGATTATTCTTTCTTTTGTACTGACATAATTCATTTAGTTTGATGATGCTGACAATTAGATGTGTTAATAGTAATAGATAAGAAAAGAAAAAACAAATAGTTAAAAAAGTAAGATTCCAAATAGAACATATCATCAGAGGTTTACAAGAAAGCAGGAAAGATTAAATACCTAAGCTTTTCAAATGAAGACTAAAATGTGCAAGGAAATGTTGTGTAATAGGAAGAAGACAAAATAGACTTTTCTTAAGATATTGGTGTGGTATCATCTAAGCTGTTCTGACACATATTACAATGCCCCAAACATAAAATGCAGTCCTTTCCTTGTTTAACTTGCAGTGAACTCTGTCCCATGGGGGATCTGGGATGCTACTAGAAAATTTCAAAATTTTCTAGTGGAGGATTTTTCTGAAACACCTGAAGAATCTTCAGTAAAAACTGAAATTATCAGCTCCATTAGGTACAAGCAATCTTCAGTATGTGTGATTTGGCCTTTCTGTATCCCGCTTTCCATAAATGAGTTTCTCTTCTGAAACATGCTTTTATTTGAAATGAGCAAGCATCCTTCTGCAGGGGAGTATATTTGATGAGTCCAAGTAGCATGATACTGTATAACTAGGTGGTCTTGCAAATTTTGATAATAGTTTGTAGGATTAGAAAGTCTGATGGAAAAAAACCTTCCAGCGTTTACTTACTGTGATCTGAGATCCTGACAGAACCTCCAATTAGCAAAATTGGTCAGCATGTTTTTGTCGCATATTTTTCTGAATGTAATATCAAAGAAAAGAAACACTTTTTCATAAAATTATAATGCTCTTTAATATTCCCTTTAAAAATAATATTTAAGCATTAAATGGCACCTATGTGATAACAAAAATAGTTTTTATTTTCATTGAATATGGCTTATCCCTCCTTTTTAGAGTATAATATACAAATTCTGATTCATAGTCTGTATTCAAAATTCATAGTCTGTATCACAAATTGCCACACTTTCTTTTAATTAGTCTTTTGACACAGGTCCTCTGTGGCCCTCAGCTCTATAGTGGCCCTCAAGTGACCGATCTGAAAGATTGAAAAATAAAGTTTGATGGCAATCAATGTCATGGATGATTTATTGTCTATTTCTTTGTGCTAGCAGTCACTTTGAGTTACATAGTACTGCAAGACACTGATCCTTTTGACCTTTCTCATTCTGAGGCAGGAAGTATTTAGATTTTGATTACATTTCCAGTTCCAATAATGGCTATCCATTTTGTCTAATTGTATTATTTCAGACTGCACTACTGTGCACATTTGTATATTTAGTGTGATGTCCCCAAATCATCCATGACCAAGAACTGTGAGGTCAGTTGTTGTAAAAATATTTGACTTGAACTGAAGTTGCAACGAGGCAGATATATGCCTGTATTTTATTTGCTATTTAAGTAATTTCTGTTTATTTTCTGTGCTTAATGGATACTGTACTTAACCTCATTGTTGATAACACTACACAAGCTGGCACTGCTGCATTTGCAGTGCAATGGCATTCTTATGCAATCTGTCTCTTCAAATACAATTAATATCAGGACAGATACAGACTGTGCGCAAGTTATCTGCCTTCAAAATACTAATCTAAAGCTTTATTCTCTGAGAAGTTGAGTTACTACTTATAAAAGGTACAGTAGCGTTATAATTCTACATATGCATATGTATATATATATATATGTGTGCAATAACTGATAAATAAAAAAAGCTTTAAAACAAAAAAAAATCTTAAGCTGAGAGGAAGAATGAGATTTCACTGCTTCTAGTGTGAACCAATTGACTCAGCAGAGAGAAGTGGAACATTTCAGGAAACCCATGACCAAATAAAATCTATCCGATTGTTTCCAATATATAGCTATGTTTCTTTGGGAAAGATGCAAGACTATAGTTCCCTTTGAGACCATGGGACTATCACAAGGCTGTCCCCTCTACCCAGAAGTATTGCTCAACCCAAAAGCCGTCCTTGGCCTCCAGATGTCACTTCCCTTTCCTAGCTCCCCGCAATTTCCTCTTTTCCGTGGAGAATACAAAACAGCACCGCATTACTGTCTCCTGTGCAGCACCAATGCTTTCTCTTGATGAAGAGGGAGGTCCACAGTCTCTCCTTGTATTTGACCATCCCTTTCTAGTCTGGGTGTCTGTGCCAGGTGCTTGCAGCTCCCTTGAACCGGAGAAAGAAGGTCATATGCCATTTTTGGAGGTTACTTGCTCCTTTGTGCTGGCACTTCATCTGACAAAGCCACACTGTGCCAAAGAAAGGGAGCCCAAGATGAATTCTTCTTCCTGGGGCTGATGTGAGGCAGGAGTCAGAGGTGGACCTTTCATTTCTCCAGGATTTTCTCCTCTCTGTAGGAGAAAGTCACTATGTCACTGCCTCCAGGATGCTTACTTGCCAAAAGGGCTTGTGCTCAGCCAACCCATTTCTGTCATAGGTAAAACAGTTTGGAGTAAGGGATATTTTTCCAGTTTAATTTACAGCCCACCAACATAAACCTCTAACTCTTGATTCCCATATGGAGAAAAAGAAGGACACAAAACCATTAGACTAATACCTCCATGAATACTCATCTTCTCCCCTCCTCAGCCTCACCTTTCCATATTTACAGCTCAGGTTACAACCCATCAGCATTTTTTATTTTGTCAGCAGACTGTCTGACCTGGTAAAAAAAATTGGGGGAATGACCTGCTAGAAAGTCTTGTGTAGACAGGAACATGCAGTCCTGATAGACAAATTGACTATGAGCCAGTAACGTATACTGATGGTTTCCCAGAGAACTTGTGGAGTCTCCATACTTGGAGATCTTCAAAGGCCATCTGGACAGTCCATGTATTCTGCTCTTGGTGACCCTTTTTGAGCAGAAGGTTTGGGCTAGATGATTTCTAGAGCTGAGGCCTTCCATTCTCAACTATTCTGTGATTATTCACAATCTCTATGGTAAACAAACATCTGAAGCACACCATTTTCAGATGAGCATCCTATTAGTATGTCATGCTGCAGTATAACATAAGGAGATGTGATTAGTTCATATTTTCACACTGTGATATGCAGAAATTCCTTAAGCAAGGAATGAGAACCTTATGAAATGTTATCTTGCAAATATAACTAAATCAAGAACAGATTTTAGAAAAATTGTGAAAAAAACAACACTTGCGGTTTGTCTCTCACCCAGCACTTGGCAGACTGCAAATTAGGATTTTGTTACAACCCTTACAGAATATTACGTATAAATCTGCTAGTTGAGAATGATGCCAACTCCTCCAGCATTAAGAATCATTAAAGAAAAATGTTCAGTATCCTTTACTGGCATATACATATTTGCCTATCATCACTTCTCTAAGTATCTGAATTGTGTACAGTCTTGTTTTTCAAACCCAGGTTAGTAACCACTTTTTCCCAACTCTGGTGTGAATTCTGTGTCCAAACCAAGGTCACCAGCAAAGTAGAGAAGAAAAAATTAGTTAAAAGGCTTGCTGCTACCTTTATCTGGATACAAGCTCAGAAATGTGTGAGTAGGTGTCTTTTTAATACAACATGGAGTAGCACTATTGAAAGTTTACACTGACTGTAGCAAACTATACCAGGGAGGATTTGGTCTTAATTCTATACATTCCTAATATTATGTACGTAAGAATATTATGCAATCCTTCATTAGAACTGTTTCAACCTAAGGAAACATTAATGACAGCATGCGTCAAGGAGGTAGGAACACTAACAGCCAACTGCTGAAGGCTGCCAACCGAAGATTTGGAGAATGTCACAAACATTGTAAACAGTAAAAAATCCAGATGTAGAGAGAGTCTCTACAGTGAAAATCCATTTAAAGATCAGTGGGAACTTCTGAATATCTTTGTGTCATCTCTGCCACTTTGAGGGCATGAAATGTCTCTAGCTCATGAATGTCTGATGTTAGAGAAGCTACCCAGGCCTCTGGTATAAGTTACTTGGCCGGCTGTATTTCTGTGGAGGCCACCTCTCCTTTGTCTCCTGACAGCTCCTGCCCTAGCTAGAATGGTATATCTGCAATGTCCTGACGATACCTTGTCCTTATTTGCGGCCAGGGAGCAGTAGTGAGCAGAGCAGAACTTCTACCAGGTCAACGCCAGAGTGGATATTACACTTTACTACTGAAAATGGAAGACTTAGTGAAGCTGCTAGCTATAATATGAATCCACATTGCGATGTGGATCCCTGCCCCATCCCATTCTGTCCTTCAGTTTCCCTGATCATAGTGCGAATGAGTAAATCAGTAGTCTGAATAGAGTTTACAGCCATGTTGTGTTATCTATCTGATAGTATTTCAGATCTAGTCTATAGGATCACATATATATATATATATACTTTTTTCTTTTTTTTTTTCAGAGAGCACAGTATCAGTTGTTATATTGGAAGACTCTTACAACAGCTGCAACAAAATATGGAAAGTCTTTCAAGAACATATGTTGTTCTTGTATCCTTTTCCTACTGAGATGCATCTGTACTTCAACATAACACAAGTATAGCATGCAGTAACAGAAACAGCAGCCAGAGAATTTTTTTAACAGTGTTCATAGCTGGTGTTTTGTTTCAGGATTAACTATAGTTTTCTTTTAAAATATTTATGTGATTGCAGTTGGTATCACATGACATCATAAATATAAGCCATAGTTTTAAAATAATATTTATTGAGGACTGAAATAAATAACTAAGAGAAACAGTACTGTAAATACATGAACCAAAAACTAAACAACTTTTAAAATATTGCCCAAAGCAAGATTAATTGCTGCTAAAGATCTAAATGATGCCATCTTGCTGTCATGTGTCAAATAAACATGGAATGTCAAATGCTTAAAGTATGCTGAAAATGGTCTGTGTTGTAAGAAGTGCAACAAATGCTTATGGGTAATTAGATAGTGGTAGATTCACCGATTCATGTAGAAACTACCCCATATACAAAGGTATATTGGTATATAGAATACATTAAGCTATTAATGGTGTTTCTCAGGAAAACAGTGCTCCTAGTCCACTTTTTACATGCTTTAAATATAGAAGTTGGACAAGAACTGGGAGTTCCTGGTGTTTGGAGAACAGACTAGAATTCATCTTGCCTGGAGTTCAGTCTGGGAGTACAGGTAAAGAGATGCCAGAAATATAATTCTTCCATTTACAGTGCACAGATCCACATGACATGGGAGGACCTGTGTACCATATGGCCTCAGTGATTGCACAGCTGCTAGAACTGATGGGTAATACCATAATTATTTTTTTTCTTCTCCTCTTTGCTACTCGTAGCAAGCCTTGAAAAGAAGGAAGCTCATATACGCTCACAGGTACTGCAGAAAAACTGCTATGTCAAGTACTGTATTTATTTATTCATTTTTTATTTATCCAGCTATATTAAAGTAGAAGGAAAATCAAACACATTTTAGAATGCCAGGAGATTTATTAATTTTCTGCTGTTATCTAAGTTTCAGAATATTCCAAAATCTGCAAGTGTCTATAGTTACATCATCTCAGCTTGAATTTAATGCTAATGTTTATTTTATTGTATATAAGACTGATTGGAAACTGTTTATATCCACTCATTCTGGAATCTGTGATCTGATCTCCTTGTATATAATTCATGTGTATTTAACTTGGACACTGTATGACAGTGAAACATCTCTGAGGCTGCAAGTAATCATGACATCATCCCAGATTCCGCTTTGGGTCAGATGTTGCATTACTGTGTCCTCTCTGGAGCCAGGGCAGGTTGAATGTAATTCACAGTACAAATGAATTTCTACTATTTAATGCTGCAAGGCTTGTCCCATGGTAGTACTAATGAAGATCTGAATGTTCCATTCTGTTCCCTGATCTGGCACACATACTAGTGCAGACCTTATCTATTACAAACAATGACACATTCTTTTCTAGGGATTATTGGATCCAGTTTCATTTGAGCATAGTTTTGAAGACAGAACATAGTAAAGACTGAGCAATCGATTCTTTTACCAACTCTGTCAAAGCGTTGAGAATAATCCTAAACAAAACTAAAGAAGCAGAATTTTGATATACAATATCTTAGACAACTTAGTAGGTATGAGGCATTAAGGTGGCAATCAAGAACATCCACAATTATGAATTTAATTTTTTTAGTTTGCTGTGACTTCTACTTACACAGGAAAAAATGTTCAGTATGGGCTTTCTCTAAGCATGTATGCTTTCCCTAAATCTATAGCATCAGTAGTGTTTATACTCTCATTTGTTGTCAATAACATCTTAACCAGGT
The DNA here is from genome assembly GCA_013389825.1 of Crypturellus undulatus. Lineage (NCBI taxonomy): Eukaryota > Metazoa > Chordata > Aves > Tinamiformes > Tinamidae > Crypturellus > Crypturellus undulatus. The sequence continues at coordinate 914,386 of VWPW01002548.1, read as the reverse complement.
GACTTTACTACTCATAGCCTGTATAGAGACACCACTTGTGCTCTTTCGGAGTGCTTGCATACTGTATAATCTTCCAGCTTCCAAGATGCTCCTTATTGTCCTAAGTTTACCAGCATGGAAAGAAAAAAAAAAGAAGATAGATTAAATGGGCGTAAGTATCTAAAGGGAAAACAGTTTATACCATCTGTGAAAAGGTCATCTGAGATGAGGCTTCAGAAGGACGCAGAACTATCTTCAGAAACTATCTCTTCTAACAACAAAACCAGGAGACTGTTAGTGTAGGAGGTGTTGTTGATTCTAAGTGATTGTGTCTTATGGTGCAGCAGTCCTCACAGGCTGGGTACTTCAGCATAGTTTTGCCTCAGTGTAACTGAGAATGAGCCACAGTTGCTGCTTTCGTTGCTATAAACTTATACTAGAAAAATGTTATTGTATTAAAGAACTTCAGAAATTAAATCATTGAATACAAAATACTAACGTTTGAAGAGAGATTAGAGGTTATTTATTGGCTGAGATTATGAAAAATGGCCAGTGAAAGAAGTTCCTCATCGAAAGAATGCCCAACTGAAGACAGTAGGTAGTTACCGTTTAAAAGATTCCCAGAGCTTTTATTTTTTTGTTTGCTTTTAAAATGAGGGTTACTACTTGTCTTTATTTAAAATTTGAAAAAAGGGTACTGAAAATCAGTAGTATATTTAAATTACCTTCAATACGTTCATGAAATACCTTCATCTCAGGGTATAAATAGTCCAGATGATTGACAACAAATAGAGGAATACAATAATTCACAGCATAGATTCTGTAAATTCAGAGCATTTACTGCACTGTGCACTTATAATGAGGTTCAGTAGTTCTGTTTTATTCTAGTTAATGCTCAGTTAGACAACTTTGAGGATTTGATGTAATCCTTTCAGATACATTAAAATGTTTCTATAGATTGACATCTTTAAAAAAATACATTCTGGTATCTGAGTAAGAATGTACTTGACATTTATAAATAGGACCAAGTAAAAGTGCATTTTTGATATCTGTACTTATATGCACTTATCTGTACTTATAAGCATTGACTCTGTAACAATGAAAAAGGATTAAGGATATGAACCAACAACCAGCTTGATTTGATATATCTGAGGAGTGAACTGACTTCAACATGATAGACCATATGCTGAGTTGTTTACAGGTTCAGGATTAGAACAGGACTAGGATCTAAAAAAAATATATTAAACATTAAGAAATCTATAGGAGACTGAAACACAAAAAACACCGAAACACAAAAATGCAGATGGCTAGGAAAAAAAAACCTTTATTGCTTTTTTCTATAATACATTAGACTAAAGCAATGGCTGATGGCAAAAAAAAGGGATCTCTTTCAGTCTTTATCTCTAAACCATGTGCACATTTTCAGAAATAAGTATCTGTTTATTAAAATGGTATTTGGTAGCATCACTATATAATTTAATTATCCTCATTCTTTCCATTGCAAATTCTTATTTCAGAAGCTTTAGAAAGCACAGGTCAAATTTGCTCAAAAGTTGCTAGTCCAACAACACTCTGCTCATATAATCTAATCTCCATAGTAACTGGGATGTCTTCTTTGCTGTACCCACAACTTCCCTGAGCACTGATCTTGAAGTCTGCCATTATATTTCTATTCAAGATAGTGGGAAAGTATGCACCACCTAATCTCAGAGTGGGTGCTTAAATACAGCATAGTTTGCATGCTTGTTTTCTACAAAGATAAATTTAATAATAATAAAGTATATAAGCATTAAAATGGTGCTAATACACATTATGAGCATGGGGCAATTACAGAAGTGTCTATAAAAGCATCAAGCGGCTCCTGTGCTTCATGTGACCATATAAGCCCCACAATTAGGGGGGACTTGCCCAGCAGGTTGCCACTGGCACACAGCCTCACTGCAGCTTCCCCTATTAAACTACAGCCTTCTGTAATTCCTTGCTCATACCATGTGTTTTTGTTATTGATAAAAGTGAAGAAAACATACAGTGTTTTATACGTATAACAAACAAACAAACAAGAAGCAGTGGTCCCTGCTGTGAAAACTACAGCAGGGAGGTGTAATTTGGTGAGATGAAGCCACACACGCACTAGCGTGGGAGAAAAAAGTTGGAGAATGAAGTCATCTGACCGGCAGGCTGGAATTCCTCTCTAACAACTGTGCTGCACGTGGCTATATCGCAGCAGTCCCTTACAAAGGCATCCTCTCCCTTTCATCTTACTCATTGAATATTTCCTAAAGGCCCTATTATTTTTCGTGTGTGAAAGGATATTTGTGCTCTGCATCCAGCCTATCAGCTCATGACTATCTCTTTGGTGTTCGGGCACACTCTGTTGAAAGACAAGGGGATGATCACGGTCCAGACACCTTGGGCACATCAGGCAGCTATCCCTCGCATTATGCACATGCTGGACTTCCCCCCAGCTCGGTGACCCCCAGCTGGTCACCACCTACACTGAGGTACAGGTTATACCGTGTTATTTATTCACCGGGGGAAAACTGTGCTTGGCTAACCTGATAGCCTTCTGTGATGGAATGACTGGCTGGATAGATGAGGGGAGAGCGGTGGATATCATACATCTGGATTTTAGCAAGGCTTTTGACACAATCCCTCACAGCATCCTCCTGGGCAAGATCCAGAAGTGTGGGATAGATGAGTGGATGCTGAGGTGGATTAACAGCTAGCTGGATGGCAGAGCCCGGAGGGTGGTATCAGCAGTACAGAGTCTAGTTGGAGGCCTGTAGTTAGTGGTGACCTGGATGAAGGCCCAGAGTGCCCCCTCAGCAAGTTTGCAGATGATATGAATCTGGGAGGAGTAGCTGATACCCCAGAGGGCTGTGCTGCCATCCAGAGGGACCTGGACAGACTGGACAACTGGGCAGTGAGAAATCTCATGAAATTCAACAAGGCCAAATGCAGGGTCCTGCACCTGGGGAGAAATAACCCCAGACACCAGTACAGGCTGGGGACCGACCTGCTGGAGAGCAGCTCTGCAGAGAAGGACCTGGGCGTCACGGTGGACGACAGGTTGACCATGAGGCAGCAGTGTGCCCTCGTGGCCAAGAAGGCCAATGGCATCCTGGGGTGCATTAAGAGGAGCATCTCAAGCAGGTCGAGGGAGGTGATCTTACCCCTCTACTCAGCCCTGGTGAGGCCACATCTGGAGCACTGTGTCCAGTTCTGGGCACCCCGGTACAAGAAGGATGTGGAGCTGCTGGAGAGAGTCCAGCGCAGGGCCACAAGGATGATCAGGGGCCTGGAACATCTGCCCTGTGAGGAGAGGCTGAGGGAGCTGGGCCTGTTCAGCCTGGAGAAGAGAAGGCTGAGAGGAGACCTGATCTGTGTCTATAAGTGCCTCAAGTGAGGAAGTGAAGAGGATGGGGCTGGCCTCTTTTCAGTGGTAGTCATCGATAGGAGTAGAGGAAAGGGCCACAAACTGAGACACTGGCACAGGCTGCCCAGAGAGGTTGTGGAGTCTCCTTCTCTGGAGATCTTCAAGACCCGCTTGGATGCAGCCCTGTGCCACGTGCTCTGGGTGACCCTGTGTGTGCAGGGGTTTGGACTAGATGACCTCTAGAGGTCTCTTCCATCCTTAAGGATTCTTTGATTCTATGATTCTATGTTAACTGATTATGACACTTGTCCCCTTCAGCTGGACAAAAAGGAAGGATTTGTTTGGTTATTTGTTGCCTTCCTACGCTGCTGGAGAGCCTTTTGGATGATAAAGTGAGCTTGTCTTATTTTTGCCCTTAAAGCCAGCCTCAGCAAACTGCATACAGAGGCATGGTCCATGCAGGCTGCTGCCAGGAGCCTTCGGTTTCCCTGCCTCCCTGTAGAGGCAAAGTCTCTCTGTAGGTTCAGAGTCTCATCAAGGTTGCAAACCAGAGACCGAGTGGGAAGGAAAGAGGTGTTACCCTGCTCTGGACTTGGGGACCACTATGGAAATTAAATCTGGAAGTTGCATTATTTCCCTCTGTGTCACATTAAGGGATTTACTAGGCAGCTGCGATGGGACCCAGCCAGTGTGGAGGCAGTTCCCACAGAAACCTCACATGACTGTTAAACTGGCCCATATGTGATCTGTTAGCACTAGAGGGAGGAAAAGGCTCCTAACTGAAGGCAGCCATGCTCAACTCCAGCTGGTTCTGTGCTTTTCCTCAGAGCTGATGAAGATTTTAATGGGAATATTGGCAGATTCTCTACTGAAACTGGGGCTATTGGGTGGGCATACTGCAATACTTCAAAAATATGGTGTGAAGTAAAAACCGATGTCTATAAAACCCCAGGATTGATCACAGTGTCTGCTAGTTGTCATTTGTGTGCATTTCTAAACTTGTATATCTTACTTTGGCTTTACAGGAAGTTACATTAGTACCCACAATAATCTCATTCATCATCTCAGAGGAGCATCAAAGAACATGACAAAAAAAAATTTGTATCCATTAATGTAATTCAAATAAATGTTAAACTAGATTATTTTCCATCTCATCTCTTTCTCACGTATCCACTCAGTAATTATTATTTCAGGGTATTTTTCTTTTATTACCCTTTAAGCAAATGTATCAAAACAATCAATCTGAAATACAGTCTTTTCTTTGCCAAAACCTACCTACTTGTTATTTTCCTACATATTCTCAGACAGATGTTAACACTCTATAGTCTTGTGGAGGAGCATGTATTTATGCCATATTTACATCCCTTCTGGCTCTGAGACTTGTTTTCTTTCATTTCATCCTGCAGGGAAACTCATCCTGAGTTCTGCTGTGAGGCTGCTCTACAAAACACATCTCTGTGCCTGCAAGCCAAAGTAAGCAGTTTGCCCACTGTAGTCCCAGCGATATGTGAACTTACTGTATTTTGGCTTGGCTATTCAAACTATTGGAGCTAACTTTGCACTTTAGGACATGATGAAACAGCTGCCACATGCTAGGAAACTGGAAAGGATACATAAGAAACCTAACAGTATCTTCAGCCTTCAATAGGAAGGCAGTATGATTCCTTAGTTTTGTTTCTGGTGGATAGGTGGAAATCTAAACTGTATTCTCTCTTTAATATTACTCCTTGATCAGCTGATGAGTCCTTGCTTAACTGTGGATCCTGTCTCACAGCATCCAGTTTACCCTGATCATTCGTTTTTCAAGGCATTGAGAAGTTCTTTAAGAACCTCATTGCAGAAATTGTCTAGATGGAAAACCTTTTCTCATACAGATTCCAGGCCCTGACACACCATTAGCTTTTACTGCATCACTTGTTTCAGGTGCAGGTGAAAAGATAATGACTGTTATTTTAAAGGTTACTATTTTCATTCAATGTTTTTGCATTGCATTTTTTGCAATGCATTTTTTATTGCATTTCTATATCATTAATGTAAAATGACAAAGAAATTAAAGAAACAATCTATAACTGGGATTACCATAGGTAAAACTTTTGACTTAAATAACAAGAACACAGTGAATCTCACAATTTACACTTTTACTTCGTTCTTCACTTGGTTACCTGGGGAGGAATAACCCCAGGCACCAGAACAGATTAGGGGTTGACCTGCTGTTAAGCAGTTCCACAGAGAGGGATTTGGGAGTCCTGGTTGACAGCAAGTTAACCATGAGGCAGCAATGTGCCCTCGTGGCCAAGAAGGCCAATGGGATCCTGGCCTGTGTCATGAGGAGCATTGCCAGCAGGTCCAGGGAGGGGATCCTGCCCCTCTGCTCAGCTCTGGTGAGGCCACAGCTGGAGTATTGGGTGCAGTTCTGGGCTCCCCAGGACAAGAAGGACCTTGAGCTTCTAGAGAGGGTCCAGCTGAGAGCGACAAAGATGATTAAGGGACTGGAGTATCTATCTTATGAGGAAAGACTAAGCGAACTGGGCCTGTTTAGCCTGGAGAAGAGAAGATTGAGAGGGGATCTGATCAGTATGCATAAATACCTGAGGGGAAATTGTAAAGAAGATGGAGCCAAACTCTTCTCCGTGGTAGCCAGTGACAGGACAAGGGGTAACAAGGGGTAATGGGTATAAATTAAAACACAGGATGTTCCATCTCCATGTGAAGAAGAACTTCTTTCCTGTGAGGGTAACAGAGCCCTGGAACAGGCTGCCCAGAGAGTGTGTTCAAAACCCGCTTGAATGTGACCCTGTGCCACGTGTTCTAGGTGTCCCTGCTTGAGCAGTGGGGTGGGACTAGACGATCTCCAGAGATCTCTTCCAACCTCAATCATTCTGTGATTCTATTCATACTTTTGATCATCTTATTTTTCAGTATTCTATACTGGCTGCTTCATAGACAGGCTTGTGATAACTGGACACAGCTTCTGACACATCACAGGACTCTACAGGTTTTCCAGCCCTCAGAAGACAAAAGAAAAAAAGAACAAATGAATTGCAATCAGAAAGCTTACAGTGAGATTAATTTTAATGAATGAAAAAATACAGCAGAAAGAAATTAGTTAAAAGGTTATGTATATATTGATATTACAAACTAAATACAGATCCTTAAAAGTTAAGATTTACCGGTATGCATATTTGCATTACAGTTATGTTTTGTTTGCTATTAGTTATCCCAGAATCACTGAGGTTGGAAGAGACCTCTGGAGATCATCTATTCCAACGCCCCTGCACAAGCATGAACACATAGAACATGTTGTACAAGATCGCATCCAGACATGTTTTAAGTATCTCCAGAGACAGAGACTCCACATCCTCTCTGCTCCAGTGCTGTCACACTCACAGTCAAGAAATTTTTCCTCAAAATCAGACAGAACTTCCTAAGTTTCAGTTTGTGGATATTGTCTCTTGTCCTATCACTGGCCATCATAGAAAATGCTCTGGCCCCATCCTCTTGACACCTTCCCCTAAGGTATTTGGGTGCACTGGTAAGGTTCCCTGTCAGCTTTGTCTTCTACAGGCTGAATAAGCCCAAATCTCTCAGCCTTTCCTCATAGGACAGATGCTCCAGTCCCCTAATCATCTTCTTATCCCTATGCTGGACTCTCTCCGGTAGCTCCATGTCCCTCTTGTAGTGAGAAGTCCAGAAGCGCACATAGCACTCCATATGTGGCCTCACCAGGGCTGAGTGGAGGGAGACGATCACCTCCCTTGACCTGCTGGCAACTCTCTTCCTAATGCATCCCCGATACCGTTGTCTTTCTTGGCCACAAGGGAACATTGCTGATTCATGGTCAGCTTGTCCACCAGGCTTCCAGGCTTCATTATATATTGAGGGAGATATCTGAGCACCACTGTATAAAAAAGCATAATTGTCAGTGATGGTAACAAGGCCAGGCACTCATTATTAATGTAACATTTGTAGATTGTAGTTACAACAAAGCTGACACATCTTGTACAATAAAAAATATGCAACTCAGGTGCTATGGTCAGGTTTTTAAATGGATCTTGTTCTGAATGTTTGTGATGAGTTAGTTTCACCATAGTCCTAGTTCAGTAACTGCACAAAATATAATTTTAGCGTATTTATCTACCTTTGTCACTTCAGCTTGGAAAAATGGATTCATGTTAACTGTGATAGCATGCCTTTGCCAGCCATATATGTATTGTTTTTTTCTGTCAAAGTAAAAGAATAATCACTTTGGGATGTATATGAGCCTTTTAGATAGATACTGTGATCTTCAAGAGATATTTCTGTAGATAATTACTCTTTTATATAAGCAGTTCATCTGTTTGCATGTATATAAAATGTCCTATTTTAAAGGTAGGGATAGTAAGGTGATACTTTGTGCCTGTGAATAGCAATGCAGTCAGCTGCTCTTACTACTGAAAGAGACAAGTTTTCTACTACTTCGGACGGGAGTTTCCATGAATATAAAGAACAGCATGTGCAAAAGCAGAACGTGGCAGAGCTGAAAATAAAATGAAGGAGTGACACAAGATAAGCAAGTCCTGAAATAGTAATGCCAGATCTACTGTATGGCAAACAAAATTACAGCTACATAAATAGTAACTAATTTAAAAGAAAGATGTGAAATTACTGTGGTATAATCCTTAACTGCCTATCATAGTTTATCTTTCTATGAATACATCACATGGCAATCCCCTGCCAGCACTGCTGGAATGAATAAAATAAGGAAACATGGAAACAGCTGATTATTTTTCTGGTTATTTTAAATGTTATTTTAAATATGTTTTCCTGTTTAAAACCCTTATGCCCAGAATATTCATAAAGCAAGCAGATATTCTGGACTGAAAATATTATGGAATGAATAATATTTTCGCCTATAAAGCCAAATCCATGTCCTCTTGTATTTTAGAACATATGGGAGTTGGATATGAGGGACAACACACGGTGCAAAAAGGCCCAATATAAACTTTTGCTTATGGTCCTAATCAGAATATTCTGACTCAACAGCAAAATCAGAAAAATAAGCAAGTGACTGACTTAGCTTAACTGTAAATACCTAAAACCCTGCAAAATGTTTGCTCACATCTGCGTTTAATGGTTTGGAAGCAAACTCCACCAGAGTGGAAGCAAAGCTATTGAAATACCATGAGAATGCCTTGTCAGTTAGACGAAGAAGGGCTCATTTCCAGTACATCTGGTCCCTAGGTTAAACCCAGTACTTCTCTGTCTGATATGATTGCATATGTCAGACTAGGCAGAGAGCTCTCCTTTGGTTATTGCTCCACCAAGGGAGCTGGTATTTGTTACAGGATACTGGTTAGCAATATTTTGAAACAGAACACATGCAAGGTGAAATTAAAGCAATAATTTGGAAATCCCCTTGTGAACCAAAGGAAAGTGTGCATTGCACTTTATATTTCCTGGATACCCAGTTCAACAAATGTTGTGCCAGGTTCTGCTATGAGGGGTTTTAGGATACTACTATTTATGCTGAGGATGAGTCTAGCCTCCCTGGAGTGTACCAAGATGCACAAGTATGTGTCAAACAGTATAGGGGCATATGTAAGTGTTCAGGTAAAATGCCAAAAAGTCTGACTGCAATAAAAATATCTTTTCCTGTTCAGCTTATAACCTGCATAGTATGACTAGCATGAGTAGTACAGAACTGGCTGTGTGGACTGTTTTCTATTCAACTGGCTGTGTGGACTGTTTTCTATTCAGTGACATTTCTTGCCAGCAAGGCATTGGTAGAAAAAAACAGCTAAGTTTTCTCCTGTGCCTGCAAAACTCAAAAGCACTACAGTTAGCCTTGAGACTTCAGCTCTCTGCAAAACTTGACTGTGTTTGTGTCAGACTCCAAAGGTTTTAAGGGAAAATGAGGACAGATAGCAAACAGGCAAAAAGACACAGAGACAACAAATCCTCATAAGCATCTTTTCTGAAATAGTGCTAGTCTAGTTCTAGACAATTTCTAAGAACTACTAAATCCTGCTGAAGTCTTCAGTTTAGAAAAGGATAGTCACAAGTTGCTGATATTTCAGATAATCAGAAACCAATTCAAATTATTTGACTTAGGTATAACTTGTATAATCTTACTAACATTCAGCATAAATCTGTCCCAAGTATAAAACTGCAAACCTATCTTTTGAATACCCTGTTGGATTTTAAACTCAAGAAGGTGAATTTAATCTCTTGCTTGCAAAATCCTAAATAAAAGTGAAAATTAATATTAGAATGTAGCCTGTGGTCACTCATGTATAATCCATCTGTACTTCAGACCTAGATTTGAGTCATGTGTTACATAGAAAACAGTTTCATTCTCTATTACTGTCAGTCTCTCTAACAGTGCTCTCTAATCATGAAAGCCTGTAAAAACAGAGTTATTCTATAAATCAAAAAAAAAAACTATATGCAGAATAATTTACTTTTAAGAGAAATTACATGGCTTTAGGACCTCAAATTTTGACCTACTTCTGTAGACTTTGGAAGGGTGTCTTTGTAGCTGATGATTTATTAGCAGACAATAGGCTTGGGCCTTTAAGATTTAAATGTAACAGAATGTAACAGAATGTAACAGAATGTAACAGAATGTAACATCTTCATGTGAGGAATGTATCAGAAAGTTAGATTTTTTTTTCTCTGAATGAATTGTAGCAACCGTAGGCCACAACAGGTAACATTTTGCTTTGTCATCATTCAAGAGATTATTCATGTCACTAAACATGTCCCTGTGCTAAGGGACTCTCTGTATTTCTCTGTGCAGTGCCAAAGTACACTCCTAATAGAGCTAAAATGGCAAACTAACTATATAATGTCATGCCACATAAAACTTAGCTATTGGAAATAGCTGTGTCATGTAATTGCTCATCTATTTGATATTTGTAGTGGGTTCTCCATTTTTACAATTTATACTTTTGTCCTCTTGCTGCATGTGCTTCTGCTGTGAAAATGACTATTTCTTCAGCAATTAATGAGTAAGCTGTGTGGCGACTGAAAAATACCTTGACATTAAATAGGAGAATATGTTGGTCTGGAAGAACAGCATCATATCATGACTCTTGTATGTAGCCTGTGATTCAGTCAATGATCAGCACTGTTTTCTGGTATTCTGCTGCTACTTCTGTATTTCTCATTTTCAAACTAATAACTCTGCTATTTGCAGCTTCTTTCTGCGCTATTTGCAGCTGCTTTCTGCACTTTCTGATGCTTCACTATAGTATAGAGGCTATAGTAGCCATGCTTCAAAAATGTTTAGCATCTGTCTTCTCAGGAAAGTTTATGTTGTTTTCCAGTGACCGAGTTGGTCTTTGTTCTTGATTCAACTTCAGTTTAAGCACTTTCCTCATTTATGATTTGGAACTGAAGCTCAAAAATTCAGGATGTTGTCCATTCCGTAGATGTGGAGAGCTGGGGTGGGGAGTGGGCATGGTGTTTCAGTGTCATTCCTTTGGGTCTTTTTCTTCTTATTTTGTGGCTAAAAGAGAAATTTCCAATGTATTCACAAAAACAAAACAAAACAAAACAAAAAAGCCACAATGAGATTCTCTTTCAGCTTCAATGTCGACAGGTACAACTCAAGGCCTTCCCTTCCAGGAAAGGCCTGCAAACTATCTTTGTGCTTTCACAGAACTCCTTTACTTCAACAAAAGTCTGAGAGCAGAGACCTCTATGCAGGCCTAGGTGTGTGCTGCCAATTAAGAAGTTCATGTCTGCAGGAAAGATATTGGAATGAGAAAGGGAACACAGTGGATTTCTTCTAACACGTGTGAAGGCAATCTGGCATTATAGTTTAATCACATGATAATCTCTCTCTTTGGAATGAATGCACATGTTCAATCAAGTGTCTTGGATCTACCTGACGTTGTAAATAGTGCTGCAGTGGTTACTAATTATCCGGAGATCTCGGATATACAACTTGATTAATTTTAAGAAAAGCTGTAAGATTTAATGTAAATCCACCAACTACATTCTTTCCTAGTCAGTTTTGCATCCTTATCCCATCAGAATCATTGTAAAATTCAGTTAACTGCAGAGATTCAGTGCTGAAAACAAAAAAGACCAATCTCTCCTGTCCTCTCTCTCTCTCTCTCAAAAAAAAAAAAAAAAAAAAAAAAAGAGAGAGAATATGGGCACTTTTGCTGAATTTTCTTAATTTCTGGGAAGGACAGCTTGACCTGCTTGGTTGCAGGAATTTTGTACATAGCTGGGGATCATCTGGAGTGTGTGGGTGGTTCCAATCTAAGCTGACACTTTAAAAGCATGAAGAGTTCTGCAGATGTAAATGAGAGGCAGAGGGGAGGTGTTCATAGGATATGAAAGTTAAAAAAAATAAGACTTCTTGTCCTTAATGAGTCAGATTTCACACAGGCAGGCCAGCTGCTTCATTAATTATATTGGTGCTTAGTATGGTAGAAACCAGAGAGAGGAACATTATGAATAATAAGAGGCTGTTTTGTGTACAGCTTAATGGTTTATATCTGAAGTAGAAGGACAGTGAAAATCAAGTCTATCTGCCATTATTCACTGTTTGCTTTTTGCATTTGTTTTATCTTAGGATTTCTTCTTCATTGTCTGTCTCTTTTAGCTTTCAGAATGTCATTGTTTTGGCTTCAGACACTTATAAGATATATGTATTTTTGAAATTTAAAGTATTTATTTTGTTTGGCTGTCAGTAGAGCTCTGTAAAATAATATCTGCTATTCTTTGATTTTTGCAGGCTTATTTCTATGGAAAATTAAGCTGAAAATTAAAGTGACACTCCTTTGGTAACTGCAAACATAGCTTAACTTTCCATTGTGGTTCCTTTGCACAAATTGTAACTATAATTCCCCAGTATAACAGAAATGCTCTTCTGAAAGTGTATAAGAATAAAAGAAAGATCCAGAGTGATCCTCTTTCCCAAAATATATGTTGAGGAAGTACAGGCTGTATACATTTTATTTCACTCATACACCTCATTTCACTCATTTCACTCATACACCTCTCATACCTGCAGTCTGACTCCTATACTTCATCTTACCAGTAATTAAGAAGTACACTTTTTAGTAGGATACCTTTCTGCAGTTTATACAATTTTCCTTATACAATGTGCCCCCTCAGTAGACCTAGTGGACAGCATGGAACAGCTGCATGAGCATTTAAACAGTCTATGTGTGATTTCCTCTTCATCTTCTTGATAGAAGGACTAGGAGACATGCAGTCTATGCAGTCATGATTAAGAAGACTTTTTAAAATTAGTAATGGAGTTTAACCATAAGAAAGCCTAGTAACAGATATGGTAGATGGCCTGTTACTTAATATCTTTAGAAGAGAAATAACTAAAAAATACATTCAAGATCAATCAGGGGCTATTGATGAAAAACACAAAAGATGCAGATAACCCAATGAAATAGTCACAGTGTTCCTTTGCAATTTTGACTCAGTGACTTGCAACATTGTCTTTCTGGGACAAGATCAGAGGCTCTTGGCACTTCCAATTTTACTATAGTGCTAAATAGTCAACATGAACAGGGGAAAAAGGAACAGATTCTGTTTTGCTTCTTTGCTGAAGTATTCCCTTACAAAATACAGACATTTTCTTTTCTGTTTCCCCCAAAAGTCTTTTTTTCTACACCACTGATTTTGAGCTTCACTGTAGAACCGTTGTATCGTAGGCATATGTACCAATAAGTCATGCATATTGGGGGTTCAAGACATTGAGAACTTTGCAACTAAAAAACATGGCATTGAATTTGAAATGAAATTTTTCAGTAACGTGGCAAAGATGAATTTGATGGCTTTGTAGCACTGTACAAGAGAGCAACCATGACATCTGACCCCTTGAATGCTACCAATTTCAAGCCCGGGTAGGCTGATAGGTAGAACTAAGCAGAAAATACTAAAGACTGATATTTACTTAGAAAGTTAAAATCAGAGACAGCACAAACTTGTCTTCTAATTCACAGGTGTCTGAAATATAATTACCAGCCTTGAGTACTAGAACTAGAATATTTTTACTGGTTCTGTTCTTCTGCATTGGACAAATTCCCCAGTATTGTGTAGTGAGGCAAGCAAATACAGTTTTGTGCGAAAATTGAGGTTCAGAGCACTGCTAATAAATAATCCTCAACCCTGGGTAAGATGAAAGGTCACTGTTTTGGGTCTTGTCTGGGTATTAGTCTTCTAAATATACTTAGAACTATTGTATTATTCTATACAATAGTATTCTACTATTTCTTTTGCTAAATTACTCTGTTGCTTTCTACCATTAGGCAACTATGTTTTTGAAATTAACTGTAGAGTCCTAAAGAAACAGGCATACTTGTAATTAATGATTAATGTCAAATCAGGCCTCATCTACACTGGCTACATCAGCAAAGTCTAAAAAAATAAAAAGAACTTGAAAGATAAGCAATCACTTCACCTGGAAGAGTTGGTTTTGTCAGACCAAAGGTAAGACACATAGTGCATTTTACACCACACTTAGCAGACTAGGTGAACAGATGGCTTCCGTCTATGACACTGTTTGCCTGGATTGTTTCACCACAGCCAAAACTGAGAAAGAGAAGTGAGAATACAAACATGGTTTTATTCAAACAGAATTTATGCTTCTATGATATGCCTATATAAGTGAAAATAACGCATGGACATATTTGATTCAAGATGACCAGAAAAAAATCCACCTCCTTTTTACTGTCAGAACTAGCACATTCATTAAAAAAAAAAAAAAACTTCCTTTTCTTATACTAGTGATGGGGTGGCCCAAATTAAAAACCACACTTCCTTTCAGCAGCAGCTGAGGGTTCATTTGGGAAAGTTTTTAAGCCCTGCTGAGTTCTGAGGTAATATTTGTGGACTTTAATATAATTATTTTGGGGAATTTATGAGAAATACTACCAACATTACTTACAGGACATTGTCTTTCTGTGAGGAAGCTTTAGCAATGTCAAAATTTCCCAGTGTCCTGTTGAAGTCACATTTAACGTTTTGCTTTGTTTTGTTTCTTTTTCTTCTGAAAAGACACAGTCACGCCGAGTTTGAGATCCAAATATAACAAATCCAATTACTCTGAGAAGAAAAAAAAAAAAAAAGTTATTACATCCATTTTTCCATCAGGATATTTTGAACTGTGAATGAATTTCTTTGCAGTAATTGGCAGTTCATATTATAATTAATTGACCACATAAGTTTAAACCTCATTGCTTTTCTTAGTTCGCTTCACTGTCTTCCCTTGCTTGTGCCAAAAAGTTTTCCTGCGTAATACACTTCGGAGAGTCTCACAGTTTAGGTATCTTTGTTTTGTGAAAATTTCATCTGCATTTGGCTTTTGGATTCAGTTGGCTGTCTTACGTGGTGATCTTCTGGACTATTCAGAGATTGTTGCCAAATGGGCATTAATCAGTTCTGACGAGTGATGAAACTAATTTAAACTTCACTAACCTCATAATCATTGACCTCATGCCAGTGAAATGGTGGCCCCACTGAATTTAGTGGCAAAACTATTAATCAAATCAATAGCTGAAACAGTTGAAAGGTAAGATTTAAAACGTCCCATTAAGTGGAAATTTTTAAAATTTCATTCAAGCCTGAATTTTCACCAGGGAAATCCCACAATGTTGGCTAATTAGCCAGGCATTTAGGGATCACCGTCCTGCTTTCCAAGCTCTGTAGCAGAGAGAGTTCGGCTCCCACAGCTCTGTGGCAACGAGCCTGGACATCCTGGCATAATTGGGTTGTAATGGAGCCATAGACTGTGGAGATCCCAGGAAGCTGCTCCAGAACTGGATATCCCACTAAGCTAAGAGTGATGCGTGAACAATCCCAGCAGCTTGCCCCAAGTGGCTACAAAACTTCATGGATACCTTTCCTTCAATGTACCTAATTTTACCGAAAGCTTGTACTTCAGACAGTAAATCAGCATTTTTTCACCAATGCTGTTTCACTTAGAAGTATGTCCAGGTTTTATGCAAACAAGTACTTCAAGGGAAGGTCCCTGATGGTAAATACTTAATTTCCCTGATGGGAAATACTTAAAATAGTTAAAGAATAGCACAAAAAACAGATTTTTTTTCACAGTCTAATGAAAGGCAGCTGCTGGTATCTTCAACTTCTTTTTAAAAAAATATTCCCTAAAAATAAATTCAATACTTAATTTTTTTTTTGGATTGTCCAAATCCAAAGGCATTTGTATTACAATGATTTACATGTCAAAAATGTTTGTAGGGTGCATTACTGGTATTCAAATACTGTAGTACATATTTGGGTAAGAATATAGAGCTTTAGTGTGGCCCAGTCTACCACAGCTGTGATGTTACTTGAAAGGAAAGGGCCTAGGTTTTAATGTAGCTACATTGCTCTTGGTTTATCAAGTACTCTAAGCCCCAGCTCAGTAAGGAAACCATTACACTGAAGTCATATAACCTGAAAGGTCTTTTGAGATAGGCTTTGTTATTCTGTTTTGTATAGAACACTCTTCAGTAATGACTCATTGCTGAAGCTCCTAATTCATATTACAGCATGAATAATAATGCTTCCTGCAGTGCGTAAAACATCTCATATCCCTCAGTAGATTAACTACTCTTGAAATAGCTCATTTTTTTATATTACTTCCTCTCAATTAATATCCAAAGTAGTATTTATTTTGATAATCTATAAAACTTTCCATTATAAATAACACTAAAACACTTACAGCAGGCTGCAGTGAAGAGCAATAGCACATAATAAATATCTTATAATTCATTGTTCAATTAACACATCATGAAAATAGATTCCTTTCTCCAAAAGTCTATTTTATATGGGTAACTGAACTTGTAATTTTTATGTCTTTTAATTTGAAAAAGCTTTCTTTTTCTTTCTTTCATTTCCTTTTGCATTTCCATTTGCCTCAGGCCTACATAGTTGACATAGAAATGATAAATGGGTACTTTGTCAAAATTCAGCTGCTAATAGGAAGCACTTAGAATACTGTTCTTGTATTTTTGTGCTACTCTGGTGAGATATGAGGTTGCATAGAGAAAAAATTAAGATACAGATGTTAGTGCAAAGGATTTTTTTACACTTGCACCAATTTAAACAGAAGTAAGTGTGTGTTCCTTAACAGAACAGTTAACCTCTTAGTCAGATGTCTATTGCATTTCTCAGTTATAATGGATGGACATAGTGAAAGAAGCCAAGAAAATTAAAAAAGACCTTGAATGCTGAAGTCTCTGAAGAAAGTGAGAACTTGAGGTCAATGTTATAAATATTTTTGAGCAATGCAATGCTAAAGAGTTTTTCTGCTGACTTGAAGAGACAGCTCATACATGTCTAAAAATGTGATAAAATATGTATCATTATATAGTATTTCTAAAGCTTACAGATGAAGCACTAAAGATATTTGTATTGTTCTCATGCTTTACACAAGTAAAATCTTATTTTCATTTATAATTTCATGTGCTGTGTAAATGAAGAGGATTGGATTAGATTAGATTGCCTTCAAAGCAAAGGAGGATCGTTCTCTACGACAGTAGATAAAATATCTGGATAATTTAAGATGTCACAGAACTTTGGTGAACATTAGAAGTGAAGCATCCTTTTCAAAATATCTTCTTCTGGAGATCGAAGAATCCTGTCTGGAATTCACAGGAAAGCATTTTGACTCTGTCAGAATCAATGAATGTTGCAAATGCGCACTCATGCCAGTGACTCTAGTTATCAGAGCATAACTGGATGGATGAAGATAAAAGCAAGTTTGACAGAAAATGGCATGCCAACCACATGTGTTCTTCTGGAAGACATGTGGAGGGCAAAAAACGCCATTTTCTAAATAAACAGAGGTAATAAGAGAAGTTATCCCCCTTCTTTCTCAACACTCCAAAAATATCAAGCTCAAACTTATTTTCAAATGAATTTCATTATTACGTCATTCTCTTTTTTATGATTTTCCATCTTAGGGAAATAGCTGGCTGTATGATTTGACTAATATCTCATTTTCTAAAGATAAAATATTCTGAATGAAAAATGTATCTAGCATCCACGGAGATTGTTGGGAGTATCTCCCTGATCCTTTTTTTAAGAACACAGCAAATATATTTGCCTTTATTTTTCACTGATTTTCATGAATTTACAAAAGTATTCGACTATAAAACTGGAAAACTGTCCATGAAGGATTTTAAAGGAATCAAGAGAAAAACTTGATAAACTCACATATAACTTATGTGAGCAGATATTTGCATCATTCATTCAGGATCTGAAAATAAAATGAAAACATTTCTTCTTGGTTTCTTTAATTCTATTTTGCAGATTTTGCTGCAATGTGTAATATGACTTTCCCAGAAAACTGGTAGACAAAATATAGCATATGTGTTAAAAATGATCTTAACTGATCATCTAAAGAAAACAAGGAGTCTTTAAAGTTTCATTAACATCTAAGTGATCAAATGGGGCAGTCTGGTAATTCAAATAAAGTAGTGTATTTTTTCAATTTCAGAAAGTATATAATTTATTATATTTATATATTTACATTATACATAATTGTATATTATTTATATTTATATTTAAATAAATATTTTCCAGATACAATTTCTTGTTTGGATATATGTCTCTATGTTGTTGAAGACACTTAAATTGCTGTCTGACACTTAAATTGCTACATTTTTCTTTCACAGGGGCTGATATTAAAATCTTGGTCTAGTTTTTGTGAAAATATGTACACTAGGAAGAAAATTATATCTCTTTTCTTAAATGTTGTTGACTAGAATGGAATTTCAGTCTGGCAGGAAACAGTCTTTCAGTTTTTCCTTATTTGTTGCATATGGGAACCATTTCTTTGCCAAAAAGACATGCTTGTTTATAACATAAAAAGGGAAAGAATCTGTTTTCTATGCAGATGAGTGATATGCATTTTTAAAATAGCAATATAAACTTGGGGTTCTGAGTATTTGAATTTATTACTCCATATACTTACTACATGAATATATGGAGCAAAATCATAATTCACAAAAAAAAGAACACAGAAAAAATAAACATGGAATATAACTTATTTTAAACAATCTGGGAATATTCATTGTACTTATGGAATTTTGAAAGCTCAGACATTGACATGTTTTTGACTAGAGCCTATACCTAGTTGAAAATGTATTTGTTTGAAATATTAGTGATTATTAGTGCTATATGTTCTGGATTGTATTTTTGAAATGTTCTTAAAGTCCTTAAATGTTCTTACAGTTTATAATTCTAGTTGTTATTTTTAACAGTGGGTGATTTCTGAACCATAATAAAGCATGTCCACTAAAGAATCAAAAAAAGCTTGTGTTGGAGAAACTGAGATCTTAAAACATGAAAACTAGAACAAAGAGAGTAGGTTCAAACCGATTGGAAGGACTATAACCTTGGAACGTCTGGAAAGAAGCCTGGAGTGCTTCTGAAGTCTGGTCCATAACAGACAAGCTGTCCTTGTAAAGAGAATGAATTACTTCACAATTTATCTATTATTATTTCTGTGCATCACTAATAGTTCTGTAATTCACAACAGTAGCTCAACATTGTTTATATGTTACTACTAATGTTCTTTTATTATCTAAGATGTGACACTGAAAAAATTTCTTCACTGCTTCACCTCATTTACAGAGTAGATTCCTTGCAGTTGTTTTCTAAATTTCATGACGTAGGTATGTTATTTATTTGTACTACAAAAATGCATGAAACCATCATCAAACCTCAAAGACTAATCAGTCTACAAGCATACGTGCTAAGCACCCAACTCAGCTGATGTTATCAAACGTGCTTTACTTCCATCCGGAAAAAAATAAAATAAAAAGCATTTTCGTACTTGTGACTTGATTATTTTTAGAATGTTGTTTTCTAGTTAGCCTGGAAGTTGCAACAGAAACGTTCGTAGGACTGTGACTCACTGGGGCTTGTTGAGTCATAGGTAGCAAACAGGATACTGCTGATACTGCACACACTTTACTCTTAAGTAACATCTTAAAAAGTATAGTTTTCCAAAGAAAGGAGGTAGTGGTCACAATACAAACAGGCTTTTGTTTTGTTTTGTTTTGTTTTTCTGCTATTGCAAGAACGATTTGAGAGTCCACACATCTTTAATATACAGTAAATCTAAAGAGTTTTTTAAAATAGGACCACAGACTATTTTCCACAGAATAAACCATTCCATGTGATCTTTAGCTGGTTTTGGAGTATTTAATTGCACTGGCAACAAAAATGCTCCCTATAAAAATTAAGATGTAGGCTTAATTAATTAAGTTGTAATTAAGATGCTTAATTAAGATGTAATTAAGGCTTAACTGACTACTTACATAGGTAACATAAATGGAGAAGAGGGATTATAATTCTTTGACCTAGAGGTGAAATCTGTCATTATTAACAAACTATATATTAAAAATTTCAAATTTTATTTAAGTAAATAGCTAGAATCTTGTAAATATAGAATTTGATTAATCATAGCTGAAAGGAGAGCATTCCCTACATGGAAGCTCTAAAGACTGTTTCCCAATTTTTACAGTAGCCCTCAAATCCCTTCCACAAGACATCTGTTAGTCACAATAATATACTCAGTTTCCTCCTCTTTGTCATAATCTTATCTTAATTAATCCTGTCTGAGAGTTCACACAATATATCAAACTAGTTACTCCTTGGCTTTTTTCAGAGTAATATTGTCTCTTGGGGAAAGGGAGTTACACCAGAGTTGGATGTTCAGTTAACAGATGAATTTGTATGATTTAGGGTTGTAATACATCTTTAACAGCTCCATTAATGCTCACAGTACTTTGCAGGTGCGACATTACTGCAAGCATTACCCCAAACATGTATCTTGGTTGCATTAGTGTTCATCTGGCATCTGTAATAGCAACAGAGCCACCTCATGATTTATATACACATCCTGAAATAACTGCATTCCCTAAAAGCCTGTCTGTGTTTTTACCAATACCTTTTCTACCCTCCTGACTCTGCCTTCATATTAATGCTGCTTCCATACTGTGTCCAAAAAAACTTCTTACTTCCAGTCATTTCAGAATCACAGAATGGATAAAGCTGGAAGGGAGCTCTGGAGATCATCTAGTCCAGACGCCCAGTACAAGCAAGATCACGTCTCTGGGCAACTTGCTCCAGTGCTCTGCCACCCTCATATTTAAATCCAACTTCCTGGGTTTCAGTTTTGGGTTTCAACTTCAGGTTTTCAGTTCCATTTTGTTTTGTTTTATCTCTGGCTACTTTTGAAAAATAATCTGACCCCATCCCTCTTGACACACTCCCTTAAAATATTTGTATATATTGATAAGGTCCCTTCTTAGTCTTCCCTTCCATGGGCAACAGGCCCAGTGCTCAGCCTCTCCCTGTAAGAGAGATGCTCCAGTCTTCTAATCATCTTCATAGCCCTATTTCAGACTACAAGACAGTGCATCTCTGGAATCTTATGGCAGGGGTACCAGGCACAATCGTTCCTGAAGACAAATTCTATTCAAGCTACATGCAAGCTCTTTCCAAGGACCTGTGGTATTTTGCCTAACCTACATAATGCATATAATGCATTCACACCTTTTTTTTTTTTCCCCTAAACCTTACTCTTTACCACTTCAAAATCCTAAGCAGCATGCCTTTAAACTAAATAGAACTAAGGCAATTAGGTCTTTTTCTTTTCCAATACTTTGTTTTTAAGTAATTGATGATGAAAGGCATCATTAGGTACAACAAAGAGAACAAGAAAAAAAATATATAAAGCTCAGACTTAGTGCATAACTTACAGAAATTTCTCCTTCCCCCACCAAATATACTTACTATTCATATGTTTCCCTTAACCTACTGTCATTTCATACTTCTTTGAAAATCCAGAATGCACTTAACCTGTGTTTTGCCAAAGAAAATTGAGGAGATAGGTTGTGATTACTCTGTGTGTACTTGGGAGGGGTGGGACTGCACTGCGCAACAGTTATGGCCTCAGAAAAGGCTGTCCAAAGCATTCCTACTGTAAAACTTTTACTCATGAAAGGCCAAATTGCACAACATATCTCAAAGAACTGCAGTCATGGTAAGGTAAACATCTTTTAATATTATATAACTTCATATAAGCCTCAAATCTGATTTCACTTACACAAGTATAACTTGATTCTGGACTAAAATCAGATTTAGATCCAAAATCCAATAGACTCCAAACATTCTATCAGCTATATTTGAAAACTGAAACCAACAGCTATAGGCACATTAAGTACAGATCTCATGACCTTCTAGGTGGATATATTTGTATGGATGTTTTAGTCTTTGATAGAAAGGGAAGCAAGTAATTTGTCTAAACTTTGAGGTCACATGTAGGACACAATTTCCTTTTACTTGAGTGGATCAGTGTACAAATAAGAAAAATGTGAACAGACTAGAAGGAAAAATACTTCTCTGTTGTTTCTGCACTCAGATGTGTGAGTATACTACTTTTAAATCTCAGGAAATTGTGCTGGAGGGATGGAGGAGTGGGGAGATTTATCTGTTTTTCAATGATAAACCACATAAATGCTTTCTAAAGGTCAGACACGAAAAATTATAAAACATATTTTGTTCAAATAACACTGTTAGAAACAAGCAGTAGAATTTACTAAATGTCAATAACACAAAATTTACTTTATTTTTTAAAGAGTAATACAGAAATAAGATTCATAGATTCCTTAAATGACAACATTTAGATTTGTTTAAACTACTTTATAGCTTAAAATTACTAAACAAGCTTGGACCTGTCAGAGATCCCCAAATCTTTGTCTTGAAATAGTTAAATTTACAGCCCTTTCAAAGCTATATTACGTCTATTGTAGGATTTTGATTATACTAACAAAATGCATGAGCTGGCTATAAAATTTATAACATTAGATCCTGAAACCTACTTCTTACCAACAGAGATTCAGCTATGAAATTTTCTTCAGTCTATTTCTATTTCCTATCCACGTATGCATATAATTATTTACACAATAATGATTGAAAAGTGTTCAATCACTCAATCAAAAGCTCAATCCAATAGTATATATGAAATTCTTAAAGGACAGGAGTAAATTATAGGGATTTCATTATAAAATTTTGTTTGTGTAGATGCATTTTTAAAAAGTTTTCTGAATTTCTATCCATAATTTAATTGTACATTAATACAAAATATGTATTTTGTACATTTGAAGAGCTGACCTATGTTTATGTGCATAATATTTGACGGAAAACTTCACAAGCTATTCAGAATCACAAATGTTTGAAAAGAAGTCATAGGCAATCCCAAATATGATAAAGTGTAGGAATTAAGTTATAATTTAAGGTTAGAGGAAATTCATTGGAAATATCTTTTGGAAGATGTCTAATTAGTAAAATATTAAAAAGTCAAACAAGAAGCTATATGAGGGATATACTTTTTCCATTTTAAGAGAAGGTACTAGTGAGTGGTATTCTTAGAGACAGTATAAATTAGGGAAAAATTTCAATGCTATTTACAGTGAGGTCTAAAAGGTAAGAGAAATATCAGTACATGTTCACAGTACACAGTGCATATGAAAATCATTGGATCACAGGGCTGGAAGCCCCTAAGGCTTTTTGAACTCTCTTCTATTTCTTCACTCAGCAGCCGCATATTATTTGCAAGCAAGAAAGAGGTCTGCAATGCTCCTGACAGAGCTCTGATTGTTACTCCCTTTCAAAAAGGTAAGTAAGAAGTGATCTGTTCTTGGGGCAGGCGCACTGTGAAATTATTGCTCTCATCCATTAAAAGTGTAATTTCTCACTACTGACACTTTTCCAGAAACAGTCAGAATACTTTCTGGATTCTCAAAACCCTCTGGGTTCTCAAAGAAAAGCATCTGTCACCGAAAGGATAAAAGCTCGTTGAAAAGACCGTGTACATAGGTCTTTCCTCCTACTCATTCATTTTACACATAATCACTCTCTATCGTGAAGTGCTTTTCCTCCATAGAGAAAAAAACTTTCCTGATGTGGCCTGGCCTCTGCCACAGATTCAACCACTCTTGTTTATTCAATATTTGTTTTGACTAGGCTGCCCTCATTTCACTTCCACAAGTCTAATAACAGAGCCACAACCACCTTCCTGCCCTCTCGCTGAGTTTCTTTTATAATTAATTGTGCTTGAAAGGAACTTTTCTTGTTTTAGTATCAGTTTTAAATGTAACCAAAACTAATAAGGCCACCAAAGTAGTTTACAGAATATTGTACATATATATATATGTGTGTGTGCATTTTTATTTAAACTCAGTTTATGTTCTGGTACTGAATGGTTTGGATTTCAACTGAAATGGGATTCTCTTGCAAAGGGAGTTAGTAGAGGAAATAGGAAGATGAAACAATATAGTTTTGATCAACTCACACCCAACCGTATTTCAAATTTAATTGGACTTACTTGCCATAGTGAAGAAAAATTTCCTGACCAAGAATTGCAAAGTACTTTACAAAAGCCCAAACGCAAAAGATGTGTAGTTGCATCTGTTTTCCCCTTAAAACTTACACACTAAAAAAGTGAAGGATTTAAATGACATGCCATTGAATTCCCACTTCAGGTATGTAGAAGATTTAGCTTATTTTTGTGTTTTGTTCTTTCCTTCCTGCAGTTCCCTGAGCACAGGGTTTTCTGCAAGACAGGAGAACTGCAGGACCAACTTATGTTATGCATCTGTAGCCTGGCTGCCAAAGAAAGGACAGAGATCTCTCTGAAGCTCACTTCTTTTATTCTCTGGGCATCAGTTTGTCCAGAAATCTGTTGACAGTTTAGACTACAATTTTTCTCTTTGGCATGCTTGTGCTCCACAGCACTTGAGCTTGACTGGCAAATTTACTCCACATTTGGAGTCTTGCATATGCATTTACTAACATCCTCTTGGGAAACCCCAGCTAGACAATTGGCATTTAATTTTCTTGGCAGTTAAGAACTCCATAATCTGAGACAGACTTTACAACATTATTGAAGGTGGTGAGCTGTCCTTTATTGGATATGTAATGCATACACTGCACCATAAAATTCTGCTCAAAACTGACATGAACTATTTGTTCATGCTGCTGGGGAAGGAGGGCCCTGTCTTCCATTGTTGTGGGTGGATTTGTATTGGAAACTATGGCTTGCTGTATACTTGACTCCCACTTTAAGAAAAATGAATGAGCTCTTTTCTTCCTTTGTATAATGTATTCAGTATGTAAAATATTTCTGATATTTGTGGAAATATCAACTGTATTAGCAACCCAATGTCAAGCCTACCACATAAGCAAAGGAGCAGTCCATAATGGATATATCCAGGTTACAAAGAATTAAAAGTCTTTTAGTATACTTTTCACAATCAGATATCTTTTCTTTGCAACATGTGGTTTGTAGTACCCTGAGACTTAATGTATTACTTCTTTTGAGGGGTATGGTTTCATTTTGGAACAAATGTTTCCATTCAAAAGTTAAAGAAAAAAAAAAGTTGAGTTCAGTGTTCCTGTTTGTACAGATAGCTTCATCGCTTATAATCTCCTCCCATAGACCTAATCAATGGACTAACCCATAATTATATGTGCTTCCTATTCCAGTAAAGAGGAAGGAAATTTCCAAATCAGACGGACGTCAATTGGGCTGCAGCTTCTGTTGAAAAATTATGTGTCTACAGCAGGAAAATGTCTCCTGTTGCCAAAACATGCGTAGGAACTGGTCTTCCTCTACTTAATGGGTGATTTAAAAGGTCAGGAGCATAAATGGAGACAAATGGTGACATTATGCCTGATGATTATTTTGCTGATTTGAATCATTATATCAGGAGAAGCTAAAAGCTGTTTTCAAGCTGATTATTACTGATTCATTACCCTGTATCAACAAGAATCAACAATGTAGGGCTATATTTACTGTGGACATATGAATATAATAGCTACAAAGAAATTCTTAAAAAAAAGGATTTTACTCTATTGTGCAGTAGAATTTTTTTTTAGTTTTCTGAGAGAGAATTATGTATACCTGCCCTAAAAACAGGTTGTACATAGTATGGTCCTGTACAAACCATTGCCACCCTCCACTCCACTCCATTCCATGCACATGGGTCAATTTATCACCATATTTAGAGTTTCAGGTCAGTGGTGACACATTTTATTTTTAAAAATAGCAACATCAATTTTATAGACTAAAAATATCGAGAAAGTTTCATATTTTATTTTTATAATACATTAAGGTTTATTCATCTTTCAATACGATGAATTTTAGGCTGTCCAATGTACAGGTAAAATGTATTTAAAAACTCTTCAAAGATTACTTTTAAGATTATAAAGAAATGCGTCAAACAGTTTTGAGACCTCACACCTGCTTTTTGAATTTATACTGTTTTTTGGTTACATCTGATAATGTGGACAAACTGTAAGCAGAAATCTGGCTCAATATAAGCAAGAATTTGTCTCAGTGGAACTTATTACTGTTCACTGAAAACAGTGAGCTTGGACTTAGTAGATATTGGACTTACGACTGCTAGAAAAGGCAGAATCCTCTTTCTGCAGGGGAAGGAGGGAATGAAATGAAGTTCTTTTAAGTTGAATTAGAAGCATGTTTATATTTTTGAAGTATATGGTTCCTGTTTTCCTGGTGAGTTAGCTATCTATTTGATGGTGCAATACCAACACAACACATTAAGTAAGGCAAGTGTCTTATAGAAATATATTATTCTTCCTAGAACTTCTCTCTAGTTCAGAAGTCTATAAATTCATATGATGCTGCTCTATTTAGAATGAATAGCATGCCAAAATTTTCCCTTTAACAGAGGACTAGTTGTTAGGGCCCATATTTGGACTGACCTTGACAGCCCAATGGTTTTCAGAGCAGAAACCTAGCTAATAAATCCACTACCTCCACTTGTCTTTTAGAAGACGTCACAGCCTCTCGAATTGTTTGTCTCCATCTCTGTATGTATGATTCCCTGCGAACTCATGGGCCAAACTTTGGGTTCTGGCTGGGCGCCCAAGCCTCTGCCTCTGTCTGGAGGACAGAGATCAAGATGATAGCACAGCCATAGGAGTGTTTTGTTGCTTATTTTCTCCATCCAGCCAGCACTTGCATTGTGGGAGTGTGTGAAATATAGACTGCAATTATAGTTATACACAATTTCCCATGATTTGGGTTTTCATGAGCATTTGTCATTTTGCATACATGCATGGCATTGATGATCTGTTAATCGAAGATGAACTCTTAGTTCTGTCTTTTTAAGGAACCTTGATGTTGCAAACGTGCTTATGCTTTAATCCAGCGTTATACTGGTGTCCAATCATTGTGATTGGTGTCCAGTTCATTGACCACCATATCACAGTTTTATGCCCTAACTGACACTCATTCTTTTGGAAGACTTTGAAAAAAAATGACCCATATATCTATAAAGCTTTAGCTTAGTTTACTGTTGGTGGTCCTTAAAAGAGTTTTCAAAATTACAGGACTTGGTTACAAGAAACGGGTGATTAATTAAGATGTTGATATTCTGTTATTTTGATGCCTTGGCATACACACTGCCAAGCATTTCTCCTCAGCTTAATTCATCTGATGAAATCTTACTGGCAATAAATTTTAGTCTTGTCTTTGCAAGAACTGAGTAGAGAACTGTTGAAGATTTGGTCTTTGTGATTTCAACACATTACAAAGTTCTTAATCATTAATCCTTTTGGATTTTTTTTGGCTAATAATCACCCAATAAGTTTGTTTGTCATTAGTATTCATTCACTAATCAGAAGAACTGAGTGTGTGATGGTTTCTAATTTCAACACCCAGAAATTGTTATTTTTCACTTGCTTTTGTGAGTTACTCAGAGATAATTTAAAATTACTTTCTAGCATTTCTAAGGAATTATAAGATCTACTGGGTTTTATTATACAGTCTCTACCAATCCTACTTATTTCATCAATCTGAGAAAATGTTTATAAAGCTTATTTTTAGCTTATCTTTCATGTTCTGTTTAATCTGCCACTAAGAAACTAATGCTTGAATGACATTAATATCTATCTGGGTATTATGTAGCTATAAATACTTTATAAGAGTTATTAAAGAAATCTTTCTTTTTTTTTGCTTTTTGATTTCTTAGCTTTTAAGTTTAAAGTTTCTATGAGTTACTCACTTTTTTTAGCAAAATTTAAAAAATCAACAGCAGTAAACCAAGTCAAGGTATTCTGGTAAGATTAATTAGTCTTAAAGCTAGTAAAAACTCTTCAACCCAAAGTCTAATAGTAGATAGCTGAAGACAATTGAGGTGGGATTTGTCTACTATAAATCAGGCATCCACGCTGTAGCCAGATTCCTCTCCAAATTGCAATTTCACTAATTAATTTTCTGTGCCCCAACATTGATATTACGATTGCCAAAACATTTCCAACTACTACCACCACTATAGGGTCAACATAAGAGTACAGTCTGTGGTATAGCATGAGACACACTATCAGCCTCACCCAAAATGAATTCATCAGAATTAATCAGAACTACCTTGTCACCAAGAAAGAGAGGGCAGTCAGCGCACTGTAAAACTGTGACTGCAGCTACTAATTCTCCCCAGGCTCCACTGGCTACTTCCATGCTCCATGTTCATGGGGAGATACAATGGGAGAGATCCTTGCAGCTTCTTTGTTTCACAAGTAGTATGGGGCAGAATGTAGAATAGGTTTAAAGGTATTACTCAAGGAACTGGAACAAAAACAAAACAAAAACAAAAACATGCAGACTGCAGTTGGATCAGAGCAGCTCATTTTTAGCAGGCCAAGTGTTTTTGTTTTCAAAAGAGATGCTGCATGAAGACTGCTGGGTCTTGTTTTAGAATCAAAGAGCCTTTTCAGTCCATCTTCTCCTCACAAAATAATAATAATAAAATACTGGGACTGGAACTGGTCCTTGGCATCTTTTAGCTGTCAAACTCTGCCCAAGAGCGGTTTGATTTTATCAGCAAATGAGCATACACTGCAATCATATCCCAGTGGCCAGGCAGATCCCAGGACACTTCCGAACTTACTGGTCATTATGAGTGGTAGGAATAGGCAAGGGGGAGATGGGAAGATGAATCACTGAGAGACTTAGGAATGGGGCTGTTTTAGGAAGCTAACATACACAGTCAGTCTTTCCATTGACTTCATATGCTCTGGGTTACTCTTTTTAAACTGGAAAAGTTATCCTAATGGTCTTTATAAAGGAAAAATCAAAGTTTTAGTAAATTCAGATAGCTACAGTTTTAAACACTGAAGTGTTTGCAAACTTATGATGTAGCTGTGCTAGAGATGTCCCATCAATACCTGTGTATTGTAAGCTGTCTGCTTTTTGGCATTGAAAAAGTTAGGCCTGGAGAAATCTATTTTCCAAATTTTAAAAAGTCTGAAGGGAAACAGATCAATAAATAATAAAAGCTCAGTGTTCAATATTCTAGATTTTTAGTAATGCAGATCTTTGATATTCCTGAATACCTAGGATTCTCCCTGAATAAAAGCAACAACAACAAACTTAGCTAGGAATCTGCCACCTGCAAAAATTTTCCTTTAGTATTTTGAAAGAGGGTGGGTGTTAAAGCTACAAGTATAAGAAATGATGCGCATTTATCTCCTTTCCCAAATGGAATCTGGGACATTTCCCCTACTGTAGTAGTCAATACATCTTTTCATTCTTTTTTTCTTCCTTTTTTTTTAAGTCCCTGCAAAAGAGCTGAGTCCCAGGGAAACTGACAGTGCAGCTGCTCTCACTGTGTGAGGAAACAAGACATAGGTGTCAGGAGTCTTTCCCAACTAACAGATTCAGTAGTAAATACCACCATCTCCCAAGAGGAATAGAGAGTGTTGGAGGTTTGTTAATTTTATTTTATTTTAAACGCTTCTTGTTCCTCTTTCAGGTGTGATGCTACAGAAAAGGCTAAATGCAAAGGGAACTTTTTGTAAAGTATTTTCCTTTTCTTTTCTCTCTCTGCCTGTTTTTCAGTACAATAGCGCTCATATGCTAGATAAGGCCAGTTGGATTTATCACAGAGTATGGTTGGCAAAGATTTTCACTAATGTAGAGACTGGCATGAGAGGCAAGACCAGTCTATAGGTCCCCTCTCTCCCTAGAAAAGCTCACATTTTGTGTATTTTGGAGCACTTGCTGGATTATCCAAATGCTTGGTTTAATCCTGAAGGGAGGAGGGAGGCAGCTGTAAGACACAAGTGTGACTTGCTTAATTACATTTCCTGTAGATGAATTCACTGAAATTAAAGAAAATACCAGCATAGCCAATGTTAACATCCTGAAAAACCTCAGTTCATGTGTCATACCAACCAACATAATACCAAAATATGCTTGAATTAAGGAAGGAAGTTTTATCTCTCTCACAACGTGATTTTTTCAATTCCAGTCAATGTCAATATGTTTAAGTGTCTGAGAAATCAGTCAGTAACCTCCAATTTCATACTCTGAATGAAATCTTATCACTAGATGGTAACTCTTAGTATTTTCATCTTAGAAAGCATGAGATTCTGCTTCTAAGGTCAAATATTTGGCTGTTTATTAATTTGTGTGTGTTATTTATTGTATAAAAATCCTATCATTTCATTTTTCATCTTTGAATATTTTTGGTTTTACCCATATAAAATACCAGAGAAAGACTTCAGATTAAAGAAAGTATGTAAGTAAGTGTGCTGAAAGAGACAGTGAAATTAGTAAAATGGCTCCAGTACTAAAGCTTAGGCACGTGCACGTGCTTTGTGATTTAAAATGAACCTTGTTGGTGTTCAGTTCTGTTCTATTTGTTTATTTTTAGTTAGGTTACCAAGGATATTCTGAGCATGGGGAACAAAATGAAAGAGAGCCTAGAGGTAGGAAGAAGAAAAGAATGAAAGAGAAATCAGAGATTTCCATCAGTGGCATAATAAAAATGGATAAAGGAGATTCCAAAGAGAAGTATAATTTTTGTAAACTGCAGCTGAATAAAATAAGATATTGTTCCCTTTGTTGGTTTCTTCTTCTCTACTGGTTGTTGGGTTTTTTTTAAATATAATGATTAGGTGGAATTTTCTGGACGAAGGTATAGTACTGAATTGACTATTTTCTGCTAACCTACCTCCTGTATTATCCACAAAAAACATAATCTCCAAAAGAGATTTTTATTATAGCACTAACAGTAGTGACAGTTAAGAGATTATTATATATCTAAATTTCAGCTTGACAAGTACTTGTATGAAAATACATACTTAAACTCTCTGAAAGTATGTATATTATTAATGGTTTTATTTTGAATGGTTCATTTAGAGGTGTCAGTTTTTCATAAGTCACCTTCTCTATTTATGTTGTGAACTAGCCAGAATCTTTCTAAGTATTATGTAAGATGCAGTGCTAGAAAACATTTTATTTTATAATACTAACACCATAAAAGCAAATAGCTCAGAGTTATAGCTAATTTTTTTATAAATTAATAAATTTTCAGTTTTTTTCAGCTTAAGTATAGTACAGTGGATGAGACCAAAAGTTGAATTGGTTTGAACAGGTTCTACCATATTTGTTTGACCTTCAGCTAGCTCCTCCCTCACTTCTTTTGCTTTTGCTGTTAATATTTAAACTTCTATGGAAAACTACATCAAAATGCAATGAAAATATCCTTTCTGTTTAAGTGAAGAGCACTACCCTTAGCATTGTTGTAATTACTGGTAATCACTACTACATCTAAGGTAGCTGATCATTTTCAGTTAGATAGAAAATTTTGAGATTAAGCCCTCTATGACAGGTATCTGGCTAGAGGTAGTACCAGGTGTTTGTAATTTTTTCTGGGAGGCTGCTTTTGAATTATTTGTTGAAAAATATTTCCTGCTTTGACCACTCTTTAATGCATTTGATATTCTGAGTGTAAAAATATTTGGTTTGCGGTTTAAAATTGCCATGCTGCATGTATGAGAAATATCCCCTACATGCTTAAATGCTCACTTCTATAGTAGCAAATACCTTTTGTTCCTCTTTTGTTTTATAAATACCTGTCTAAATACACATAGCAAATACTTCATGGGTAAACACGTCATTTTTCATAATAGAAAACAGTTGCATATTAGTATCTTGATTCTTGAAATGCTTGACATTTTCCCACACTACCTTTCTGCATGTCACGGAAAAGTATAGAAATACATGTAACTAAAACATGTTTTTAAAAGTATGTTTTTATAATTTTTCATCTTGTCAAGCACAATAATGGGATTATTTTCCAGGAGATATTTTTTGAGCTTTGCCATACCTGAATGATAATTTTCTTGAAAAGGCACATAGATTTACAGGTGGAAAGCAAGCATTAAACTTTTCCCCCTATATTCTTCCATGTAAGAATTTCAACTATTTGTTTGGCAATGTTCAAATATACCCACCAGAGAGAGCAAGAGATCATCTGTGTTCCAGAAGTTAATTTACTGGACTTGTGGAAGGAATTAATAGTGTGTTTTTCAATAAATTCATACCTAGTTTATATTTCAAATAATTCAATTTATCCAATGCTTGATAGACAATGAGGACATTTTAAATGCAAGAAAAGAAGAAGGAAAAACGATATGTACATAAAGTGACTCTAAATTGAGACTTACATTTCCACTGAAATTTTATTATGGCTATCTATCTTGCCCTCTCTTTCTGTGTTGTACATTTGGTTAAGGCCCTTTTATGTGTATACTTCTGCTTATCAGAAGCTTATATCTGCTTATACTATTTTTTCCTATTTGCAAGTTATGACAATAGGTAATAGTTGATGCATGCTGTTACTTGGTTTCACTAGCGTTTTGAAAGTCTTGGTGACTTTTTGTCAGTCTGTCATGCACAACAGCTGGAATCTAATCTCATGATATCTGGAGAGTTAGCAGGAAGTAAAACTATTGTGAGCCTCATATGCCAACTTATTATGTATTTTACTGCAGATTAAATTTCTGAGTGAAAAACAGAAAATGTAAGTCCTAAATCAACTGAACACTGACTTGAACTACCAGAGATCAACTTGTAAAGCCCAGGAGGATATCACACAGCATTCAGTGATTCTGAACAAAATACCAAATCTGGAAAAAGACAAGGGAAACTCAGTCATAGGCACAGATTTTAACTTGACAGATTAAAATGCTGTTTTGTTGGTGTTTTTTTTTGTTTTTGGTTTTTTTTTTGTTTTGTTTTGTTTTTGTTTTTAAAGCCATAACTGGGTATATATCTAAATTGACAAAAATTGACAATCCAAATTGTGGATTTTGGGAGCATAACAAATATTGCATTCAAAAAAAGCAACACATGTTTAGCAGAAATGTCTAAGGTGTGCTTTTATTTGCTGATGAGTTTGGAAATAATAGAAAATATTAATTAATCTGAGGGATGCCAAAAGAACAAGTATGAGCATATATTGCCCTTTAAATAGATACAATTGACTTCCATAATGATTTAAAAAAAATGGTTAAGCTTTACTTAAAAAAAATAAAAGAAAGAAAGAAATAGTTTGCTAACACTTAGCCTGTTGTTAGAAACAGATATTTTGCAACCTCCTTCTGAAAAATGAAGGATGTATATTTTGTTGACACTGAAATATTTTCATTATCCAACCAGATGATGTGTAGTAAAATATTTTTGCATAGTAGTCCCAAAAATAATCTGGGGCACAAAAAAAAGTGACGATGACAAGAGCATAATAACATTTAAATGATCTGAAAGTATTATTTTGTACAGATTATATAAAACTTGTATTGAAGCACTAGTCAGTTTAAAGAGCCAAACAATTAAAGAAATTATTTCCTTCACTACCATTTGTTTGGGATTTAGACGTAATGTACAGTCTAGCCCTATTACACAGAGAAACTGTAGCCACAAACATTATTGAAAGTAGAAGAAAACTATCATATAGACCTTGAACCTGCTTTGAGCAGAAGTTTGGTCTATGTATGTGACCTCCAGAGGTCCCTTCCGACCTGAATTATCTATGAGCCTAAATTCAGCCTTTTAAAGACTAATCCGTGCCTACATAGTTGCCTCTCCAGGTGATAGGTGTTGGGGTATTTTGTTGGCTTGTTTGCTTATTTTTTAACAAAATGGTTATCCTTTCAGTAGTGTGAAGAATCCTTGGGAATGGGAATGGGAATGGAATGGGAATGGGAAAGGAATGTTTTTTGGAGGCAGGTTCTTCATAACAGTGTAAGTGTTAGGGTGTGTTCATGGGACATCTAGAGATGTTAGCAAGTAGCAAATAGCTTGGGTGGATTTATTTTGGCGTGCTGGAAGTTAGACTACAGTAGAAAAAGTCGTATAAAAGCAATCCCATGGCCTTGGGATCTACCTGAAGATGTACTATGTTTCTGTGCAGAAATTTGTTTTTTTGCACTGTTCACCCCCAAAGGACAGCTATCACAGTGAACCTTGATAGTAGGAGAGTTAAGTCACTAAGGAGCATTTTAACATATATGATCAAATAGAAGTTGGGATGCCTAAACCTAAAAGAGAAGAAACAGGCTTGTAATCCAGTGTACTAGCGGTAATCTTGTTACTTCCTCTTTAGACTTCAAGCTCATTTCTGTATAGGGAAAACTATAACTCCTCTGGGTAAAAAGTGACAAGCTCAGTTCCAGCACCTATGCAAGTCTTAACAAAATCTTTATTAGGTTTGACATTCCAGGGCCTCTGCTCTAAACTGAAAAGCCCTTAAGGGCCTTAAGATACCAAGAAATATCTCATTATTGGTCTTAAGTTACTGACGTCAATACAATAAAATTATGTCCTGCTGTTCGTGATGCCTTTCATGTGATTAAGAATATTAATGAAATGAAACAAAGCTAGTACTTTTGGTACCCACTATAGCAAAGCTTCATCTTCAAGTGCAGTTTGCATGATAATTTATAATGACCTGATGGTTTGCTGGTAACACAGCAGTGTGTGGCCTACTTATGTACATGATCTTGTACAGTTTTATATGTCTTTATGTATTTCATCTGTGACTGTTAGTATTTTTGTCTTTGTTTCATATTAATTAGTATTTATGTCTACAGTAATTAGGGATTCACTGGTAGACAAATTGGCTTTACCTTCCACAGAAATTTTAGCTTTAGTGTTTGATATAGAAGTTCTAGCAGGTCTCCAGAGCTACCCAGAGCTATCTGCTTTTTTTGACAACTATTAAGGTTCTAGAGAGAATGTTATTTCTAGAAATTCCAAAAAACACGTAAGAAATATCACGTCTAAATTCTATACTAATCCAAGGTGTTGTCTTAACAAAAAGGTTGGTCTTAAAGTCCTGCCACAAGCAAATGTATCTTAATAGTTATACAATTTGTACAATACAATACAATTTGTAATCTTAAAATTAGATGTTCAACTATTTTTTTTTCCATTATTATTAATACACAGAGACTGATAGTCATGCAAATGCCTCTTCTTTTCATTTAAACTAAAGCTAGCACCCTGGAATGCAGTATGTTACAGAATATGCCCTGGAGGTTCTAAGGTGCTGAATAAGTGAATTGCCTGGTGATAAAACTAATTTTACCTCCCATCATCTTACCAACAAAGAGAAACAAACATAAATAAATAAATAAATACAATATGGAAAGAAACATGTACATGTATTTTCTTTAAATATACTAGCAGATAGATTGCCATCTCACAACCTTGAGATTCCCATCTCAAGATTGTGAGAAATCATGTCAGGGTAATAGTTCTGTAATCCCTCCTGAAAGCAAAATATGTGAATATTTGAAAGCCTAAATGTGACAATATCTGTAATTCCTGAGGTCTCCATCTGTGATACTCTGTGGTAACTAAAGAACATATCATATTACTACTATTACTGTGAAAGGTATGCTGCCTATGTCCCAAACTAAAGGTATGCTTTTAAAGGATATAATAAGCATAGCCTACATCTTTAGCAGACAAAATGTAGGAATGTACTTCTGCTATCTTACAGTAATGAATATGGACTACCATCTGCTGCTGTCCTGTGTTTCAGACAAGACTATCCACTTAACTAATGTAACTTTAAGTCCTAGCTTCTTATCACTCTGTGCCCCTTTATTTGTTTCTTGATGCATAATTCTGAGCTGCTGATATTTGACTGAAATGATAATCTCTCTCAATGAAGGATAAGAAAGTGATCATGAGTAGTCAGCTTGGATTCACCAAGGGGGAATCATGCTTAATCAACCTGATTGATAGGCTTCTGTGATGAAATGGTTGGCTGGATAGGTGAGTGGAGTGGAGAGCAGTGGATGTCATTTATCTTGACCTCAGTAAGGCTTTCGACACTCTTTCCCACAACATCCTCATAGGCAAACCCATATGAGGTAAGCTCAATATGAGTGGACAGTAAGTTGTTTTGAGAAATAGCTGAATGGCAGAGCTCAGAGGGTTGTGATCAGTGCCACAAATTCTAATTGGAGGCCTGTAGCTAGCTAATATTGGCTGGGTCCAATCTTGTTCAATTTATTTATCAATGATCTTGATGAAGGGACAGAGTGTACTCTCAGCAAAAGTGGGATGAGTGGACCCCAAAGGGCTGTGCTGCCTTTCAGATGGACCTGGACGGGAGAGTTAGGCAGACAGGAACCTCATGAAGTTCAACAAAGGTAAGTGCAGGGTTGTCACCTGGGGAGAAACAATCCCTTGTACCACTACAGGCTGAGGGTAAACCACTGGAGAGCAAATCTGCAGAGATGGGCCTGGCAGTCCTGGTGGGCTTGAGGCTGGTCATGAGCCAATAGTGTTCTCTTGTGGCCAAGAAGACCAACAATATCCCAGAGTGCATTAGGAAGAGGGTTGCCAGGAGGTTGAGGTAGGGGATCCTCTCCCTTTACCCAGCCCTGGTGAGGCCACAGTTGCAGTACTGTGTCCAGTCCTATGTTCGCAAGTGCAAGACGGACATGGAGCTACAATAACAATAGACTGAAGCATCTCTCACATGAGGAAAAGCTGAGAGATCTGGAACTGTTTAGCTTAGATTAAATAAGAGAAGACTGAGGGGATCTTATCAGTGTGTATAAACATCTTAAGGGAGAGTGTCAAGAGGATGGAGTCAGACTCTTTTCAGTGATATCAAGTGATATCACTGCAAGAGACAAAAGACACAAACCAAAACACAGCAAGTTCTCTCTGAACATGAGGAAAAACTTCGTGATTGTGAAGGTAGCAGAGCGGTGTAACATGGTGCCCAGAGATGTTGTGGTATCTCCATCCTTATAGATGTTCAAATGCAGTCTGGATAGAGTCCCAAACAATGTGCTTTATGTGACCCTATTTGAGCAGGAGGTTGAACAAAAAGATCTCCAGAGGTCCCTTCGAAACTCCACTAATCTGTGATTGTTGCTAAATATTTGAACTAGCACTTGTTTGTTTTATTTTGCTCTTGAAAAGCTCTATCATGGAGTAGCATGTCAGAGTCTCAGATTCATTTTTCAGAAAATCATGCAAGCTCTTCAAGTAACTTGTTAAGGAAATATTAATATTGTAATGGTCTATTCCATATAGACTCATCAGCTTCTTTACAGGCATTGTGTTAATACAATGGATGTCAGCAAGCGTAATCTTCCAACTAAGTAGGCTGGAGGTAACTCTTTAAATGAGGACTTGTGGGTGTAACTTTAGGCAAGTGTGTTTTTATACACAATCATATATATATATATATTATAAATACATATAGAAAAGAGTGTCAGCATTTTGCCCAAATGGAAAGAATGATGCACTGTTAGATGACCTCTTGATAAGAAAGTCAGTAGGAGACTCATTTGTTTTCTCTGAGATAAGAATATGCTCTTCTATGTTAAGGCAGTCTTTCAAAACTAGCCCCTCCGATACAAGTCCAGGTAGTTTATTAAGAGGACTATTTCAAAAGATGCTGATTCAGTGTCATCAAAACATTCTGTGAGAACAGGCTACTTTTACTTAGTTACTCTTGACAGAAACTAGGCAGGTTTCCATGGAAACTTGCCTACCTTATTACCAGTCTGGAGCCAGATTTCCAGGCATGGGATGGGTCTAAGCTGCTTGGCTCAGAGAACTGTCAGGGTTCAGAGAGCTTGAGGAATGCCATCTCAAGTTTGTTTTGAAAAGCCAAAGTAGAACATTGCGTCATTTTTTGGAGGAAAAAAAAAGTGTTTGTTAGATTTGTTAGTTGAGGAAATGTTGAAGTCTCATTTCAATGTGCAATAACTTTTTTCCTTCAGAAAAGCAATTTTGTGCTCTGACCACTAGTTTCTTAAAAAGTCATTTCTCACACTTTAAGGTATAGAAATACAGATATTCCCGTTGCTTTTACAAGTCATAAGATAGCAAAAGTTAGCACAAATATTTGTCTGAGATCATCTGTAACTCATTGACATGGCATATTTCCAAAGGTGTCGGTGTAAGAGGAGCACTAACTTCTGGTAAGACAGGTGCAAAGGCAGTTATTGCTTAATATACATCAGCAGAATTCTTTATGTGCTTGTGTTGGTGTGATGTGAAAGAAAACTGCTGCTCTGAGTGTTTTTTAATACATCTGCATGAAGACAATGTGCTCTGAAATTTTTAAGAATTTCAGCCTTATGATACTTGAAGTACTTGAAGGCAAGATGTGACCTTATTTTCAGTTTGTTTTTGTTAACCAAAAAATAAATGCTCGTTTTTAAATAAGATAGTAAGTATGGGTGCACATGTTAAGAAATGGATACAAAACCACTTTAAAATCCCTTAAAAAGAAAGGCACTGAAAAAAAAAAAAAAGGAAAGGAAAGGAAAGAAAAGAAAGGGAAAGAAAAGAAAAGAAAAGAAAGGGAAAGAAAGGAAAAGAAAAGAAAGGAAAGGAAAGGAAAGGGAAGGAAAGGAAAGGAAAGGAAAGGGCACAACCACATTTGATATCTAAGAGGTAACAGAGCCATTATGTTCTTTGTCTGTGAATTCCTTAAGGGAAATGTTTCAATCATGTTCTTGCAGATGCATTATTTTCAATACCTCTCATTGCAAGGAGCTGTTGTCATCTTTTTAGTCATTCCTCTGTTTTGTAAGCTGGGTGTTTATGGTGTGATAGGAACATTAAAACCATCACTCTCACATCAAAAAAGCTAACGGAAAAATCTTACTTGCAGCTGTGGAGGAAGCCGAATCATGTCTGAACTTACATATTTTAATTCCTAAGTAATAGCACAGTATTGCACATCTCTGATGCACCCAATTCCAACTGGGAGAGGCAACAATTGTTTAGGAGCAATGAGAAGTTGCTTAACAACAGAACAGGAAAGATTAATGTCTTTTTATCATCAGAACACATATGAACTTGCAAATCATAACACAGTTGGTTCTTTCCCCTCAAATTTCTGTCTCTTATTGTAGGTTCATGTATAGTTAAGCCTTCAAGTCACTGCTATCTCAAAACAGTTTCAATTCAATCCAATGAGCATCATGTGCTAATCTGTTCTGACCTTCTTAATTTTCATCTCCGATCCATATCAAAATATCTGCTTCACTGTTCTTTTCCTTATCATGCTTATCATGGAGCATTGCTTTTCCTTGTAGGATATGTTTCAAGATCGAGTTTCATATTTGGACTTACTGTTTTTATTTCTGTGGCCTCTGTTCTCTACCGTTGTTGCTTGCTTCTGCAAAATATTCTTCTACCTCAAAGCTTACTGCCACACATGTTCCCTGCCACATATTTGGTCATTCCCGTATTCTTCATAACACTGTGCTGCATCGGAGTTACTGTTCTGGCTCATAATAATACTGGCTTTAGACCTAATAAAACTTACATTAAAAGCAAATTCAGTGTATTTTTCTTAATATTAAATTTTAATAAGCCATTCAAATGTGAATTTTAAAAAAAATGCAGCCAATTTTACTCTGTTGATTCTATCTGTTGTCTGAGAATCAGAGTAGCCTGGTGTGAATGGACAGCAACCCTAGCATCGGGCTTTTTCCTTCATTTTGTGAGTGTTCTGTCCATAGATGTTCCATCTCAAACAGCAACATTCAGCTCCCTACTAGATTCTGTTCATCTGAGTCACATGATTGCTCTGCTATTCTGCAAATTTCTGTTGACTACAAAATACGCTAAATAAGGTCGGATTTATCATAGGAAGGTTTTCTTTCTCTCAGAAAGAATTGGGATGTTGTCTTGCCTCCTTCAGGTTACAAAGCCCAAATATTCTGCTATTTGTTTTTGAAGAGGTGGGGGGTAATGTTCATGTTGCTGTTTTCCCCTCTCTACCCTTCTTTTTTGAGCTAGAATACAGGCATTTTTGCACTGGAAAGGAAGTATGTCCAAATTTCTCAGTACCTACTCCAATATGTCTTATCAGGGGCTAGCTGCCATGCTAATACCCCATCCCCATTTTTGCCTTTTTAGCCAACAAAGATTAACCATTATCAGTTGGGTGTTTATGCTAAAATTAGTATTGGTGAAACAATTAATTCAGATTGTGATTGCTGCCATTTTTCTCTCCTTATAGCTTATATTTTAGCCCTATTTTCAGTCTTAAACACATGCAAAATGAATGTGATCATATTCTTATTTTGCTACTCTCATTATATATATATATATATTTTCTTCTGGATCCCTTCCTTCTGCTTCAATTAGATAGAGCTTTTCCATTAGGCCATCTATCAGCATACTTCGTCCATTTTACCTGAAGGACCTGTCAACTTTCTGCTCTTTCCTGTACATTTCACAGCTCATAAAGCCACTGTTATATTCATTCTATTCATTCTAAAATTTGTACTTAAAAAAAAATCTTTCTAGCAAGCAGTGACCTATGATTTGCTTCTAAATTATCTACTTGAATATTTCCTTACTGCCTTAAATCCTCACCTGTGCTGTCTTTGTCTTACCTCTCTGTTATGTGTTGAAAAGTTTGAATTCCTTCGGGCCAGAAACTATTTTCTGTTTCTTTTACAGTACATACTACAAATAATACACAAATAATACACATCTTTCTTACCTTCCCAAGGCCCTTAAGAGCTTCTCTAGACCAGTACTTGACTGAAAGTGCAAGTTTCTTAGCTTTATTGAGCCGATCTCTAAGGAAAGAGAAGGTAAGCAGACCCTTTTATTTTCCTGGGATGGTATGTGCACGGAAAAAGTGTGACGTTCAAAAAATTTGTTATAAAATGGGGCAGCCACTGGCAAATGATGTGCCAGTGCCTTCAGGAGCGTATAAGACAGAGTAATATGTCAGTTATTAGTTGGCAGAAAATTTAAGGTGCATTTTTAGATCATCTGCTATTTATCTATGAATGCAGTCACTGCCTGCATAGTGGGCCAAATTATTTCAAGTTCTTGCCTGTTTGAAATACTCTGGGGAGGTATCAGGAAGCTAGATCTATTCAGCAGACTATTCCCAAGATATTTCATATGTGCTCTGCTTTAGCTTGGGATTGGCAGATGCTGGGCATTTTCAGAAATATGTCATGCTCTTACCTCCAGCAGGCTTCTATCTTTTTCTGGATATTTGCTTCCAGATGCAAGTTAGAAATGTTCAGAATACTTGGTTTAGACCATGGTTCAGAATATTGCTAATAAAATCAAATATATTAATGGTTTCCTCGTGACTCCTTCCATTTGCATCTTCCAGGACTGTTATTTGTTTTTACCAAACTTGTTAATATATATGACATTTACATACTAGAAAAAAATAGGAAAATAAAAGGTGCTTCTGAGACCTGAAAATTACACACTTAAAGATGATGTCAGGTTATATGCAGGAGAGGAAAATAGCTTTCACATACAAGAAGCAGAATTAGAGAGTAATGCTTTTATTAGTGACATTAGGGATACCTATTTTTATCCTTCTACTTTTTTTGCAGCCTAACTGTCTGATACAGAAGGAAACATATGGCCATAGTATCCACAGAAATGCAACTAATTATCAGCAATTGCACATAAGTTTTCTCCTTTTTCAAAGTGAACTTTATAGCTGAAAGTAAAAAATCAAATAATGTGGTCCTGATGCCTGCTATCATCTGTAATATCTAGGCTTATATGAAATGAAAAGCTAATCAGCATCTGATATTCAGTTGTCAGCAGTGCATCTTTGTTTATATACAACCCATATACTTTATGATAATGCATCCTACCAAAATTTGTGTATTTAGTTAGCACCTTTTGATTTATTGACCCCTTTGCATTAAAAAACATATTTCTCAAACAGCTGAGTCAAGAAATGATTAGTTAAGGAAACTTTAAAGCGTATTGTAGAAAACTAAAGGGAGTAGCTAATTTGGAGAAGAAAACCAAGCCCTTTCCTCCTTGTCTAATGTATAGGTAAGGGACAGCTTCATTTTGTGTGGAACATTTTGCAGATAACTGAGTTGAATTTAAGAATTTTGTATGTTGCATTCTGGAAGCGAAAGAGGAAAACCAGTTTGGGGGTTCTCTCTCTCTCTCTTTTTAATCTAGTTCTATAACATTTGGCTGTGCTTTGTTACTGTAATGTGGGTAGTTAGATATACACCCTGTGACAAATAACCAAAGGCCAGTCAAAAAGAGGTGCAAGGATTTAATAATGTAACCAGTCAAACCTCTTCTAAAAGTTTGCACAATTTTGTTTAAAAAACACAATGTTCAGTCTTTTCTACAGTTTGTTACCAATCTGTATATATTTCCCAGACTGGAGAATAGGAAGTAAGTACATAACTAGTATTTTAGAGGAGGTATTCAGTTGACCATGGGTACAATCCTACACCTCATGTCGTCCAGAATATATTTATCTTCAAAATGTGTTTCAACTTAAAATGAATTTTGAATACATCTACAGTGAAGTACATTAATTGTGATATGATGACTATTATGGTAACATTGTTGCAGTTTGACTGTTAAATGTTGATTAGCAGACTAACATTTTTTTCAGTGATTTTGTGATGCTTTCTCTGCATCAGCATTAAATGCTATCATATTGCTCTAATGAAAAATTAAAGTTTTTTTTTTTCAAAACTTAAGGTTACTAATGTTGTGAATTGGCAATCAATAGTTCTATCTTCTATTCTCAGAAGAGAGGTATGTGCTTGTCTTTCATATTGTATACTTTATAGTATTTCTGTTTTTTTCCCTTCACGGCTAAGTTATATTTCTGTATTACTGTCTGAGACATTATTTCTTCTATGACTTGAACATTTCTTGCTTGCTATCAGTCTTATTTTGACCTTCTTTACCTATTGCAGGTGGGGAAGGGGTTGCGACTGCTGTTAAGCCTTATTTCCGGTGTATGCTGACTGAAAACTGACTAAAATAATTCATATGCCTCAGTGGTGTGTGCATGAAATAAATATTACTGGGAAAGAGTGCTTTGTGAATCTTTGAAAATATCAATTTCAGTGTTACTGGCTCACCGTCAGTTTAGGTAATTATCTCTTGGGTAGAACAGGGAGGACACCGAAAGGAAGGCAGGAAAAAGATTTAAAGATTGCAACTGGTGAAAACAAAGCAGGGAGTAGCAATTGATGAGACTGGAAAAAAAAAAAAGAGTGGAAATGGAAAGAGATATCCTAATGTGCCCTAATTCTGGCCTCCATTCTGTCTGTAGCATTATCCACAATATATAGAATCTGCTCTTTCTTCAGTTAGAAATAGTAAAAATGTACTTATAACTACTTCTGAAGGGGAGAATCTAAATCATGAAATACATGTTTTAAACTCCTCAAATTAGTTTTGTGATTGCTAGTATAATGTCACTTTGCATGTCCAGATTTACTTGATGTTTAGAAGAACATCATGGTAAGCACAGATGGTAAGAGAACAATTGGGCTAGGCAGCTGCTTAAACTGATACTGCTGCTGAAAGAAATGTATGTGAAAAGTTGGCTTTGGGAGACTTGGATTTGATTCCCTCTAGTACCATAGGATTCCTTTGGCAAGTCATTTAGGCACTGACAAAGCTACTTCAGCACCTAATTGCCACAGATTTTAATGGAAGTTAGAAGACTGAACACTAGTGTTAGTTTGGACTAAATCTGTCACACTTTAGTTAGGCATCTCTAAATCTTCATAAAGTAAAAAGGAATGAAACAAAGATTATGAAGAGCTTGCATGTTATGATAGTGGGACTTTATAAGTGTCAACTGAAGGACCTCTTCTATATGTAATTACCAGAGTAGATGAGACACTTAGAGACATGGTTCAGCAGGTATGATGTTGAAGATTTTATGGTTGTACTCAATGATCTTGAAGGTCTTTTTCAGCCATAATGATTTTACAGTTCTATGTGCTCCCATGTACTTGAATAAGATGATAACTAACAATTTCTACTTTACTAGAAGGCAGGGGAATGCAATTTATCTCCTTTTCTGAAGCTTAGTGGCACGGATATCATTTTGGGGGACAAAAGAAATTTCAACAAGCAAAATCTGATTTACCTTTTTCTTTGGAATGTTTCCTAACAAATAATGCTGCTGGATCCATTTCCAATTTCTTTGTAAGAGATTTTAAAACCAGATTTTTCAATGATATTTTCTCATGGGTTGAAGGTCAATGAGATACGTAAAACTTCCTCTAGCATGTTCAGGCTCAGCACACCCTTTCCATAGGATAGTGTCAAAGATCAGTAAACTTTCCTGTGTAAAGTTTATTGTTTGAGACCTGCTTCTCACC
Source organism: Crypturellus undulatus (assembly GCA_013389825.1). Lineage (NCBI taxonomy): Eukaryota > Metazoa > Chordata > Aves > Tinamiformes > Tinamidae > Crypturellus > Crypturellus undulatus. The sequence continues at coordinate 870,537 of VWPW01002548.1, read as the reverse complement.
TTTGAAAAAAAAAAGCGCCGCCCCATGCAGAATCAGAAGTTTCCATTTCCTGTTTTGTCCTGACACACCTTCTCAAATAATAAGTGGAAGTTACAGTTCTTCAGTATTGCTTTCGTCAGAGCAAAAATGTCTATAGAAGCCTGGGAAAATAAAAGTGATCAAGTGTGAGCTAAAGTTCAAAGGGTGGATTTCACTTAGGGTGGTATTTTTAAAATGTTAGCTCTCCAAAATGTTCCTTGCTGATCAAATTAGCTGAGTGAGTGATCAAAGCATTCATTTGCTCTAAGCCAACTTCAGTTAATGTCAACTATGGGAAAATTGAGAGAATGTGAACTAAAACAGAAGAGAGAGAATTTGAATTATTGAACGTGAATTTGAAGAGATATTAGATTATCTTTTGACTGTGTGGGAGATCTTTATAAAATACAACGTGTAAACATATTTGCAAGTCTTAGAATCAGTCTCGCATAAATCAGTAGTTTTTTTTTTTTTTTAATAAATTAAAATTGCTTTTCCTGAGGAAAGTAGCAAAATTGTGACATTTGGACCAGACCACACTTTCACACCTAGTTTGAATTTAGGCCAGGTCTACACAGACATTTATCTTATGGAATTAGGGTTTTTTTTTTTCCCTCTATTATGAAAGATCTATTTCCTCACGGTAAACATGAAACAACATTTCTTGCTCAGTATCCAAAATAATTTGAATGGCACTTAGGGTTGGATGTGTGTGTGATTAGCATGGTGTTTTTAAACCCGGTTATGGATTTATTCTCTGGAGTCTACTTGACTGTTCCAACTACTGATAATGACTTTAAGTCAAATCTTTGAGCAGTTATCATACTTTCCACTTTAAAATATAAGTACTTTCATAGTATATTGTGGGGGGGAGGGGGAGGGAAGAAAACTTGTTGAAGAAACTAAGTTTATGGAAATTCTTATAGCAAATTTAGCTGTGGCCACGGCTAGATTTATTTTACACAGAAATATTAATGAATTGTACAGAAAAGGAAAGAATTGCTTGTAAAGAACTAAATATATACTATACAGCATACATCTAAAATTTCTTTAGGTAATAGGCTATTGGATCTCTGTCAGAGTATTATCTGTTGAAAAGAAAAGAAAAGAGAAGAAAAGAGAAGAAAAGAGAAGAAAAGAGAAGAAAAGAGAAGAAAAGAGAAGAAAAGAGAAGAAAAGAGAAGAAAAGAGAAGAAAAGAGAAGAAAAGAGAAGAAAAGAGAAGAAAAGAGAAGAAAAGAGAAGAAAAGAGAAGAAAAGAGAAGAAAAGAGAAGAAAAGAGAAGAAAAGAGAAGAAAAGAGAAGAAAAGAGAAGAAAAGAGAAGAAAAGAGAAGAAAAGAGAAGAAAAGAGAAGAAAAGAGAAGAAAAGAGAAGAAAAGAGAAGAAAAGAGAAGAAAAGAGAAGAAAAGAGAAGAAAAGAGAAGAAAAGAGAAGAAAAGAGAAGAAAAGAGAAGAAAAGAGAAGAAAAGAGAAGAAAAGAGAAGAAAAGAGAAGAAAAGAGAAGAAAAGAGAAGAAAAGAGAAGAAAAGAGAAGAAAAGAGAAGAAAAGAGAAGAAAAGAGAAGAAAAGAGAAGAAAAGAGAAGAAAAGAGAAGAAAAGAGAAGAAAAGAAAAGAGAAAGGAAAGGAAAGGAAAGGAAAGGTTGATAGAATATCATGCAGAAATTATAATATATTTAATGTGATAAATCCTGAGTTTGAGCAATTGTTCTCACTGCTATTGAGACTATACTGTCACTCAAAATTTGCAAGGAGTGACTTGTATAGAATTGAGGACAAATATGTATCCATATGTGACATGTTATTTTAAAGAAAACCTTTTTTTTATGACACACTGGGAGATGGAATTGAAAGAAAATGTTTTCATATAATCCTTTTCATCCAAGGGAAAGTTGAGACTTTGATAGAAATTCTGGCTAAAACAAATTACACTTTTCCCATTCCCTCCTTATTCCATAGGAATTTCTGAAAAAAAAAGGAAGAAAGAGAATGGAAAATAGCTACATAAGATTTTTTTTCTTTCTCCTATTCTACAACTCCCTATGTTTATGTGTTTAACCTGTCACAAATGTCAAACCTATAGGAAATAATTTTTAGAAGATAAATCCTGTTCAAAGAAACAAAGGATGAGGATTTTCTGTTAGCCGTGTGAAGAATACAATATGGTACTTTCACAGGGAATGTGTCTATTGTTAGTGCAAATCACAAGAAAATTCACTATCATACGATGAATAGTTTTTTTAAAATATTTGCTTTAGATGACTGAACATTGTATTGGTATTCTTGCTAGGACACTTGTGACAGACTTGTGTGCCTTCAGCAATCTATTTTAACAGCAACTTCTCTGAATTGCATGAGACCTAACTTATTTTCCAAATACAACTGAATATGTTTTATGGCAGACGATAGTCAAATACTCACTATTGTGCAAAGAGCAGCATATTATCCGTTTTCATGCAATCTGGTAAGCCCCCTGGATGGGATAAATATGCAGAATAGAATAGAATGAATAATAAATAAAAAAAAAGCTTTCCAAATAAACTGAGAGAGGTTATGCTTTCTGCATCTACTTTGTTTCCCAGAGAAATCATAGATTTATAGTCCAATGTTAACGATGGAGTATATCTTTGTGCCTGATAAATGGCACTTTCTGAGACTTTTTGTAGGGGGCATGATTTCATTAAGCACTTTTTTTTTTCACTTGGCCTGGGTTGAAAACACTGACTTTAAAATCACAGTTCCTTTATATGATTCAGAAGGGTGTGAGGAACAATAACAACCAACACTTCTTGGGATGGGAAAACTCCTCTCTTCCCTAGTGAGCAAGGAAGTCTATCCACACCCAGTATTTTCCAGAGGCCATTCACCACCAGAGGAGAATAAAAGAAAGCAGGGAAAACTGAATTCAATATAGTGTAGGGATAAGATAAAGGCTGATAAAATAGATGATGTAATATTTCTAAAGGTATATTTCTAATATGTTAGGAAATGTTTTTAAATGAATATTCACTGGTGATACCTTGCCAAGCCACAGTGTTTTATGAAAGTATGAATTCAAAGTAGAATTCCCCTTAATATGTTTTTGCTGTACAAATGCTACAATATACGTATTTTTATGTAATGAGAAAAAAGTGGAGGTGAAAGGGAAGGAGAAGGGATGGAAGTTAACAATGGATATTTATGCAAATTATAGCAGTTCCTCTATTCCATTGAGTCCTTATTAAGAAATACATATGCACACGCATACACACACAAACACACGAACCCCCTAAGTTCTTTTAGCAGTCATGAGTCACAATCAGGTCTAAGTGACCCCATTGACATTGAAGAGGCCTATCCTTAAGTGTGCTGGGTCGCTGAGTAGCTCTAAAATAGTTAGCTCAGATACTGGTGACATGGTAGTTGAACCATACTGCCTAAACTGAAGCCCCATCTCAGTGATGCGGAGCTCTTGGCGTTCTAAAGATTTTACATCTTCCTTGCAGCTAGTAGGCAAACAACTGCAGGCTGCCTGCAAAGCACACATTATCTTGACAGATGAAGTCAAGGTCTTCCTAGGAAATACAGCAGGCTGCTTTATCTGTTAGATAGGGATCCAGCTGCAATAGCAAACAGGCTCCGAAAACACTGCTGGACAGGGTAGTGAGGAAGGTAATCAGGTTCTGGACAAAGCATAGGTTTTCCCCAGGAATACTAGCTAGGTTGCTGACGGCCAACCCTAAGATCATTCAGCAAATAGTGTGTACAAGTTGTAAATCTGACCTGAGATGAATTCTTGAGGCAATTTCTGTACATCAGTATAGATGCATCAACAGATGCCGACCAAGAAGCATGGGAATGCTAATTGCGGACATCTGTTTTGAATGAGTGCCACTGATTGGTGCTCACACATGGAATACATAGAAAAGAAAATATTTTTCCACAAACAGGAGCCTTAGGAAATCTCCCTGGATAGTCTCTTCGTAACTTGCTAATAGCTCAAAAATTGTTTTTGTTTCAATTGGCACAGTGAAAACAGAAAATATTTTTAACTTTCTGTTAAAAAAAAGGAGTTGAGAAGGGTAAAAAACATAAATCCGACCAAAATATGATATGGAAGGAAGGACAGAATTTTATCTGTGCTAGTTCTACACACAGATTAGGTCTGAAAAAAATAAAACATTTCAAATATCAAAATGTAAGGATCTTTTTCTAACTTTGACCAATGCAAACAAAGAGCTTAGCCAGTAAGAAACATGGGACACAGATGTTAATTATCATTCTTGACTTCTATAAACCTATGGGGACCCAAAATCTTTAATCCCATTTACTTACCTGTGATTTACCTCACAGAGGGTTTCCAAGATGGCATTTAGGAATCAGCCTGCAGATTCCACATTCCTTCATTCACATGCAGAGTTTATAATTCTCTTCCAATAACAAAATTTTAGAGAAATAAGTACATTTAAGTGACTGGTCAGCCAAAGAATTCTTCCCCAGACAAATCATTCAGTTTTGCACAGCACAGAAGCAGTAAATCTTAAACAAATCTTAAATCAAATGCCCTTTTTTCCTGAACACCTTCCTATTCATCTGGACAGACACATAAAAAAGCTCCAGAAATGTCAATATTTGCCAAATCTTGAGTTTTGGAAGAATAAATAACACTTTAAGATATTTACCTAAAAGATTTATGTGGGGTACACACAGGTGTCTGTTAGTTTTTAAGCCTAAAAAAGTAGTGAGATTCCATCCTTTTGGAAAATTTCATCACTTCCAGTTTTCAGAAAAAATGCAGATTGCAAAGGTAGCTGTTTTACCATCAACAAAATTTAAGTTTAATTAACTTAATTTGCAGCAAATACAGTAAAAACTAAGAAAAACGAAAAAGAAAAAGAAGTGTTCTAAGGAATTTCACCTTACTTCCATGCTGCTAGGAGATAGTTCATGCTGTAACACAGCATTCTACATGTGAATATTTCCCACAGGAGTATCATTCCTGCTAACATCAGACATCAGCAAACAACTTGTTTCTCTATTGAAGCCAATAAATATGAATAAAGTAGAGCATCATTTACAGTAACTGAATATAGACACTTATTGACATGTTTGACTTGAAGGTTTTTGGTTGGTTGTTTTTTTCTTTTTTCATATCTTTGTAGGCTAAAGTTCACTTCTACTTTTATCACCCGCAACATTTCCTGAATTGGACTACAAAATTGAGACATACAGCTTTAGCAATTACTGTAAAAAATAATTTGAGGAAGCAAACCCAATTTAGGTTGATGTTTTATAAAATATTGTACTCCAAAGCACAGTGATATCAAAGAACAGATCAATAATTTTAAAACTCTAGGCAAAAAATACAGATACAGTTTATGAAAATAGGTTTTCTTATTCAGCTTTTTGTTCATATACTGTGTCCTATTTTTCCACCTATTTGGCTTAGGTTCTTCTCTTCTAATTTTACACTCCTTACTGTTAAGATTCCCTAGGTTATTTAAGAAACATATGCCAAAAAAAGACTAGAATTAGGGACTTATTTAGATTTTGTAATAGTCTCTCAAGAGGATTTTCATGCATAATAAACAGGCCTCTGTTTTACTCATGATTTCCTGAACAGGCCTTCTCCCCTTGACAGTGGGATTACTCTCTTATTTTGTGTTTGTGTTTGTACTCGAAGAGTTTAACATGCATCTTGACAGAATATTACAGAATCTAAGTTTAGTAAAGCATCTTTGAGGACTGTAGCGGCTTCTTTTCCTTCACCTTTTCTTTATGAATAACTGTTTTACAAAAAAATGTGGAACATAAAATAATAGTAGCATGAAGTTTTCTTCTTGTAGATGGATGAGAGAGGAATTGGCTATTTTTCTTAAAACCGTTAAGAAGCTACACTTGAAACTCTGAATCCTTCAGTTTAAGCAATGCATCCTTGTTGAGTTTGAGATAAGCCTAAATATGTGATGCGACCTTCTAGGTACTTCATAAATCATCTTACGAGATTTTCTAAGCTATATTGTTTCTCACATGTGTGACAAATGTAGTAAGTCCAATATGATTTTAAGAATTAGTGATTTGTTTTTACTTTGACTTTCCATCTTATGACACCGAGTGGTATCTCTTTAAAACTATTTTTCTTTCTCTTTAAATCAAATTTTGGTCCAGTCCTCTTCAATTTATTCATCAGTGACCTGGATGAAGGCACAGAGTGCTCCCTCAGCAAGTTTGCAGATGATACGAAGCTGGGAAGAGTAGCTGATACCCCAGAGGGCTGTGCTGCCATCCAGAAAGACCTGGACAGACTGGACAACTGCGCAGTGAGAAACCTCATGAAATTGGCCCTGCATGTGCAGGGGGGCTGGACTAGATGACCTCTAGAGGTCCCTTCCAACCTTAGGCTATCTATCTATATCACACATTTCGGAGCATGAAAAGCTTTGGGTATTTTGACATTCACCATGGAGATGTGTCATATTCAGGGTGTCTCTTTGTCCATTCATGAAGAGAACTAATAATAACCAAAAATTGTCAATTAGGACTTTTGATGTGGTGCTAAAAATTGTAATTTTTTTCTGTCCAATCAAGTAAACGTTATTTCAGTTTCCTGAAAGGAATATTTTAGAAGCAAGTCTTTCAGTACGGAAGGGAGGACCTCACACTAAAGGGATTCTTTGTAAGCTAGTTGAATCCATTTCATCACATGACAAGAAATTCCTGGCAGAATAAATGGAATGTTAAACAGACTGGTATCTATAACCATTTTTTTCCTGCTGTGTCTGTATTTTTGACACAGCTATGCTCCTACACAGTTAAAATTACAGGGTACTACATGAATATGACAAGAAACAGTCATTTCTTATAAAAAATTTAAGAGAAACTTTAAAAATGTCTCAGTGAGAAAATATTTTAACTTCAAAATATGTTTGCAGAATTGGTATCTCAACATTTTATTTCAAGAGACAGAAATTAAAAAGAAGGGCCTCTGTTTTAGGACAAGAAAGTGAAATTTTGTGATTACCTACTGAGAAAAAGGATACAAATGTAAGAAGAGTGACAGATAGACTTTGACACAATATCTTCTAAGCCTAATGCATTAATCATAAGTCTTCTTCTGGCCTCTTGTGTAAGGGTCTAGAAATATAATTCAGAGTTTGCATCAATTCATCTAATCATTAACCTAATGATTACTCTTCCACCAATCAAAATCATTATTCTTTCCTGTAGTATGCCTCTAGTGTATGTTATAGTTACAAGACAGTTTATCGAACCTTGTAAGTTAGGTGTAAGTTTATGTCACAGATTACTGAGTAGTTGCAGACATATGACAAAAGAGTTAACGTAAAAAACTATGTAAAACTATGTAAAATAAAATCCTCATCCTCTCTGTATTTCTCCATACCTCTAAATAATAAAAATAATAAAAAATATTGTTGTGAAGCAATTTTGTTTACGCAATGAATTTTTTTTGTTTGTTTCCCAGAGTAGGAACACTGATATAAATAGAAGTAGAAAAGGAAGTATCACCTTGATCTGGAAAATTTTAAGCCAATAACACCTCACTGTATAGAGAATTAGAAACTTGAGCAAATAGAGTTGTTGTAGGATTAAGAAAAAAATGCAGAGCCTTATTTACTATTAACTTATTTATTAATCTACTATATTGTTTCCGTCTATGGTTCTTTAGTCATGCTTGCCAAGTTCTTCTCTAGTTTAGACCAACTGCTTGAAATAAACAGTGGTATGCAAAACCCATTTTGCTCATATCACTTCACCAGTACTTGACCTGAAGAAATGAGTCATGCATGAAGACAAGAGAGCCGGAATGACAATTGCTCTATTTGTTCTACTTTGTTTGCTCCTAAGCAGTCAAAATCCAAAGATTTTTTATCAGAGTACCCTCTCTTTAGTGTTTCAATTTTGTAACAAAAAAAAAAAAGAAAAATAAGGAAAAATTTCCCCTGGAGTACCATTCAATTGCTTAGCATCAAAGCACAAACTGTCACTTTATTTCTGAGTGTTTCTGATTTTTTTTTCTTTAGTAGTCCAAGTGAGACATGACTTCAAGCCAACTACCACAGTATAGACCATGTAAGTCATGATGCCTTTGGATAGTCAGTGTATCATGCATGAAACAGTAGCAGGAATCTAGAAAAAGCCTCAGTAACATGCAGAACTCACATTTCAGAAACTCTCTCTAAACAAACAGAAGAGATAATAGTTGCATAAAATGTTTTACCAACAGATGTAATATTGTTATCAGGACTGTAAAAAGCAAAACATTTGGAGTTATCAGTCATTTATTTCAAATGAGACTACTAACTTGTCCGTGCTTCCTTACATTTTCAAAAACATCCTGTTTTCTTTAGACAGACTCTTGGCAGAGTAAGAGCCTTCAATTCTGTAGTTACAAGGATTTTGAGTCTAAGACTGTGTTCCTCTCCAGCTGATACATCAATATCTTCTTCAAGGCTTTTATTATCCTCTTGATATGCAAGCGCTTGAAACTATTGCAGTATCAGCCAAGTGTAGTTAACAGTAATTCCTATAGCAGTCAGTCTGGAGAGAGAGAAATACAGATTTTGCATGATCTGACAGTCTCCAAATGAATGCTAATTTGTTGCCACTTCTTTTCTAGAGCTTAGTCTGACATCATCATTTCATGTTATTTCTCTTCAGAATATAATGCCTGTGAGAAATTTCCATTGCTTGAAAAAGTCACTGCTTCTTCCCTTACGTAAATTCAGGACTCTAGCAGAGTTTCACCTATGCCTATGAGATAAAACTTTAGAGAGATGTATTGACCTTTTTGATTTTCCTAGTTCACGCCAGTTTTTATGTTGCAGATTGTGGTGTGTACTCAATGTAGTAAAATCTTAGCTTTCCTTTTTTTTATTCTATTCTGTTAGTATTGATTGTAGTTGTTTGTTCTAAAATGTGTTCATTGTTCACATTTGTCTGTCACTGAATGTTAGTTTACCACCACTGCCTAGACTCATAAATATTTGTGGTTTTCAGAGCTACCGATGCATGACAGCAACTGTTGCATCTTTTGTCCATGAGTGCTGACTCATTTTGTTGCCTGGTATTTTGCTGGAATTGATTCTTCATAAATAAGTTGTTCCTTGAATGCTATTAATGAAGATAAGGAAGATTTTTATAAATAATAAAAAATAAAAAGTGTTTTGTAAGCAATGTATCTGATGTTTCCCCATTGGTTTGCAGGACAGGATGAATGTAAAGATCTGAAGCCTCAGAAAGCTGTACTGCAAAGTTTAAGATTTTCATTCAGATCACATGATCAGGTGGATCAGGTTACATCCACTGGAATTTTTAATGCTTCCAAGGATAGCGTCTCTAGGCAAGCTGTTTCAGTGGTCAAAAGCTTTTCCTTATATCTAACTAGACATTCCCAAATTTCAGTTTATGTCCTTTGCCTGTTATCCTATCACTGACCACCAGGAAGAGTCCGAGTGCCTTCTCTATCCCCTCCCATTATGTTGTTGTAGGTATCAGTAAAGTCACCCACTATTATTCTGGTTTTAAGGCTGTACAAATCCAGTTCACTCAGTTTCAACTTGTATGTCACATACTCTAGCTCCCAACTATCTTGGTGGTCATCTGCTATACTTGCTCCTGTATGACAACATCTTTTGTGTGCTGGGGAATTGAAAATTGAGTGCAGATGCAGTTTAATAGTGCTGATTAGAAGGGAAAAACTCTTTTTCCTTGAAGTTATTATTGGTGCCTGATGGCTATGCTCTTTTAATACAGCCCAGTATGCAGTTGGCCTTCTTTACCAGATCACATCGCTGACTTTTGTTTACCTTGATGACTACCAGGGCCATCAGCTGCTTCTCTGCAGAGCTGCTCTCTGTCTAGTCTGCTCCTAGTCTGTGCAGTTACATGGATTTATTCTGTAAAAGAAGAAGAACTTCTTGAAATGCCAACTGTTGTTTTCTGCTTTTTAATAGCAGAAGCAAATGTGTGTTGGAACAGCTTAATCAATCAGCTTCAGTCTGATGCAGCTCAGCCAGCTGAAGTTTTATTAATGAATGTCATAAATAACACGACTCTCCTTTGCTAGATGGAGAAATTCATTGTCTTCTTCAAGTGCAATGAGAAAAAACAAAACAAAACAAAAAAAGAGCAAAAAAAGGTTACAAAGATTAACAGCAATACACGCTTTAGAGGAGCTGCTCCATCTGTAGGAAGCATATTTTGTGAAATTCAAGGTATTTGCTCATGGCATGCTCATATTATGCAGATGGGAATTGTAGCTAACCTGGAGCCAATTCACTCAGAAAGTCTAACTTCAAAAGTTCATAGATTATTATTTAAAATATGCAAATAATAAAAAAATCAGTTTAAATTCAGTTTTCTGAGTTTGCTGAAACGTGCTGTAAAAGTACAGCAGTTTTTCTTGATTACCACTGTTTCTCGCAGCTGAGTGAATCCTGAAACTTTATAGCAATTTAAGATCCTGCATCAAATTTCAAAAAAATATCCCGGAGTACAATAGGAAGCAGCTGGATATTCTTTCTACACCCCTGTCTGATTTAGGAAAAATAATTTAATTTCTATTATAAAAGACTTATTTATTGATGTATTTGAGCATAGAAATCCACTCAGCAAGAACCTCTTTCTGAAATTCAGTTGTTTTATAGGTTTTAAGCTCTCTTCCCACAGATAAGTGGATTCTTCAGTTCATTCACAGTATGTCAAGTCATTACAGGAAATGTTTTCTTTGTTCAGTGAGGCGACTGAAAGTTTTTAATTTTTTTTCTTGTTTCTCCTGCTGAAGTTACTATTTTAACTCATTTAATAGATTTGAAGACAGGACAAAACAGCATGCTTAATTGCCTTTTTCCTGTTGTACTGACCAAAAAGTGGCACAGATCAAATTAATGGACTTTTCAAGCAGTTAGTACTCAACGGAAAAAAAGTGGTGTCTTGAATCAAATATAAGAAAAAGACAGAATGATGTTCATATCTGATATTATTTTTGACCTGAGGGCAGATCTCCTAGTGCTGCACATTTATGGACATTGCATTGTACTGAATACAGTAACTAAAAATCCTGTAGGAAGAAGACAAAGTTCTCAGAATTGTTAATATATTAACATATTTCAGGGCCTGCTAGAGCTTCATGAGCAACAGGAAAGATAAGATTTTTATTTGAATGTGATTCTTCCTACCATAATCCATTACAGACTGTGTTTTTTGTAGGCATGGGAACACATCAGCCATTACTGAGAGGAAGAGTAGAAAACCTCATCAACTCGAAGTAGCTGTTCATAGTATCCGTCTGATGAGTGGAGAAAAGGTGCTCCTCCATGCTCCTCGGAGCTGCTAGCACTCCAGTGATAAATGCGAGCTGCAATTCCTCTTAGCTTGGTGCAGCTTCATGCAGTTATGATGGATGACCGCTTTCGGGTTGGTATAGCGCTCTGCAATCTGGGAAAAGTTTTACAATATGACCTTGAGTTATAATATTTCTAATTTCTAATGCCTGGATAAAATATCTTCTTCACAAATATGAAAATAAGCTCACTGGCTAATACAGTTCTCTTTCAATACACGAAAATATTGTAAGATTTCTCCCTGTTCATAACCTAAAAGTGGGCAAACAATTTTCCCAATATTCTAACAGGTAGAATCAATTTGATATCAAGTTGATATCAATTTTTGTAAAAGGTGCATCTTTTCAATTCTAACTTAAAAGGGAGAAAATTCTTAGTATCTCTCCAGAAATATTTTTCCGTTTCCTGCTGTGATAGTTATTAAATCTGGTAATTTACTGATTTTCTTCAAAATCAAAAAACATTTTGTGTGATTTCATTTTCCTATCTGAGATTACCTCATGCATAACAATATAGTGACCCTTAACTGCTACTCTAATTGTGAAACATATTTTAAGTCCATGCCAAGCAAAAATGTCTCCAGCTTTATTTGTCATATGCATTTGTTACTGTATTTTGAAATATTTTAGTCTATGACATGTTATACAAATATTTTCATTTTAAGAATAAAAGGTAAAACAGAAACTAAGAACAGATCTCTAGACAGACTAAATGCTTCTCTCCCATCACCACAAAGTTAAAGTCACAACTATTTTTAATTGATGCTTTTTTATTTTGAATTTATTCCTACACATTCAAATCAGAATGTTTAGACTGGATTGACAAGATTATGATATGGATTATGGATATATGGATTATAATCCAACTATTTTTTAGATCAATTTAGTGGCTGTATTCTCTAGACTCTCTTTTATTTCTCTCTTCCCTGCCAAAAATTTAAGAAGTGGCAGTTAAGTACATGTGACCCAATATTATTGGCTTCACATCACTGTTCCTTCTTGCCTGTGTGGAAAAAAACAAGCACACAGCGCTCCAGTGATGTGGATAAGATTTGGGATTTTACTGCTGAAATAGTTTGTCATTCTAGCAAATTATTCACTCCATCCCAGACTCTAGGACACATTTAAATATAGTCTTTTGTTGCTGACACATGCCATATCATATGAAAGACTGCTAAACTAAAGTACATATCTAAATTTAGGCATGTATCTGTACAAGGATGTTTGAACTGAAACATTATGCAATACTAGAGAGATTGTGTACTCCATATTCAGAGCTATCTTAGCACAGTCAAGGATGAATTGTGAAAAGACCTAGTCATATCCTTCCAGAAAACTAGAAAAATCTTAAACATTTTTTTTTATTGAATGGAAATTTGAATTTATTATGCATGAAAGAGGTGCTTAGCTGACAGCATTGGAGAATTAAATTCTCTGTCCTAGATCAATGTCTTTCATCTAGAAGCTAGCATTCCTGCTTCTTGGCTTCTTTAAAAAGGGAGTTTAGTGTTTGTAAGTACACTTTACTCTGCCTGGCTGCTAAGGCCACAGGAGATGATAGCAACTTTTGTGCTTTGTTGCCTGTCCACAGAGAATTGAGCCATGCTCACTCACCGCGGCTCTTAAACTGCAGTGCTGTGCTAACTGTTGGTTAGCTGGACACTACTGATCCAAGCTAGGTCTGAGGTCTGGGCTAGGTCTTTATGAACCACAAAACTTTTAATCACATAGCCATCTCCATGAACGGGACAGGAATGAAAAATCCACAACTTATTTCAATCAGTTCCTAGCTTTCATATTTTGAGCAGGGAAAGGCTTTACTCCTCAACAGCCTTTTGTATCAAATGGTGAAGGAACAGCTTGTATGGATTCTCAATAATCATACTAAAAAAAAAAAAAAATTGTGAAATATGCTGGAGTAAGGACTTAAGTTTCCCTTTGAATAAACCCTATACTTATAAGCAGTAAAAAGAGGTGTGTCCTGGTGTACTAAATATTACAATTGCATGGAGCTAATTTATAAGAATATTACACTTGAAAAAAAACCTTTTACTAGATTACTAAGTAATCAATATAGAAAAACAGAATGTGTACCACATCACAAAGACTTAGATTGAACAAAGTCTTAAGGCAAGAGAAAATTAGACAGATGTACCTAGGTACATACACAATTTAGTCACAGTATCTATAGGTGGAGGTAATGTACAATGTAGATCCTCACTGAAAAGAACATTGCACTTCATATTGGGAAGGTTTTCCTGGTAGCCAACTTTTTCTTATTTTTTTTTTAAGATGCATGCACTGAAAGGATATCTGGTGAGATACTTCCACATTTGTAAAGCTCTTGGAGACTGGAATCACAGTCAGTGCCATTAAATCAGCAAGACACCTAAGAAGAAATGAGGCTATAATATATAATATGTCACTTTTTCTTATACAAGAAATTTTAAATGGTGGCAAGAGGAAAACTAATGCTACCTTTCTATCACCCCTATGAGATTTTCATTTTCTTTTCCTTTTCTTTTTTTTTAGTTAAGGACAAGTAGAGAGGAAATTGTTCATATGGAAGCAAAAATGGCTAATAAAATGTGTATTAACACTTGGAGGGGAAAATGTCATTTCCTGTAATTTTTTTTCAGTCTTATAAAAAACAAACAGACATTCACTTGACACAACTGTAATCTATGAAGCTTTGTATTCCAGCAGTCACCATTCCAGATACAAGTCACAGATGAAGTTTTTATTGAATAATATGGATTCAAAGTTCCTGGAGTGAGGGGAATGGGAGGAAAACCAATACAAACAACAGGGAATGTAATGCATGTTTTGCCTCTAAATACTACTTAAAGTTTATGTTATGGTATCTGTCATGTCTAACATTTCTAAATTTAGAAATAGTTCCTTCAAGGACACAAAGTTCTTTCTTTTAAAGGTTTAGTATTGTATTTAGTATAGTGTGTGCAATACCAGCACATCCTTATTAAGCCAAAGAAAAACAATACCTGACAAATACATATGCAATACTCTTCCTTTAGAGTATTTTTTTCTTTTAACAGAAAGTTCTCTGCATTATATTATTTGATGTCAGTAGCTTTACTCCGTATTTATATATCAAGATATTTTAGTTTCCTTGCACTAAGGGTATTTGCTTATCACTTTGAGGTGTTATTTTTCTTCCTTATTTCATATTTAGGTGGCTCTAGAAGTGCTCAGATATCCCTCCCTTTCCTCCTTCCAATCCTATTGAAAAGTATTTTGCACTTCACACCCTTGCTAATTTGGTCAAATCATTCCAGACATTTTGGTATGCAATATGAACTGGAATTGCTGTGACAATATTCAATACTTGGTGACTCCTTCCTTAGTGTTTCTCTTTCTGCTACTCAGGTTTCTTGTAGGAGATCTCCTCTTTTTTGGACACTGTTTCTTAAGGGTATATTTTGTGTGTGTGTGTGTGTATTTTAACCTGCTGACTGTGTAAAAATCTATACCAACAGAAAAATGAAAATCTGCCAGAGCTCTTATAAATTTTTACACTTAATAATGCTTTTAACCTTTTATTTTTACTCACAGTAGCATGAAAGAATGATGTGTATCCATTTTCAGGTATAATACAAAATGGCCAAATTCTTCCGTCTGTATCAGTCTATGTATGTATGGACTTGATGTCTACAGACTTAAGTTTTTCACATCAACAGCGGAAGTAACTTAAATGTTTGGATCTTACTGAAGTAGCAGGATTCTTTCATTGAGTTCCTGAGGATTAGCTATAACAACTAAATATATTAAGATGTATGCCATTTACTCTTGTTTTTCCACTTCTGGAGGGCAAAAAAACCCTGCCTATTTCTAAGCTTAGGAAGACAAATGACCTCACCGAGGCCAGCTGGTACAGAATGATCTTAAAGTCAGTTTAACCTAGTTAAAATGAAACACCATGTGCTACATGACACCATTCTGAAATAGGTATAAGGTACTGCCAAGTGTTATAAAATAAAACCTCCCCTGAAGTAGCGAACCATGGCCTAAAAAACAGATAAGTCATTAATCACTTCAATAAAGAGGAGATAGTTGGGAGGGCAGAAGCTCTGGGGAAAAAAACTAACTGCGGATTGTGTTCTTCTTTTCCCCTCTTATCTGAGCAGGTGGTACTCCACTGTCCCATTCTGTGCTATCTCAGCCTCCTTGCACCCATCTTGAGGGTCCCTCTGTACCCTCTTGATAAGCAGGTAAAGGGCAAGCGAGCATAGGCCTAGGCTGTGTGGCCAGGGGAGGCAGGGAGGTTTTGTGGTTCGGACCCAACATAGATGTCACTGTTTGGAAGCACAACCAGGGTGCTGCAAAACACCTGGTGCCCTGGTGAAGTCCAAGGACCTTGTATGCTGCTCCAAGGTGCTCACTGATGCCCTGCTTCTGCATAAACTGTCAGTCATGCCATTATGTTTGACTTTATGTCTGCTGAAAATTCCAGCACATTCTGTAAAATTTTCTCACAGCACAAAAATAAAACCATGTTTTTTTTTTCTCTTTTGGAGCATATTACACGTAAAGATAGGATTATCTTTATGCCAAGTAATGAGTTGTACAGACATTCATCCCATTATGAGAAGATTTCCTTTCAGAAAAGCAATGTGCATCTTATGCATAAGTAATTCTGTTCCATTAATACCACATACAGAAATGCATATTTTAGCAGGAATAGATCAAAAGTGACCAAAGTGTTCCACTGATAGGTAATCTTGTATGGTCTCCTGTATTAAACCACTCTTTGTAAGCTTGACTATCAGGACATCTTCCGTGAAACGATAGTAAAGTGAGCTGTTAAGCTATTTACAGTGAATGCAGCCCTTCAAGGACTTTTTTACCAGGCTAGATTTGCGACCTAGACAAGAAAATGATGACTGACTTCTATGTATCATGTATCTAGATTTGATAAGGAGTTCAATACCACAGAATGTTTATGAAACACAATCTGATCAGATCTGATGAGATTGTGACAAAAATGTCAATCATGCCTTAAAAAGAAAGGTAGAAACTTCTAGATGATTACAGTGACACTTTACTAGGTTACCTAATAGAGTGAACCCTCTTAGATAAGTTCAAATAATACAGACATACTGCATGTCATTGGTTTAACCATTTGAACAGAAACACCTATGAAAACTCGTATCATCTACATTCCTACCTAAGGCAGTAGAATTTTTTTAAACAATTCGATTCATTGAAGTTTTCTCTATGTGTCGCTTGTTCTTTCTCAAGGTGTACAGCTATAGAGAAAAGGAAGCAGTATTATTCTTAGTAAAGCAATAAAATGATGGACTATTTGAATTGTATCAGATGAATTTCTCATGAGAAATACTTCTAGATTTTGCTAATGGTTTTTGTGATTCTTTGGCTGTGGATTTATGTCAAATGTAGATTGTACGAGTGGAGAAAAAATATCTTCCAGGAGATCCAAGTGGTATCTTATCTAAGATGTGGTAACTGGGAAAAAATATGCAACTTGAATGAAGCTGATAGACCAAAGTTCTGGTTTGGAAACATTAATGTTCTGATTTGTTCTGGTATTTGTGACCATTTACTTGGAAAATGCAAAATAACATGAGTCACAGCCTGAACTCCCATTTCATCATTGACATTGCTTATTCTCTGTAAGTATGTGTCTAGTGGTAAACTTTCAGTAAAAACTCAGATGAGGAAAATAATTCACAACCATTACGAGAATGTGCTTGCACCGGAAAATGTGGAGACTTGGGATGTGTTTCCTGAGAAGAGGAGGGAGGGAGGCAGGAAAGATTGATAGGAATAAATATATATACTGTCCTGACATAAATCAGTACAAATTTGCTGACCTTGAATCCCTGATCCTTTAACTCCAACTATACTTTTGAATATTAGCTTAGGCCATGCACTAAGTGACAGTCAGTGACTATCTCAGTCAGTCTGTAGCTTGCAATTCAGCTCCAGGGGTAGAAGAAACCCCAAGGTTAAAAGTGAGCTTGAACAGTCCTTAAGACTCCACTCTTTTCTATACCATAGATAATACATGAACACTCTGTTGTCTTTTATTGCTTTTTAATGAGAGCCCTTTAACACTTTTTAGAAGCATTTTCCACTTGCCTTATGCCTTTTCAGTGGAGTAAAGGAGCTATAACAAGGCCAAAGAGGGGAGGGGAGAGGGGAGAAACACCCTTTTAACTTAATGAAATCTTCAAGTTTACAATAGTGCACAAGAACTGACTTAGCCCAACCTCCTATGGGATTTACATGACATGAGCAGGTATCTCAGCTTGGCACCGTAGTTGGAAGGAAACCATAGATGGGTTATTTGGGGGAGGTTGTTTTTTTATTCAGTTCAAATCTTTCTACATTTGAGAGACACTCCTGGGAACATTTTAGAAGTGAGACCGAAAATGTAAGACAAATCATAGCTGTCAAAATCACTGACAGTAAGGATCATTGAGAAAGGCAATAAGAAATTCATGATGTACTGCTGAAATTGCATAGTCATGGGAAGTCAAAATATCTCTTCACTCTGGATACAGACTAAAAAGAAAATCAAGCATTATTTTCTTAGACATGTGCTTGATGTGGGGAATA
The DNA here is from genome assembly GCA_013389825.1 of Crypturellus undulatus. Classification (NCBI taxonomy): domain Eukaryota; kingdom Metazoa; phylum Chordata; class Aves; order Tinamiformes; family Tinamidae; genus Crypturellus; species Crypturellus undulatus. The sequence continues at coordinate 852,580 of VWPW01002548.1, read as the reverse complement.
TTTCAATCTAGCAAGCCTGTGAAAATGCTCTCTTAAAATATTTACTGTGACATTGACATTACAAAATTAGAAGCTGACTGTTCATTCAAAATATTATTTGGTAACTTCATATATGTTTAAGCTTCTGAGAATGCATAATAAAATTTTATGGAAAAAAAGGAACTCTCGCTTTTGCATAGTATTGCTTTAAAATATCATTTTTAAATAAGTCAAGTGTGCAGACAGCTCAATAAATATATAAAAAGAATTTTCATAATTCTAAGTCAGGAGACTGAATGCTGATTATAGATAGGGAAATTCATACTCTGTAGTGTTATCTCAGTGTGATTAAACATCATTTTCCACAGAAGGTATGCGACGTTTTTCTCTGTTAGAAGGGTTGAATTCTTTTGCAAACCAGTATTTGAGAAAGTCTGCAAGGTCTAAAATAAGGAGTGAGGAAAGCAATTCTGCACATCAAGGTTGAAAAATTAAAAAAAAATATATTTTATGGCTATGTAGTCATTTATGATGATTCTTCCTATAATGCAGCACTCTATTATCTCAAAATGTGTAAGAATAGCAGCTGATGCCTTAAAAAGTGTTACACACAGCTCCTTTTTGATAAGGACAACTCTGATTTTTAGACACATATTGAAAGGTTACCTGGTGTTTCCTTTTTCTTTGCTGCAATAGTTGATTATGCCAAGTGAACTGATGTATGTCTTGTATTACAAGAGGACTAGTGTTGTTTTAAGGAAGCAGCTCTAATTTATGTGGGGATTACCCAAACAATCGGGTTGCACTAATGACATTACATAACCATAAAAGATGACCATAAAAAGCATAGATCTGATTGTATTTGAGAGTTAGATTGCGTAGGTAACAGCAAGTTTCCTTTCAGAATTTTTCTTAATAGGCAGGTTCTGGTGAGCTGCTCTGAGTTTTCAGCCCAGGACATGATTTGGGCTGAAGACAGATTTGTATTATGAAAGCTCTTCCTAGGGTTTCTGATTTGAAAGTGTGGTCTGACTTTCAGTGTTGTGACATCTTTCTCCATCATTCTCTCCAGCGGCTCCAAAGAGCTTTTCCTTGGAAAAGAAACTCTATGACCCTACCATTCCCAAAGGTCAAAACTTGAATGTGTTAATAATGACTCGTATCTTTCTGGTTTTTAAAACAGTATCATTTAGAAATATGTTTTAACAGCTGATTCAAAAAGGACCCTACTGAAGCATTACCCAAACCTTGTTGCAACTAGTATATTGTTTTTGGTAGTTCTGTTTACAAATAGTGTCTATATTTTCAATGATGTAAAACATACAATCTTGAGGTTGATGCAGATATATAGTTAAAATTACAAATATTCAAACTAAATTTACACTCTACAGCTTTTATAATCTCTTTTCCCATTAAAAAGGCATAAGTAAGCCAAACTGGTCATGGTTTCTTTTATACTTAAGTCACTTATGATAACACGGAAATCAACCTAAATTTCTCTAACCTCTAGATTTCTCTAGATTTGGTAGGATCTTCAGTGCTCAGAAACTGCCACATATAAGTCAAAATATTCATTTGAAAAGTCACAGGGTTAGGGTTATTGAATTATTTATTTTCCAGTCTATACATGCACAGAAGAAAATACAGAATAGTATCAGTGAATTTTAAAATAACTTCACGCTAGGAATGGCCTGTATTTTTTCTTGGCTTTTGAGTTTACTTGATGACTAAACCTTCTATAGCCTTTGGCCTTGAATGCTCCCAGTCACATGTGACCTAGTGTCTTCCTGTTTATTTTTCCTCATATTGCTTCACTGACAGACATATATATATACCTTTATTTTTCCTCTACCCCTGATGTGCATACATACATGGTTATATCATACGCATTTATGCAAGATTCTCTAAATCTAAACAGTTTTCTAAACCTTTTTGATGACACTGGATATTATTCACATAAAGGTTCACATCTGCTACCATAAGAATCTGATAGTCAAAGAAGTAGTCTGTATTTTTTATGAGATGGTGAGGCTAGTAGCTCCAGTAGTATTCAAGGTGTATGTGCATGGTGGAAGGGAGTAATTGGACCAGATTTTCTTGCCTTCTCAATTTCCTCTATTTGTCCAGGTATCTATCATACATACTATTTCTGTTTTCCAGCAATATTTTTGTTGTTTGTACAATTATGCTCACAGCAGTTAGTGGCTGTATCCTTTCTACCAAGCACTTTCAGTTGCTGTATCTCTAAGTGGTGAATTACCCAGATTCTAATACACCTTTTGTAATATTTCATGGTGGATCTGTTTACTAGCAAAACATCTATTCTTTTTTAACAGTTGAATAGTATATAGATAATTCACTCTTCCAATACTTTATTTTCAAATATTTGTTTGAAGATTGATACTTTAATGCTCATTTTTGCATTATCTTTTATTTTTCTGAGAAAAACAAGTGTCAAATATATAGTTCAATTTATGTAAACTCCAAAAACACTGAGAGCAAAAATATGAGTATGAATATAAAGAGAAGAGTAAAAATATGAATCAGTTCCCTGTACTCTCCCATTTTCCTCTTCTTCAAGAAGGAATTTCATAATTGTTGGCACACAGGCTATTTTCTGTCTTTGCTTTCTATAAATTAATTCATCAGACTCAAATTTATAAGAGTATATCCAAGAGGCTTTCCATCTGTAGGTATGTTCCTGATGCATCTCAAGAACTTGCAGTACATACTGTCCAGATGGATTCTGTTCCAAACAGATCACCACATAACATTAATTCTTGTGGGTTTTAGTGACTAGATTCTCCCCACACCCCCAGGTTCCATCCATCAGATTTTTTATGTTATACACCCACCCTAGTAGTTATTTCTCTCATTTCCCATCATCTACTGCTTGTTTAAATGCATTTTTTTTCTGAAATGCAGTTCTTCTATGCAGAGCACATTTTCCTTTCCATTTTGATTTTTTTTCCAGCAATGTTATTCCCATGATGTGAATTGCTGTCAATGAAACAATAGTTTTTTAAAATACATATATATATATATATACACAGCTTCCAGATTCTCCATATAGCTTTAGCATATAGAATTTGAAGCTATTCATCCAAATGTCACACTATTTTTAATTGACTCCTTCTTTCTTATTCCTGTTTCTGATTTGTCTACATACTCACAGTTGTGTCTACCTATGGACACCTGTCATAACCATTTCTAGTTTAAAGGTCTCCTAACAAAGTTAGCAAGCATGTGTCCACGCTTATACTTCCCTGTTTCACAGGAAAACATTAGCCCTGTTTAGCAACCCTCCTCTTTTATATAAGGCAGTCTAAATCTGTGCTCTTATTTCGCAATTTTGTTCTGAGCCACAAAAAAATGAGGATTCCCAAGCATATATATCTATACATTTTTTTGCCCATGATCTAGATCACGGTGGTATCAAAAGCTTTGAATAACTTTTAAGTACAAAAGCAGATTTTATCACAGACAGTGAATACCCTTCACGAGCTTGCTAAGACCTTCTGTATTGAAAACATCTTAGTTTACCTTAGGTTCAGTGAGCGGCAATAGAACAAGATATGCATATTGTTTTTTCTTAGAAAAAAAAAAGAAAACTAGATATCTCTCTGTACGTTGCGAAGATCTGATTCCTCAAGGTATTTTTATCAGTATTTCCTATATGGAACTATACATCTGGATTTTTTTTTCCTAAATATAGAATTTAAATTCATGAGTTTATTCTGTTTGACCATATTCATCTAAGTAAATCTTGTCAAATGGTAAGTCTGGATGAGGTCAAGAAAGGAATTTGCAGGCATGTAATATACCTGAAATGCAGTTTAGCACTGGAGTTAACACTCTACAAATCATCCTGAATTGGTTTTAAATAGTTTATTTTTAAATGGAAAGATGAATAATCATGTATAGGCAGAAAGAAAAGGGGACAAGAACCAAGAGAATAGAGAAATAAACAGTTAGCAGACAAGATGTTGGAGGCCATAGCCTCAGCCAAGTAATATTTCAGCCTTTTTAGTCTGAGGGATTAATTAGTCTGAGGGATTACCTAACATAAAACAGGCTAATGCACCAAATAAATAGATGCATCAGGATGGTACAAACGTCCATGGAAATATACAGAAATACTGGCCAGTGTTAAGTAGATTGCAGACCACAAAATGTTCTAGATTCTAATGACAGTAGAGGCTAGACGAAATGGACAATCAGGACCCAACATCCATCTGAACGAAGACGAGCATCAACAAACTAGTCACACGTTCCTCAGAAACCTGACCTAGAAAATGGGCTGGTGTCATAAGAATTACACAGATGCAGGAGATGGAAAGGGCAACGCTATCTCTTTCCCAAGTCACACGCTCTATATCAAAATCCAGAAGTATTTGGTTAAGTGTCTTATGGATTTTTAGGCTTCACAGCCAGTGAGTTTTGAAGTCCTAATACTATGAGCTTTTCCTGTTTTGAGATGGAGTAAAACACGTCCTAAAGGTCAAGTCTTTATGGCAAAGGAGTAGCTTTTAAACAATCTTGAGTACTTTTAAATACATACCTTTTAAGTACTTGGTTCCAGGACACCTGATTTTGCATTATACGATTAAAGAAATTAAATGGAAAATGCTTAAAGCTTAAAATATTTGCTCTAAATAATTGAAATGTTCTCTGGATAAGAACATCTCAGCCTTTCAAACTTTAAAGGGCTCAGTGGAAAAATAAGTACCTTACCAAAACATTTCATCTCGGATGAAGGGGGTTTTCTGTTAGTTACTTCCCAAACAAAACATCAGCAGCCCTAACCAAATTTTCCCACTCCCTCCCTTTTTATTTTTTCTTTCTTTTTTTTTTTTTTTTTTTGGGAAAACTTGTGCCTGGACCACAAGTATATTGGTTAAATGGTCTCCCCTCCTCCTCCTCTTATGCCCCTGGGAAGGGAACTGGATGTTTCTGGGGTGCTGGAACCAGATGGAACAGGCTAGAACAGCCTGTGACTGGCCCTGGGGAGCTCTGGGCGCCCCATGGCCACTGCTGGCCGTGTCCTACCCCATGGGCTGGGTCTACAGATAAAACAATTTTAATTGTGAAAGCTTGGAATTAATTGTACTCTTAAAAAAGAATAAGTAAATAAATAATAAAAAACAGGGGAATATTCTAAAATCAAAGGTTACCAAGCCTTTGAACCTGTAGTAAAATCTGTTATTTGTATTCATGTGTCATTTTCCACTCCCACAGGCCTACTGTAACACTTTTTATTGGGTTTATCTTGGACTTGCTGAACTGTAAGAAGACCCAAAAATAACATTTTGCTCCTTAATGTTTAATATAGGCAAATGCAGTTTATCACGTGTGCAAAGACTGCTGGTGATTAGTCTTCTGTTTGTTACTGCAAGAGTTTAGGAACTACCGTCATTTTCTCAGAGTCTCAACATTATTCTGAGTACTAAATTTATTTCGCTACAGTTAATCATAATCTAAACCTTAAGATAAACAGGACCATAAGCAAGGCACAGAGGATGGGAGGGAGCAGGACCACTACCCTGCCCCTTTAACAGCACTTGCGCTTACTCTGAGGACATTACTGACTAGCAAAGAGACTAACATCGTTTAAGGATAAGCCTAATGGAAAGCTGCCTTGCTCCTTGTTTCCATTATTTCATTCATAAACGGAATATCCACACTGAGTCCTGAACTAAACTTTCAGAGTCTAGGCAACTGGTGTATTTAATGACCACATTTAACTTTAAACAGATATTTTCTTTTTTAAAGCAACACCAGCTCACTGTGCAGACTAATTTTCTGGTCAATGCATTACCTTCTTCAGTCAATGCAAAAATTCCTTCATTGGACTGAAATTTTTAGTTGCTTATCTTCTCCCCAAACAAAAACCCAGTTATATTTTTTAGCTTCTTTTCTTGGTTGGTTGGAGTTCTACTTAAATCTGACACCTTGAAGGACTATATATATATATATGTATATGTATTTTTTCAAGTGAATGTTTTATGTGACCCACCCTTATCAACTACTCTTATCTTTGGAAACCAACCCATTTCTGACTACCCTATCTCTGAAAACCAAAGGAAATAGGAGAATATCATTAAAGAAAAACACATTCTTAACTGATTTTTCAGTTTGTGCCTCATCTGTAAGATGTTATTTGTTACAATAATGCCAGCACTTCTTGGAAAGACTCTATAAATTAATTTAGCAACAGACTTATTCTGGTGCAGGTATTTCCATTTATCTTTAATTCAAGTTATCCATATGTAGTAATAACAGAATCCATTTCAGTTCTGCAGGTACAGTATAATACTTTTATTGGCCTCCATATATTGTTGCCCTACAGATATATATGTGAAAGCATCATGTAATTCTAATGGTGTATATTGTTGTAGTGCCTAAAAATATGGCTAGATACAATAGTTCCCGGAGAACGTGACTTCCGCTAATGTAGTCTTGTGATGGACTCACTGGAAAGTTGCTGATTTGATCAACCTGTTTACACCTACCCATATGACGATAATGCTAAGAAATCCTATGGAAAATTATATTTGTCAAGTCATGCTTGCAGGAGAACTGAGCATTCTTAAAGATGAATTAGATATCTGGAGGAAATACAATGTCAATATCATTCTTTTTTTCCATTCCCAGCTCATAAAAGTAGCTTTAAAAGCTTTTTGGCCTGATGAGCATCTGTAAATTACATTTTATATATAGGCACTAATTAATGATATCTCTTCCAGTTTCAAACAGAATTCTTTTTCATGTGCCTCATATTCTTGCTGTCTATATTTTAACTGTCTCTGAAGGATTGTTGCCCAACGCTTTTCAGTTTTTAAAAATGTGACTTGTTGAAAAACAAAGAATGAGAGTGTTTGTTCTCATACTGTCAAGAATGAAATAATTTGATTTGCAGTAATTTGAAACAGCAAGCAATTTATAAGCATAAAATATCAATTGTGCTTGATACTTATCCACATCATAAAAACTGAAACCAAAGCAAAAATACTTCAGTTCTCACAGCTGAGCAAATTAAGGCCTGCACAGACATGCAGTATGCTGACTGCTTCCTGCAAAGCTTGAGGAGTTCACATCTCCAACCCACTCTATTGTCATTGGAGTGTGTGATAAGAATTGGGTTTGTGAGGAAGAGGAGGGTCACAGAGAGATGTTGGCAGATGTGATTATTGTAGGCTTTCCTGCATTTCAGCTCCATCACCAGGCTACCTGGCAAAGTAGATATTAGCATCCTGTCTTTAGATTATGAAACTGTACAGTGTGTTTCCTCCTTTTCTTCTTAAAAGATTTGTCAGCAAATTCAAAATAGTTCTCAATGTGTTTCATGTCTAGAAGCTCTATCACCTCATGCCAAGAACTCTGTGAGAACTCAAAATGACAGTAGATTCCGAAGTGTCTTCGACATATGAGGCAAATATAATGGTATCTAATACTTTTTAGTTTGGCAGAGCAGTGGAAATGCTCCTCATCTTTTATATGTTTAGCTTTGTATAGATTGCTTACCAAATCATAGACATCATTGTAGCACTCTCAGAATCTTTTAACCTGTTTCTTTTTACTGTGTTCTTCACAGACAATTGTTTAATGAAATCATGTAGTTAATTATACAACAAATTAAAAGTGCTATATCAGCTCTTAAATTCTGAAAAAAAATCATGCCACAGTCTTTCTCATGTAAGGTGAAAATTGGTCTCATATTCCCACACTTCTCCTGATTACTTCAAAATGAGTTTTAGATTGAAAATTAATATGCTGAAAACTAAAAAGAGGTCATATCACTTTTTTGACCTTGGTTAGGCAGCATATGTTGATTTTCATAGTTTGTTAGTGCTGGGAAGTCATCATACACACTGTAAGAGAGGGGCAAATTGATATGAGGAAAGGGAATTACAAATTTTTGATAGTTATTTGATGGTAAAATACTTTCCCTGCTTTACAATAGTGGAACTAACACGTGGCTACTGTCAAGGTGTTGTTTGTTTGTTTATTTTGTTTTGTTTTTCCTTAAATACTATAACAGGCCTTTGTTGTTTCTACTAAATAGAATTATTTCTTCGTGTTAACAAAGCTACTGCAATGGGACTGTTAGAATGTCTGATATGACTGAGTTAGGAAGTATACTTCTGTTAAAAGTGAGTGTGGGCTATTTTAACATAGATTTTAAATCACAAAGTATACACACCAACAAATTACAAATACTCTTGTCTTGAATTAGAAGTATCTAATTCTCTCATGCCATAAGATCTCAGATCATTGCCTGTTGTTCAGGTTTCTTGTTTGTTTGTTTGCTTCCTATTTCAGGTGATTGCAAATATGAAAAGAACTTAAGGTGAAGGAATTCAAGTCTGCTGTTTTATTAGGTACTGTTGATGTCCTCAGCTAATTTAAATAGTACAAGATTTGTAAATTAAAGTAATTCCTCAAAAATAATCAAAATTAACTATTTTATAAAAAATTACTATTAGTAGTATTTTAAAATAACTAGTTTAAATATAAATAAATATACAATATAAATAACTATTACTGTCATTATTAACATTTAAAACTACTAAAACTATAACTTTAAATAAACATTTAATTCTTGGATTTTAATAACTGATATTGTTTTTCTTTAACTTAATAGTTAAGACATATTGAAAATGCATAAGAAATTAAATCAAACTTCTCCACTGGTACATTTAATGATTTCTTATTACAACTTGAGTTTTCATTAATCAAAAAAATATTGAAGACAAAACTGTTTTAAAATCTAAACACACATTAGTGTAGCTATTACCTGACTAATGAGATAACTACTTAGAAATATTATTCTTGATTCCTAATAAAAAATGGTCTCCCAAACAGCTATGGCACAGAATTCCTTTTAGACATTTCTTGGTTGGCAGAGGGAAGGGCAGTGAAAACAAAGAAGAAATCTGTTCTATCACTTGACACAGCATTAGTTGTCTTGATCATCTTGTTGAAGGATTTATCTTTGCTTCTGAAACTAGAGAGGTAACAGCTAGCTAGGAAAGAAAAATCAGCAATGAAGCTTTAAAATATGAAGTAAAATATCTGGCAGTAGGACCTCCTCTATGGAGATTTGGAAGAGCTTGACTCACCCAAAACTCTCTCCTCTCTGAGGTGATGGGGTTGTCTCTTTACTGCTGCCAGAAGGTTAATCTATGCCTCCATGTTCTGCTATGAAATGCAAGAATGATGAACGCTCCTCCTGTGAGCCAGTCTATGCATACCCATATGATTAAACACGACATGACAGAGCCTTTGCTTGAATCTTGCAAACACAAGGATAGATTGATGTTGTGTTGCTAGGTAAGTCACCTGCATATTTGCTGCATTACTGCATCCTCTCTAGAGTTACAAAGGCTGATTCAGCTGTTTTATTGACATATAGATCATGGTTAACCTATTATTTATTAAGCCTTAGGAGGACTTATTGGCAAGTCCATTTGGCTTGCAGTAGGAAAATTGCACTACAACTGCTTAAACAATATTTGGCTTACTCATATAGCCTAGTAACATCATTACCTGTGTTGCCAGGGTCATGTTCCAGAGATTTAGATGTGGAAGAATGACATCACTGTGGTTCAGTTTAGTATTTACACCTCATCTGCTGAATCATTCTGGAATAAGAAAATGTATGTTTCATGTAAAGCCGTCCTTTCAATTACACATCCTTTGGCTCCCCATATTAAAAGAAAGAAGTCATTTTGTAGGATTGTTCATGATTATCTTCTTGGAATTTTTGTAACACCTCACATTGTAAACTAGCATTTCTGCAGCACTTCATCATCGTGGTGTGGTGTTTTATCACCTAATAGTATTAATGATTGCTTAAAAAGACCATCTCTGCTGGAGGTGAGCACTGGCAAGAGATCCAGAGCTTAGGACTTCTAAAGTTGCATTAGTCTGTAATTTTGTTAATTACTAAGGAGAGAAGTGCAGAGGGAAATTGCACCTCTCTGCTTTGTATCTGTGATATAGGCAGCCTAGCAACCCTTCAACTCAAGCATGTCTTAGGTTAGCTGAAAAGGCTTTTTACTGTGCAATGATTCAGTCATGGTGCGTCTGAAATAGGTTAGTATTCTTGCTCTGCTTTCCATCCAGTGTGCCATTTCAGAGAACCACACTTGCAATGGGCACTAACTGTCGTCCTTAATTATAACCTCTGCACAGAAGCTATAGACATAGGTTAGATTGTTTTCCCACCTCTAATACAGTCACTACAGAAAGGGATTGAGACATGTGGGGACTGTGGCAGATTGCATAATCACTGTTAACACTTCAAAAGGATTTATTCTGTTTTGAAATATTTTACTTGTTTTGAAAGATCTCCTATTGGTGTTTGGGCAATACAGATGAAATAACATTTCTCAATAGCCATCAAGCTATTAAATGTGGCTATCTGAGTAGCTGGGTTTTTAAAACAGACTGTGCTCCCTAAAGGCCTGGGAGCAAGGGATTCCATGTACTTTTGCTTCTGATCTTTCTGGGTGTGTGCTGTTTAAGTCTGTTAAATTTAGTGAGCACTCTCCATTTCATGAAAAATAGAATGTCATTATTTTCCTTGTTTCCCACACTGCAACGACCATGCACAATTTTTCTTTTGCTTTCTGTACTTTACCAAATAGTTTTGAGAAATCATCAGGTGTGAAAAAAGCACAGTCATGGCTTTATGAATCTGCTTATTCTCTTCAGTGTTTGTAAGTGGCATTTTAAGGACACCAGATTTCATTGTTGGGGTGTCAGGAAGAGCTTGGTAAAATTCCTTCTCCCTTTCCCTTGAAAGTAAATATTCACTATTCATTGTTCATTATATTATTCACTCATTATTCATTGCATAATGGTCCCTATAACTTTAGCCTTTATAGAGGTCAAAGGACATCAAACAAAAAAAAATGGCTTGGGTTATTACAGTGAAAGGATTACTACACTGAGATGTTTATTTTTAGGGTAACAGAAGCACAAATTAGGTAGAGCTAGAGGAGATGCAGGTTTGGTAGAGGAGGTTCAGGGTTGCTAAGATTTTCATCTGAGATTACCTCTCTTTCTAGTATGGAAAATATTGCTTCTTGCGTCCAGAATAAACAGCTAGTTCACTTGGTTATAAGGTTCACTTGGTTATAAGGTTCACACAAGTTCACTTGTTTGTTACCATGCAACACAGGTACCATTCTTTCAAACAAAGACCAAGAGAAAAGCAGACTGGAGGTTAGAGACTTAAAAATACTAGTGATATGCGAGAGACGAACTCTACATACAAACAAACAAATGAATAAAATTCTGTTCTCCCATTTCCATTTCTAACCATTAAAATATTCCTTGGCTGCTTACCTTAGCCATTGCTAGTGTCGCTATGATGCTAGAATTAAAAGCTGTAGTAAACCAAAGACTTCTGGGTGATCTTTACAAATTCATGACTGCAGTCAGGAGGAAAAGGACAGGGAAGTCATAAAATTTCACCCACCTCATACACGGGAAAAGTAGCATTTAATCAAATAATCTGTAGCAATTGTGCCTCTCATGTTTGTGCCTCTCTGTCACTAATGTTATCAGTGATTTGTATGCATTACTGTCACACAAATAACTATGAGGGATATGGAGATACAAAAATGGAGTTATGGGGCCAGGAAGACTACATTTAAAAATCCAAGCCAACTGTAGTAACAAGGAAAATATCACAAAGTTGCAACAATCAAAAACTAAATATGGAATTGTGATAAATGTATAAAAAAGATACTCTGCAGACCTCCAAGGTGGGTGTTGCTGAGTATGAATATTTATTCATGTCCACTACTGTCTTATTTTACATAAGCACAATCTGACAGTGGTCTAATTTCTCTTAAATATTCTGTGCATTTGAAATAAATATGCAACTCAGCATGTACATAAAACAGCATCTGTATTACAAAATTTATATCCTCTGCTGGTTAACACAAAGTTGTGAAAAAATCTGTGGTAAAAAAAATGAATCTGGAATACAGAATCACCTATGACTAAGGCTCGTAGTTGTAAGTTTGAAAGTTTTTCAGTTAAATTCAGTACATTTTTCTCTAAAGAGTCTGCTCTGCTTCTCAAAATTCAATTTTGCTTCAGTTATTGGCCCTGAAAGTTACTTCCGTAGTCAAAAAGTATCAAGCAATTGCTTGAGAGAGAATCATTACTATGGTATTAAATTTGGCAGTGAAATTGCAAAGGAAATACATCGTGCACTCTAAGTGTTTGCATCAGACTAAATAAGGAATATGTTTGCTCCAACCTGTAATTTTGCAAAAAGCTTCATTGCATTTTACTCACGTTAGAAGACTTTCTTTTTTACCAAATCAGGATGACATAAAAATTGTTGAAGGACTTCACCAACTTTTACAGCTCGTGGTGCACTGATGTTCAATACTGCATGAGGATCCCTGTCTTTTCAGATGTAGTATTAAGCTAATGTCATATTTTCCTAATTAACTTTTCCCAGGGTACTTTAATCAGGAAAAGCGCAGTTTAGGTCATGTTCCCTCTATTCTGTCCCTAAAGTGCTACCAGATTTACTCTTCCTCTAAACTGTTGGCTTTATTGATTGCAGTCCAGATTCAAGGGTGCCATAAGTTATTAAAAATCTTTAAGGAGATTATGCTTTTTTTGGAGTTTCAGGCTTCTTATAGTTTGTTACTGAATGTATTTCATTTCTCAGACTCTTCTAGGCATTTTTAGGGCGAGAGAAAGCCTATCACATCCTGTTATATTTGTCACAGAATTAGATAAAGCAGAATGACAGCGTATTTGGTACACACTAACAATGTCGTTGGACTTTAGCTGGTATGAGACAAGGGCTTACTGAAAGGTTTCATCTTTCTACTATGTCAAAAGACTATGCAAAAGGCCAGAAATGAAATGCCCCTTGCTGCATGCAAAGAATAGTTGAGAAGTCATTAGATTTCCCTTGCATAAATGATCCTTGAAGGTGGCAGCTGATCAGTCCTTAAGTGTTAAACTTTGCTTTACAGCAATGTGTACCTGAGCCCTGGGAATTGGGTAAAATGTTCCTGGGGAAATTCCAGCCTTTCGTGACACTGTGACACTTCAACTCCTGCCCAGTCTAAACTGTTCTAGTCACTTACGCAATTCTCAGAAGTATCCTCCCAAAGGAACAAAGATATTTTTTGAGGAACAGGGAGCAGAAACTGTTTGATAGCCTTTGTGAATTCATGGGGCTTTTACCACTGGACTAAATAAAATGCAGAGGCAGATAGAAGGGAATTCCTTAGTGATAGCAAATTCCTAGCTAACACTAATTTGTTACAGAAAAGCTTTGGCACTCTAAGCATATGTATACAAGTTATGGTTTCAATCATTTGGACTTACTTTTTTGCTAATGTGTGATGTATTGTTCCATGAATTTTGTCCCCCAAAAGCTCTTTAGTTACTTTTATTTTTTTTACATAGCTCAACATCAAATCAATGCTGCTTTTCTAAATACTGAAAAATTCTAAGTTTCAAGTACTCATTTATTCGAATGCTACAAAATGATTTTTCAAGTCTATCCATTGTCAGTTAATTTCATGTCCAAATGGTGTGAAATAATAAATTTTTGTGTTTCTTTGGTACAAAACCATAAACTATTTCATGTTCATTTGGGACTGGTATTCAAAGAAGATCAGGGGCCAAAAATCGCTTCTTTTACAAGAGGTGTGTGAATTTTAGTGCCTATCCACGAAGCTCTGGCTAACAGGGTGTGTGATCATGAGATTTGGTCTGTAAAATCCATAGATCTCATTCTGGTTTTAATTTTACGGGTGTAACCCAACGCAATTCTTGGGATTTCAATGGATTAATCCCAAGAATGAGAGTGAGAACAGACTGTGACCCATGTTGTTTAAAGATTAACTCTTCTAATTCCCATATAACTCAGTTGGATCATTTCCAGTTAGCTTCCCTTTTTTAAAATGAGGCAGGGAAGAAGCTGGGAGTGAGTGGTTAGATCAGCATCAGAGGCCTATTAGGGCCAGTGAATACTGTATATGCAAATAACTACTCAAAACATTCCTTTCTGTAATGGAAAAAGGGAGGATCCACTGCTGTCAGGTTAATCTAACACAGGCAGCAACAGAAGTATATATATTTTTAAATAGATTTCAAATTTGAGCATAACTATATGAACATTTTCTTTTAAAATGGATATAAATCATTGTTTTTACAAAATGATACACCTGAAAAAAGGTAAAATTCTTATTGTTTCCATATCAAAAATCCTCTTTAAAATTTTCTTGTTCTGTTTGCTTACCTTTTGACTCTTCAAAACAAAATTTGCTTTTTGAAAAGGGGCTTTGAGACCTTCAGATATGCTTCCCTCCCATTGATTTTTTAATAATAGAAAAAAAAGGGTGAGGGGTGGGTTTTTGGTCTGTAAACAATTTTACAGTCCTTAGGTAAAGCCTAGTAAATATAATGTTTGTGCTGAGTATATGTCTAAAGGCAGATACCATATCAAACATTTTCTGTTACATCATTTTGTGGTTGATGTTTGAAATATAACACACCATATTGTGGTTTGCCTTCAGTTATGCAATGAACACCCGCCCCTGTGCATTGTGATCTCTCTGAATTTTTTAGATCAGCTAGGTTACTATGAAACTCGCAACAAACAAAACTCTGTTGTAATAATAAGGTCTGTTCTTCATAGACATCCTGACAAAATTATGTACTTTTTTTCAATGATCTGATTCTAGACTAGCACTAAGCGTTATGATTCATTCAAGCTGACTTTTGGAGGTTCAGCTGGAAGCACCTCAAGTTGAGAACCTTCCCCCAAGGAGGAAGCCAGGCCTCATCTGCTAAAATGACTACGAAAGAAGCTCGGACCAGTTAGTTAGTCCTTCGTTAATCAAGGTTCTGTAGGTTCTGTCTGTTACTATAGTCAAGGGTATAGCCTATAGATTTTTGGAATGGCTTACCAGGTAAAGGGTAATGGATTTCCCCTAAGAAGTCCTACATTTGTGCTGAACTTTATCATGATGATGTTGGGTGAAGCAGCGGAACCAGATAAGCTAACTTTCATAAATTGCTCAAACTAGACCCCGTTTTTACCTTTAACATCCCTGTTCTTTGTTTAGTTTTGAATCTGTTAGGTATTTCCTATTATCTGAGTGGCTGTTTGCATAATAAACCTTCAGGTTGTATCTTTCACTAGCCCATTAAACTAATAAGGAAGAAGCACAGTATTTCCCTCTTTAACCTGCTGCACAATGTTGAAAATGAAAAATGTCAAATATATGTATAGAAAACCCTGCCAAGAGTTGCTTTGTTTATAGAATCAGTTTCAAGCTTCTCATCATGTTTCAGCTGTGTTAAGTTAGAAGAATTTCTGTGTCAGAATGTTCCACTTCGGACACTAGTGTTCATCAGACGGATCAGCAGGATGCTTCCATTTCATTTCCTCTTTCTTTCTTTCTCTCTTTCTCTCTTTCTCTCTCTCTTTCTCTCTCCCTCTCTCTCTTTCTCTCTCTCTTTCTCTCTCCCTCTCTCTCTTTCTCTCTCTCTTTCTCTCTCCCTCTCTCTCTTTCTCTCTCTCTTTCTCTCTCCCTCTCTCTCTTTCTCTCTCTCTTTCTCTCTCCCTCTCTCTCTTTCTCTCTCTCTTTCTCTCTCCCTCTCTCTCTTTCTCTCTCTCTTTCTCTCTCCCTCTCTCTCTTTCTCTCTCTCTTTCTCTCTCCCTCTCTCTCTTTCTCTCTCTCTTTCTCTCTCCCTCTCTCTCTTTCTCTCTCTCTTTCTCTCTCCCTCTCTCTCTTTCTCTCTCTCTTTCTCTCTCCCTCTCTCTCTTTCTCTCTCTCTTTCTCTCTTTCTCTCTTCCTTCCTTTCTTCCTTCCTTTCTTTTTCCCTCTGGAAGGCCTAGTCAAATAGTCTTTACTTTTTTCAATAATTTCTTCTTAGAATGACACTTTGAAACAGTGAAGCTAATGATGAAATACTTCCAAAAGTGAATTGAAAAGAAAATCCAATTCCATTTTCCCTAAATCAAATAATGGAAGTATTCTTATAGTGGTTAATTATAGTGTCCTTTGAATTCGTGAGGTAAGTGACATGCAAAAATATCTGCTAATTAAAATCTCAAAAAGAAAGTACGGGAAGTCATCTTTGCAATAAGGTTCTATAACATTCATTAATTGAATTGGTAATACAAATCCCACTTATTTCTTCTGCAGATATTTTAATCCCATCCCTGCAGATACAAGGGACAAAGTCAATTCTCTGACACCTACAGGTTACTTGCTAGGTTCATGTATAAGTGTTTTGGCCTCAAGCTGTTTGAAAAGATGTTAAAATGTAGCTCTTCTTTGCCTTTTCATTGTGTGTAGAAAATCCATAAATCATTTGCGCCTTTATTCAGCCGCACATAGAACTCATTCAGAACTCCTGTTTCTGACCTGCATGAGTTTCTGCAGGATTTTATGTATAAAAAGTCTTGTGTGGAAGTGTCTGCAGAGTAAATTCTGAAATTTGCATGAATACGGTACCTCTGACTTTAATTTCCCTCTTGCAATAGCACGAAACAAAGAATTGCTCAAATGCGTTTGTGTTGAAACAGCAAAAACCTGTAGAATCCTATAACCAGGGCAGAACAACTAATGAGAGAAAAAAGTTGCCTTAACTGTAGCACTTTTCTTAAAGTATAATGTAGGTATAATTTACATAGAATTGAGTTTGCGAGGGAAACACATTCCTTGTTTCCAAGTCATTGGAGACTTCCAATTTCCATATCCATGCCTTTTGTCCAACCAAGTTCCTTCCAGAAAACTGGTGGCTTCAGAGATAAAGTGAAGGATCTTGTTTAGAGACCATATTATTAACAAGCAGGAAACTCTGTGATGTTTATAAAAAGTTCCGTGTTTCCATTCCTTTTCACCTGTATTTTCATATTGCTTCTTATTTTACCATTTTTACAAGGTAGTGTTCCTGCAAACAGAGGAATTAAGCTTGGATTTTTTTCCCCACCAAGTACATTAACAAAGTATGTTAATTAATATACAATTTTAAGTCCAAGGAAGGTGGCAGTTATTGGGAAAAAAAAGCCATGATCTTTTCTGTAAATTCTATATTTCCAGAAGAAATATCACGAGAGGAAACTACTAGGTCATCCAGTATAAGTTGGATTGGGCACGTTCCAATGGAGCAATCTGGAAAAAAAGACAAAACAGGCAAGAAATGTGTTTAATCTGGATGCATCCCAGGTTTATGTAAGTATACAGAAAACTGCTGTACGAGAGGAACAGGATGATTGATGTCACAGTGATACGAAATACATCTTTTGACTTTCTGCATGTTTAGCTATATACCCAAATTGTCTTAGAATGCAATGTCTTTTTATTAAACAAATGCAGACTACTGTAGCGGAACATATTTCCTTATTTCACCTCTATCTACAGAGAGGTGATCAGAGTTTTCAACAACCAAAAATGGTCTGGCAGAAGCACAGCACCAGTCTATCTGTTGGTGTAATGAGCTAACCTATTTTACAGATACATAAATCCTCCAATAAAAGGCAAAAATGATGGATCAATACTGTATCCCAAGACCTGCTGAAAGCGAATGAATTATGCCTGAACCCATTCAGTTGCCATGTTTACAAACCAGGGGTCATGCACTGTAAGTTAGCTTCTCCTTGATTCCAGTACACCAGTATTGTTGAACTCAGTGGAGGACAGCTGGATATTTTCACAGTATTGAGAAGTGTGCTATATAATGCCTTACACAAAATGCAGGAGATGTATTTTTTCCCTTAGGAACCTACATTCTAAGGGCTGGTCTAGACTGCAGAGCATAGCTGTGTCTGGGTTTCTATATGTGCAAACACAGAGACCAGACAAGAGGCCAAATTCTATCATCCCCTGGGAATTTTTCCAGCAACCACAACCACTGGGATTTATACTCGCAGACACTGCTGAATTCTAAAAGAAGTCTAATTATATATCAACATAACCAAAACATAAAGAGTAGTCAATGCCAGAATGGGCAGGCTACTTAGCCTTGATATTTTCTTCAATACATTTAATAAATATGAATTGCTAGCTGCTTCAGTGCTTTCTTCCTCTCCCTCTTTTGCTAAATCATCCATGTGCCTTTTGTGATAGTAGAAATGTAGGAAAAAAGAAGTTATTCATTTCACTGTCAGCAAAATACCAAACTGCTCTCATCATATCTGCAATGGTGAGGAAAGAAAGATGGGAAATGTCACTCAGTTTCTCTGGCCCCTGATCCTGAAGTTCCCTCTTCCGGTCTCTCTGCTCCATCACATAATAATACGGCCCTGAGATACCGTAATCTGTGTATCTATATGTACCATATGGTTTCATATGGATCTATCCTCTGATTAAGAATACTGTCCTGTACTGGTGGAGCTCACCTCATGGCAATGGAAAGCAATCTATCAAATTTTCTGTGAGATTAGGGTAGTGTTGGGCTTGTCAATTGAGACTTACTTTGACAACAAGTTGAAGTGAAGTCCCTAATGTCAGTTTCCTTTGTCAGTTGTCCAGCTACTCCTTTCTTCTGCCAATTGCATGCAAGTGTGTTTCTGGTGCTCCTTGCAAAACCTTGGGCCTCTTAGTCTTTGAACCTGAAATTAATCAGAAGACTAATATATTTAGCAACCTGATGACTACTGAAAATGAGCAGATGGCACTTTCTTCATGGATGCCTAAAGAAACAGAGAATTAACTTCCTACTAATTTTGTAGTGTGAATTGGCTGGATAAGGGAGCAAGATTTCTCACAATGTCTGCACTATGGCAAAGGTCACAGGGTGTCCTCAAATCCTAAGACACGGAAGGTTGGGAGGCAGGAGGACTCTGCTTGTGTGACCACTCACCAGAAAAGCCTGAGTGAGAGGTTTGCATAGTCAAAGCAGTTCCAGGGGGAAAGAGGATTCCTAGTGTCCTGCTCTTTTTCACTCTGTCCTAGTGCAGTACATCCTATAGACTCTGTCCAACCACAGATGGCTTCTGGAAGGTGGGAAGGGCAAGAGATTGGCTTTTCTGACAGTTACTAGCTATAGCCTAGTCACATAAGCAAAGCAAATTGGAAATGGCACCTTTGCCATTTAGAATAAAGCGGATGCCTCCATATCAAAGCACAAGTGTGATGTGACACATTCATGAAGACTATTAAAAAGAGAGAAAACCAACACTAGCTTAATATACTGTCAAAAACTATAAATATAATTATGGCAAAAGTTCAATGTTTAGATGTTAAGAAATTCCAAGTCAGTGGAGTTCGAGTCCTGAGAAGGCTTGAAGAAAGCACTGCTTTTATTCAGGAATTCCAATTACTTTTAGGTGGTTATTTTTAAGTGAAGGAGGGAAACTTAAGCTAATGTGTTCCTGTAGACTTTTCATGTGAACTTTTGAAGTAGGAGCAGCTGATTTTTCACAGGTAGAAACTGAACTATTAAAATAAAGCTGTGGATTCCTGCCTTTCTCTATAAAGCACTTCATAAAAGCAAAGCCTCTATTTATGGTTCTTGCTTCTGTTTGAAAAATGGAGAACATATGAATGACGTTTTATGACATAGTGTAATTTCACCTGAGATGCCTTTATTGCCAGCACCTAATATGTGCTGCCACTTTTTCTGCAGCTGCTTGGAGCTGTTGTTCTGCCATTGAATATAGCAGGAGTCATGTCTTGAAATATGGTTGTTTCTCTTTGGACAATGTCAAAGTACATAGAATGTTACTTTGCCCAAACAATTCATATCACATGACAGCTAAAGATGTATAAAAGCATTTGTCTGAGGAGTACATTTATATTGTCTTGAAACTAAAGATGTTGCTGTGCAACAGGTCCAGAGGACCATAATTTCCAGGGTGTGTATTCTTTCCATTAAACCAGCTGACAGCTATGTATAATTTCCCCCAACTCAGCTACACTGCAACTGTGCACTGGCAAAGAGAGCTAAGGCATCAGCCAAAGAAGGGAGAGGGAAATGTCTGGCTCTTCCAATAGCAGATTAATGTGTCAAAAGGAGAGGAAGTACGTATTGAAAATATCAGTGCACTTCTGAGTTGTGCCTGCCAAAGGGTGGATCTGCATAATTCATCCAGTGACTAGCATTATTACATCAGTATTTTCAAGTCTTAGCTATGCACTTTCAATATCTAGTATAGGGTGAGTGTTTGGAAAGCCTGTTCTATACTTACATACATATGCATTGTAATATCTCAGAGAAGATTACATTAACTGCAGGTTTATCTAGCTGTCATTATGTCAAGTAAGGAATAATGTTTTACTGAAAGTCTCAATCTACTGTAGCACAACACCAGACTATGTTACAGTAACAGAAAAGGCTTAAAGATAAAAAAAGCAATACTGGATATATTTTCAGTATTTGAATAAGCGTGCTTTAGGAAAGCTGAGGGTTATTTCATTGCTTGTGGACTTGCAGCCATTTGAAAATCAATACATGGAGTGATGTGATCTTTTGATCAGTGGTAAATGAAAATGGGATCAGCCTTTATCTTTGTGAAAATTAATAAGATTACATGCAGTTCATTACCTGCCCATAGTGAAGAGCCCTGTGTCTTGTGCAGCTGTCCTTCAAGCTGTCCTCCAGTTGCTTTCAGCAGATTGCAAAGCTCTGTGTGAGATGGTGATTCCTAACACTAAAACTGAAAACCAGGATATGAGACTGAACAACTCAGGGACTAGAAAAGGTAGCTGGGAACACTTTGCTCCTCATCACACAGACCAGATGACAAGATGACAAGATGACAAGATGGCCACATGCACAGAGAGGCAGCAGGGTACAGTGTTTAGTGTACACCTTAGATGAAGCTAACCCCTTTCTTCAAAAAGAGAAAAATATATGCATAACTAACTATCCTGCCAAGCTCCTTAGCTAGGGGGTTCCTTACTGATGTTTCAGGCTTTATTTTATTTTTGCTCACTTGGTCACAACAGCTTAAGTAATTATGTATAAATAATAACTTGGTTGGAGAATGTTTAATTTTAGAACATTTCTGTTTGAACTGGTGTCCACCCAGGTTGCCAATATATGAAGACTGGAAATTTGGCATTTAAAACGAGTCCACTGAGCCAATACTATTGCACGGTGGATCTGTTACAATTACCAGGAACGTTTTTGTAACCTGTTTATGATTTATTTCATATTAGTGAATCTGTTCAATTCCAACTGCCATCTTATTTTTTTTCTTTCACTTCCAGATCATTTATTTTTCTATAATACAGATGTTTTGTTTTGTTTTTCTAATGAATTATGAGTTGTCCCATGACAAAGGTGTTTACAGTAAAAAAGAAACAGCAACCTTACACTGACATTTTAATGTGATCCTGATATTTTTCTTTCCTCTGTCTTGCGGGGCCAAATCTTAATCTTTTGTAAAATGCATAGCTGTGGTGATTCTAATTCCTTTAATAATTATTTATTTATTTAATTTACATCTTTATTTATATTCATATACAATATAGATTTAAATATTAATATTTATATTTAAATATCAATGTTGATGTTTATTTATTTTTATTTAAATTTTATTTATTAATTAATTTAATTTATTTAATAATTATTTATTTAATTCCTTTAATACTTATCTTCTAAATAGTTTCTATGTCTCTTGCTGCTTCCCAAAGGCATCTGCCACTAAAGGCAAAAAGCATGAGATTGCATTGGACCTGTGTCCAAGCTATGAAATCTCTCTCTGCAATGGAAAGGAGAAGAAGAACAGATGTCATTAAAGCTTCACAGCATGAAGTATTAGTACTTTTCTCATATAAAGGCAGGAATAGGATTAGAACCAGAAAATATCACCCATTTTCCTTCTGCTCCCTGATTGACAACATGTAAGAACAATGAGAGAAAAAGCAGATGAGATGAATGATAGGATGACCGAATACACACTATCTACCACTTTACCTGTATTTCATAGGCAGCCTACTATACTTCTGACAATACTTCAGCTAGGTCAGTTAAATATCTTTTTATCTTTAATAGCCTTTAATGTGATAATGGGGTAGAATAGAGCTAATTAAAAGTTACTATAGGAAATACCACAGTATGAAACTCTAGCCTCTTTAATTCAGAATTGCAGAGAACTCAACTTTTTGTTAAAGTGATAGAGAAGGGCCCTATAATATTACAAAAATAGTATTTCATCATGGTGTTTATTGACTGGTGCCCTGTATTTGATTTAATTTTCACAACCATGACACATACTGTAGCATGTGTAAATATAGTTCATGCTAAGGACCAAAAAAAGGTAATGCCTCCAGTCAGAACAGAACTAGAGATATAAAACATTCCTGTGATTCCATATTTTCAAAAATGAAGCCTGACTTAATGACCAAATGGGTGTTTGGTGCTGAAATACCTGAAACATCTCTAATCTATTTAATTGGAAAACCTGAAATTGACAAAATTTAGTCTTGAAGTGAAACTGCAAGTAGGGAACTACTGATGGACTCCGTTGGTTCAGCTCTTTAATGTTTAACACTTCATATTAAAGACACTCTTTGGTGAAAGGAGGAATTAATAATTGGACTGTTGAAGTATAAAGTGACGATGCGCAACTTGTGTCAGTGTAAAAAGTCTGATGAAGACTCAAGTGGGAAAAAAACACCCCATTAGCAATAAAGCCACTAATTCAAGTTAAGTATATGAATTAGGAAACTAATCGAAAGGCCTACTTAATGGCAAATGGCTAATGCTAATTAGCATACTGAATAGAAGCAGTAATATACTGTCTGTCATAATGTTTAAAACCATGACTAGGTCTAGATATTATTATATTATTTATTATATTTTGATTATAATGGGAGCATCTTTGCTGCTCATGTAGGAACTGTCAAGTAAGCTCACAACTGTAGTGTATTTGTACTGAATATCTGCAGGACTAATTGTTAATTACTTTGGGGACATGTTCACTATAAACTAATGCTAGACAGTATCTCACCTACTCACTGTGTGCTTTGTGTACTTTTTTTTATTTTTCTCACATAGCCCATTGAAAAATCTTTCCTTAACAACTTGACTAGAATGCCAAAATAGATTATACATGGAACATACAAAACTCCTATTTCCTCTTCAGCACAGACTCACCTTAAGCCCCAACTCCCACCTATTTCTCTTACTGTGATAAGAAAGTTTGTGATCTGATTTAAAGAATTTAGGATTAAAGATCAAGGAAAAAGGAATAAAGTAGAGTAACTGTAGGAGTCATAGAATCAAATAAGCTGTAGAATTTTATGATTTTTTTTCAGTGATTTAAACCACACTACAAAATCAGCTTAATAAAATCAGCTTTTGTCATTAGTACCTTATCAGCACTGTAGTTTTGAGAAATTTCAAAGGTATCTATGCAGAAAATGAAGGGGCAGATTTCACATTAGATTGATTAGACTAGAATTAGAACCTAATCCCTGAGGATTCCAAAAGTAAATTGGAGTATGCTGGATGGATTCTTTGCCGCTTCAGGGCTCTGCCAACACATAGGATAAATTAATTCTTGCCTCTGGTCATCAAAACATTCCTCAAGTTTAAAGGTGGTAGTTATGTAATACTCCTAGAATGGTAAGAGCTCCAGAGAAAACAAAAAGGGGAGAATGAAATCTTGGTATATTTACTCCCATCTTCAGATGTACTAACTTCCCAGGAATAAGAGGTATCTATCAGCAGAAATGCAGATGACTTAGGAATTAACCTATGGCAGACCTTTAAGGCAAGAGGACTGTATCAGTAATCTAAGAAAAATGGCTTTGTTGAGTCTTCATGATTGCAGACATAAATGAGATTAGTGCTTTGCCAAATTAGCAGCCAACTATGATTTTTAAAGGAAAATAAATATTCACTGAATGAAAGTCTGGGTGATGAGAGTATTTCATAATCTTTCCCCAGCTAGAAGTATCAGGTTTTCTCCAGAAATACAGTGATAAAATATACCCAGCAGCTGGTAATTATCTGAAAAAACATTGCCTGTAGAAGTCTCTGGATTTGGGTTATGGTGAAGCTTGCATAGCAGTTTCAGAGTGGGTCTTCTTTCTGTACTCTTCTTAAGTGTTTTTCTTGACTCTGTGATATAAAATTAGATGCTTGAAAAAATCTTAAGTCATGAAACAACCAAGTTTCTGTTTAAGAAAAATAATTTAAATTTCTGAGATCTACATGAGTGAGATCTACCAGATCTCTGCCCTCACCACTCTTTTTTCATAATGGGAAAATGTTTCATCCACTGGAACCATGGGTGGCTGTTACAGAACAGTTTTAGTTTTATGTCCCTAGAATACCTAAATGTGACAAGGGAAGGAAGAACAAAAATAAGGAGGTTATCCTTGGCTCTCCTCCTGCCAAATACTCTTGAAGTCAAGCCTTGGCTTTCAAAGTTTGGTGTCAGTTTTCAGCTGAGTCTTTTACTCTGCTGAAAGCTCCTCACAGTCTCGTCTGTTCTCCAGGAAATCTCTTTTCGCCATCTCTATCACAGTCTCTGAGGGGAAATGGATGTTCCCTGCTCCTTTCACTAGCTGGCGTATGATCTACAGGATTATATGGCTTTCCTGAAATTCTTTCACAGTCTTGAGATCGGCTTGCCACACGTAAGCATCTTCCTCAAACCATGATAATTTATTTCCCCTCAGAAGGAACAATGTTTTTCCCATCTTTTCAGAAGGTTCTGCCTGATTATGTCTGTCCTATCAGACATTCAGAAAGACATTTCAGACATTCAGAAAGAAACATTACCCACAATCTGAGAACAAATGGAGAAAAAAAATATCTTACAGAAAATAAAATAAAAATAATAATAATAATAAAAACTTTAAAAATCTGCCAAAACAAAAGAGCAAGAGGGTTTTTTTTGTTTTCTTCAGGTTGAATTTCAAAGGCTGATAAATGATTTCAGGGAATAAAGTCTTTCTAAAAGCTGTGACTCTCAAAATTTCACTTCAAGGAGCTAGGAACTCCTAATCTGTCCAATGGAACCATGACGATTCAGGCTTATTGAGCTGTGCTTCAGAATATATGTTCTGAGGCATTTGTTTGATATTAGTGGGTCAATCAGAGAAGAGATATGGTGCACAATACATGGACATCTAGAAGACCACAATGTGCTGAAACTTGAGGTATTTGTTGGAAAGTAGGAACTGTAAAATTGAGAGAAAAGATAAATGTTTTCATTGGTACAAAAGCAATCAAAAAAGTCAGTGAAACCAGGCTTTTTTTGAGAATGCTGTTAGACCTTCTATACAGTCTTTTAGTGTTATCATGTGCCGTTGTGATGATAGTTCCACAGTTTTTTTTACAAAAGAAACAAAATATGCAAATAATAGTAGTTAGACCACTAACATAAAATATGGATTATTGAGAATGTATTAGACAATCCTACACCAATAGTAATACTTCTTGCAGAAGGAAGTATTGAGGACTGGAGAGCTTACTGTTCCAGAACTTCCTTCTGCTCATATCTTGCATTCCACCTGGGGAGATGGTGGATTTTCTTTTTATCTGTAAAGGTAACTTCAGTTGGCGGACACTTTTCTGTGCCTTGTGAGGTTTTTTTTTTCCTGTGGGTTTTTTTTTTTTCTGTGTTTAGGACCTCCTCTTTTTGGCATAACCTTACATTTTATAACTTTGATTACTGTAAGGATAGAGGACATAATTTTCTTTATATTCTGTAAATTTTCTGTTCTTTTCCATTGCTATCTTGCTGTATGTGCTATAGATATGGTTATAAAAAATGCACTAAATATTTTATCATGCAAATGGTACAGATATGGTATATCGTGATCAAATCCTGGAGAAATCCTCTTTTCAGCTTCTGTCTCTTGGCACTTTCAAAATAGCCCAACAGTCTACAATAATTTCACAGTTGTGGTTATTTTAGGCTGATGAAGATGTTTTATAGATGTTTTTCTGTGCTAAGAAAGTATGAAGCAAGTTGTACAAAACCATATGAAGTACCTGAAATTTGCTATTTTAAAATTGTTTTTAATATGGCACACTTCAAATAATTTTAACTCAATAATTTCAAAGTTATTTGCCTTACTGGTGCAATCACTATCCTCTAATTTACTTTGAGTCTCTGGTCTAATTTTCTTTTTTCTTCCTACTTCCCATTTTCCTGTATCTGTGCAATTCGTGTTAAAGAACCTGAGTCCAATAAATGTGATTTAGTAGGATCTGTCTCTACAACTTTCAGTACAACTTCCAGTCCTTTCATTAGCATGAATAAAAATACAGTGTGTATACCTTGTTCTTTACATAATATCTTCTACTTAGCCCTTTTCAAGTAGTTTATAGAATAACAAGGACATAATTTCTAAGAAATCCCAGTTCAGAAACTTATTTAACCAAATTCTCTTCTACCGGAATCATTGGTAATATTCCCACTGACTGCAGCCAGCAATTTCGCTAATAGACTGTTCTTGGTATTCGTTATATGTTACTTGCTGGAGAGTTAGTCTGTAATCGCTGTACATCTTTTGGCATAGACTGTCAGATCCCTAGGGATTCCCGTTAACTGCACATGCTGAGTAGCCTTGAAATGCAGTTTGTAAAGGAAAGTGAGATCTATAACTGGCTATGTGCGTCTTTTACAATGCAACTGAATTGCCAAAGTAATGAGTATCTTGTAAACATTCCTAAAAGTATTCTAGTGCATGGGGGAAGGGAATGGGAAGAAGGAGACAGAAGGAAACAGAAGGACATTAAGGAATGGGATGAATGTCTTTTATATAAAACATTGTTTTGTCCCCCCTCCCCATGCCTTTTGGATTTCCAGTCTATTCAAATAACTTCTAAGAATACTGGCTTCTAACAAAAATATGCTTTGTGTTAATATGTGAGGTATTTAGGTCACTGAGCATTGCTCATTTTTGTCTAGCCCTTGAATTAGATGAGGTTTCTAATAGCCACTGCAGCTAATGAAAGTCGTCTCTGTTTTCGTACCAACTTCCAGACAAAGAAATGCTAGGAAACCTGCGTGAATGTTGGTTAGTGACAGTTGCTGATCCTAGCAGGAAAGTATGTTGCTGCTATCTGATAGCAAGTGTGCTGTTCTACCAAGAAATTAAATTACCACACATATACCAGATAGATTGACTAATCTATATGAATTGATTGATTCTGAATAGATTCTTCTGTTCAGAAAATAAATGCAGTAGAATTCTTCATTTGTACTGTTTTGTTCTCAGATGTTGAAGTAGGAGACTACAGTCTAAAAAAATTTGTTTAATTTGTGACTGAAACTAGGCAGCACCTGATTTTCCACGGCCACTAACATGGAGACTATTCTCAGATACAGAATCAGAGAATTACAGAATGGCTGAAGTTGGAAGGGACCGCTAGAGGTCATGTAGTCCAACCCCCCTGCTCAAACAGGAACATCTAGAGCATGTACGAGCATACGGATCTGCAACCAAGCATGTGGCCAGGAAGCAGTCATGTAAGGACAGTCTTTGAGGAAGGTGATTGCTCAGACTGGTAGGACCTGAAAGGATTACAACTGCTTAATTAATAATAATAATAATAATAATAATAATAATAATAATAATAATAATAATAATAATAATAATATAATTAATAATACGTGTATTATATACATATAATATATATACAAATAATAATAATAATAATTTATTTTTATTTATTTATTTTGTACAGTGGTGAATACCCTGGAGATGTAGGTATATTAAGGTTACAGAATGTTATGGAAGAGCTTCAGGTATATATGCTGAAGACTGTCAGTAATCACGGAGTCATTGTGTAAATTACAGAATGGAAATGAGAAGCACTTCTCTCACATCTTAGCACCCTGTGCACAACTTGTGCTGACCTAGTGAAGACTACAAAACCAAAAGTGTAAAAATCAATATCCTTTTAACATAAGCAAGCAATTTACAAAAGATTCTCACAGTAAATCCTACTGTCTGCTGTTCCTGTGTCTTAAGTCCATTAACACTGTTGAAGATTAAAATGGTGATGTGCTCAAGTAGTTACGTGTGCCAACAGAAGTCAGTGTGCTGCAATTCTGATATTGAACGTAGGCAATTGATATCTTGTGTCTCTATAACTCATACTGTTAACATATAATATGGAAAATATAGTACTCCAAGTCAAACTCTTAAAAATAAAAAATATGGGTATTAATATTTTCTTGCATAAACCTAGTTTCTACTGTGCATGTGTACTAGGACATACATTTTCCCCTTTCCCCCTCACAAGATCCCTGCATAGTTCTGTCCACAGACTGGACATTTTAGATAGCTCTACTTGATTTAATGAGTAACTATTCAATAATTTTTCATTGCTGCTCAATGTGTGGCCCATTTACTGAACACAAGACAAACCCACATCTGAAAACAATGTTACTCATTTTCTCATGGGATTTATTATGGGATATGTCACTGGAGAACAAATACTTCAAATCAATTCATTTTCACAGTGTAGTATTCCCATACTGCAAATTGCAAACTACAGTACAGACATCAAAGTTGACAAGCTGTTAAATTCAGATATCCAGTTTGAGTCTGGAAGGACCTGAATATTTGTATGCAATTTAGGATTATGGAAGACAACATATTTTCACAGTATAATTTCTATGCCCTTCAGTTGTAATCACAAGTATTAGTTTTGCTGAGGGTCACATCTATGGATGTAAATACAGACAACGAGACAATGAAGAATAACCCAGTAGCAACTGCCCTAGGACAAGTTCAGCTTCAGGGAGTTGTCCAGCATCATGTTGAAACTCTGGATCATGTTAGCATCTTGTCCCTTTCCCCAAGGGAAGATTGAACTGCAGAAATCATGAGACTAGAGCTTGGAGAAAGTTTGGAAGTCAAAAGGCTTCCTGAGATAATATCTCTTTCTGTAAAGTCTTTGTTCATATTGTGGAGAAAACAAAACAAAACAAAGGAAAAAACAGGAGAATAATATTTCAACATTTAGCAATATGTATTGTTTGATGTGATTGTAGTTAAGTGTTTCATTTTTTCTTCACAAATTATTTTTCAATAAAAAACTTCCCAACATTTCTTTTATAATGTTTATATAATATCTAGCTCAATGAAAGATGATGTATCTAACTGGTGAAAAGTGCTTTTAATTCTAACTTTCTATGGAGAATTTTGTGAATTCTTTTGAAATCAGAACTGAAACCTTCCTCCTCCCCAAAACAACAGGTTAAGAGGAAACCTTAAGGAACCTTACTTCTCCTTACTCATTTATAAGAGTCTGTCAGTCATTTTCTTCAGGATCTACCTCATTTTCATCCTCCTTTCATTCTCCTTTTTGTCCCTGAAGGTACCATTGTCTTCTTCATGTCCTGATGCTCATTCTTTCCCAGAGCAGGTCTCTTCCTTGCTTAAAATTTTACAACCATTTTATAAACTTTATCCTAGAATCTGTGCACAAAGACTTGAATTAAGATTACATGGGAAACTATAATTGCACTATTTCCCAGCTTTCATCTACATGCCTTGGCAGATTTAATTTTATCCTCCATGTGTGTGTGTTTGTCAGAGAAAGGGAGAGAGTATAATAGAGAAAGCAAATGCATCCTTGGGATTTCAGAAGAACAGTGTAGAATACCCACAAAATTCTAGTGTGTACCTTACTGACATGAAAGTTATTAGAATTATTGGAACTTCAAAATGTATGGAGAAAGGCTCCTCCACTTGTTCTAGAAGTGAAGCTAGCAGCTTTGCAGCAATGAACTGTAATGCTGTGCAGAAAATAATGCTACAGGAGGGTACTGTTCCAATTGAGTTGATAATAGTAATTATCAAGAGAGGAATTGCAAGACTTTTTATATAATTTGTCTCTCTTGTAAGCTCTGAGAAGGAATGTGATATCTTAAATGTGTGGGACTTCCTGCTCTCATATTTGATCTGTACTGCATTGTCTTCAATAGGTCTTTGCTCCTGATTTTTTTTCTGACTCGGTTGTCTGTTGCCTTGTCTTTTTCACCACTAATCTCACTCCTTCAAGCTTCATTTTCTCCCTCGTGTCAATCTATTTACCAAGTAAGTGCCAGTTCTTCCAGACTCATAATCCAGTCTTCTTCTCTGTTTTATTGGCATGTGGTCACCCTTCCAGCCACATGTGCATTCTCCGTTCCCACTGGCTCCAATTCTTAATTTCCCTCCTAGGCATGTTTAGTGTACATGTCCCACCCTTGGCCTGTTACAGTTCACAACAGCTTACAAATCTTTTGTTTTTCTTTGCATGGCCTGGGTTGTTCACTATCTGATATGTTGATTCTGTCTTCCTGGGACAGATTCTGCCTTTCATATACACAATGTGTTGCTGGTGGTGTGCTATATTTTTAAGTCTTTAAGTCTTGGGTGCAATTTACTGCATATCAAGGGGAATGTCCAAGACAGACACATCTGGACTGCAGTGGTGTCCTTGTGAAATTGCTTTTCAACAGTTGCTTGCATCAGTGTTCTTCAGCTGTTTTTCTTCTCTTTACCAATCAACTTTATTATTATTACTATCAATGTGAGTAAACCAACACATTTTCCCTTGTCTCGTTCTCACAAAATATAAGAACTAATTCTTTTGGCTGAAGTTTAACATAATAAAATAAATCAGCTTGAGAGTGACATGAAAAATATAGGCCTACTTATTACAATCTGGCAAAATGTAAGCTGGTGAAAAATGTGGTCTTCTAATGGAAATGTCAGACAATCTTCCCAAGTGGTCACATATCACCCTGTTGGGCATTGGCAGAATCAACGCTAGAAGATTCCACTGTCCAGAAAAACAAAGCAAAACACAAAAGTCCTTGAGGTGTAAAGTTTCAGATCTTAGAATTTGAATGTGTGACAATTTCAAAAACAGAAAAAACAGAATGACATAATTATTTTTTGTGAAACTATAACGCCCATTGCTAATGATTTCTTATAATTTCATTCTGTTAGTGGTGCAGTACCTTTGATGCAGTAAGTGCTGTGCATTAGTATTTAAATAATTGAAAGTGTTGCACAGTAGCATGCTGGAAAGTGTCAAACAGTTGGGAAAGTTTTCTTCTTCCCTCTCTGTCCCTCTTTTTATATTTACTTTGGGTTGGTTTCAAGGAATTTGGAATCAGTTTAAACTTTGGAGGGTTTAACCCATTTATGAACTCTGGAAGCGTTTCCACAAATTCCGCTTGGTTGTCATGTTTCTCAGGAATGCTAGAGCTTTGTTGGATTGTGACAAACATTTTCTTGTGAAAGTAAGTTTGTAGGCTTTTAGTCTGGGAATACAGCAAAAACGATAATCAGATAGTTTTGTAATTGCCAGAACTTCTTAATTTGTGCCATGTATCTCATTCATTTTCATTTCTATTAAAAAATGTAGCTGTGTTGAGAATATTTTGAAATTGCTTTTACTGAAAAATAAATACCTTAAAACCAAAACTCAAATTGCAAGACAAAACTAGTGTTAGAAATCCTGGTGTTAAAAGCTCTATGTTATAATTTCAAATTTGTGACACTCTTTTTTCACCTCATGAACTTTACATGGATAAGAAGGCCCTAAAAATTGAATGGAAAATTCTGATTTCATTGTAAGCATGCCGTACTTATCATTTACTACTTAACTGAATATTTTTATTCACCTTTACAGTTATGTTCCTGTCCATCTGAGTTAATATTTCCTTTCCATTCAGTGACAATAAGTAAGAAGTTATGGATGTACTTTTCTACCTGCCTAAATGAAAATTTGAAAATCTAAGTTAAGGTTTTCTGAAGGCAAATGTTCAACCAAGGACGTCTTACGGATGCTCGGTTCTACTTAGTGTTAAGGATCTCTGTTTGTTTCAGTTGTTATCTGAAAAACTTTCAGAGGCTTTTGATGATTACAAGATGTTTTTGTGCAAAGAGATGCCTCTCTGTAAAAACACAGAAAAGAATTGTCCCAAGAAGAACTAGGAAGGGCAGCTCTTTCTGATGTCTTCAGATGGCTTTTGCTACCTTAAGTTATTCTGTCTACTATGCGGTCCTTAGATCATCCAGTTTCATTTATGGAGACAGATTCTTGTATCATTCAATACAAGTGTTAAGCATATAGCTACAAGCACAGAATGAACAGAGAGCACTGTGGGAATAGTTTAAAATGAAAGTATTAAATCATCAGGCCTACATAGTCAGACAGGATGGCGGATGAGTTCCCAAGTCCTTTCTTAGTCAACTACGTGTAAGTGTTCTGTGTAGTAGAGCTTAAATTGAGGAAGTCCTCAGCACTTCTTAGACTCATCAAAAGTATATTGGACTTTTCTCCCCTGGAAAAAAGTAGGAAAACAACATTTTTAGTCTCTGACAACTAAGAACTGAAAAACGTTGGCTAAAAATGAAAATATTTTGGATATAAATAACAGCAGTCTGGAAAAAGAGCCCTAGCTCTTTTCTCTATATTTAGAATATTTTGTTTTCATATAAAAAGTTAAAAATTTCTTGGGAAATGTTTGGTTCTTCTAAAGCAATTTTGTATGATAAAAATATAGTTTGGGGGAAAATCGCCTGAAGGTGGCTGAAAATCAGTCACTCTTTTATCTAATTACTGATGTAGTTGTCTAGTTTCATGTCTCACTCTAAGGGAAAGATGTCACAGTAATTAGTTTGACAGACTAATGGGAAAATCCAGAAGTAGGTGATGCGTAGTATAAAATACTGTTTATATATTAACTATCAAAAAACAATTTAAAAAAATCTTTAAATGGATATCTGAAGGAAGCTTTTCCAGCCCTTTAAAAGGTCATTTTGTTACTGATTTATGGTGTCCTTATCCAAGTATTTCCTTTTTGCAAAAAGGTGTTATGAAAGCTTTCTACAATTCAGCAAGTTTTATTTACCTAACATCTGTTAATCTGGACTTCAAAATACCATAATAGGGAGTTATTGATAAAATAGCTTCGAATAGTTCTTTGGGAAGAACATCTTCTTCAGCTTTGTTCCATGGCTAGGGTTTATTCTGTGTATAAAAACATCATTTATGAAACTCAAACTATGTATGTTTATTGTTACACATAAATGGCTACACTTAAGATACTGTTTGAGGAATTGGATATAAAATAAATTCACTAACTCATTCCTACTTGCTGCACAATACATTTATTGTGGAATTAGTAGGAAGGACAGACAATTTGCCAGAGATATAGCGGGGGTGATGTAAAGTGGTTCTTTTTGTTGTTAGTCGTGGTGTTTTTTTCCCTGACATCAAACAGTCACCATGGACTAGACATATTTTCTTGTCTAAGCAAAAACTTTGCTTAAAACTTATCTCTGGACTTTCTCCCTTATGCATGTTCAGTCCCCCTACATTCTTACACTTTCAACATTTGAGTCTCTGAATTCATTATTTAAAATGTTCAACTTATTCAGTTCTACAGTCATGACCTGGCAACCTGATGCATCTTGCCCTAAATATGGTTACCATTGGTTTTTACATGCCCATAGTTTGTTTTCAATTTTTAGTCATTTAATAGGTACAACTGTTGATGAATCAACAGGATTCAAGACATCATTTTCCTCACTGACTGACCATTTTTTCAGTAACACATTCAAGATAAACGTACTAAAATCAAAGATTTGACACTTGTATCAACCAGACTGGTTAGTTCTGCAAATTCTTTTATTTGCAAAAAGTTCATTGTTTGAGGAAACTGACTGAAATTCATCCAAGAAAATTTTTAAGTCTGTTGGATTATAAATTGTTAGTAAAGCATAGTACAGTAGTAGTTCTTCTTAAGATAGAGGTTTTATTCTAATATTCTACACTTGTCATGTTTTTCTTATTTCATAGCTTATTTACTATCTGTCCAAAACATCTTTTGTGTTTGTGCAGTTATCATTTAGGACTGCTATTACCATTTATTCTAAATTACCTTTTTTATCTTTTTTAGGAAATTATTTTATTTTAGAGGCATGATATGTACGAATGACAGTTTTATGGGGAGTACTTTTTCTTATTTAAATGAGATATTAATAAGTCAGTTTTGAGAGTTTGAATTAACATTTTCCCTTACATTTTTTCTTTTGTTTTAATGTAATTTGTTGCAATTGTCTCATTAAAATATTTTGTATGTATTTAAAATTCACAACTGAAATTATATGCAAAATAACGTAGAAGCAAAGGAAAGAAATAGGGTTACAGCATCCGGCAATCAAATTTGACAGTATTAATTAGGCACAGATTTTCCTACTCAGTTATTTCTCCCATAAAATTAAGATAATAAATACCACTAGTAAAATGTCTTTAGAAGTCACTTTCGTTTACCACCTCTTTCTTCCTGAATTCCATATTCCACTTCACTCCAGCACATGTTGAAGGAGATATCCATAAATAAACAAATGTAACTGATAGGCAGGATAGTTAAATTGACCAGTGTCATGTATCTATAAAAGAGGCCTTACAAAGAAATGATCTGAAGCTTGTCTTTGCAGATCAAATGGAAAATTTCTCCCATGCATACAGTTACGAAGGTGACCCTGGCAAGGCAAACAAGATCAGACCTTGTTTAAATGCAGTAGAGTCATCCTCGGGAAAAGAGGTAACCTTAAAGATGAAATGATTATTCAGTTATTCAGAACCTCTGAAACGATACAGAAAGCGAGACTTCAGCATTAAGAGCAAAGATAATATAAGGATTAATATATACAGAGAACTGCTGAATGAAAGGAAAGATTGTCCTGGCAATAAAAAAATCATTGTATGATATGAATGGTTTTGAGGAGATTGTGGTACCATTCAAGGTGGTAGGTAAGTCCTTCCGTAATGGAGAAGGAAGACTTTCCTTTTAAACATATCATACTGAATTAAGGAAACCAAACACTGTCTGGGTTGGAGTGCTCGAGAGTTCAACTGCGTGCTTTAATTGCAATCATTTTCTTGTCACTAGATCCAGTCTGGAAATACTTCTTTGTGTTGTGTCCTATATACAGTGGTGGCTATGGGCTATCCCCACCAAAGCTTCATAGTCTTCAGCAAAAACTGAGTCTTATTTCCTTTTTGCACTAAGTGCTAGTACCAAGCCTGTTAGGGCAACTACACTGGACTGCACAGAAGTCCTTGAAGAGCAATTACTTGGCTATCCAAAAGTCACAGAGACAGGCATGTAGCACACCAGACTGTACGTGTTAGCAAGAAAGATTTCGTTCATAAGACAAGTACTAAGAATTTATAGTGTAAGTTTGTGCTTCTGTCTCCTTTTTGATGAAGTCAGATTTTTTTGTATTAATAAAGAAGCTCAGTAAATATTTCAGAGTTCTCATGCATTCAGTTGCCTTCACACCAGCCCAAGCTCAAAAGCAGATGTGGCAGATTAGAATGTTGTTTGAAAATGTTAATGTGATCCCCTTCAAAGTAATAGGCTTTTTTTTTTGACTTTTTAAATGTGTAGCAATTATTTTGCCATATGATTGTTACCTCTATAATGCATAACCTATGCCAGTCTTATTTTATATGTTGTTCTCTTAAACCTCTGTTGTATGTGTGTGTGTGCATGCATACATAGACGCTTAGAAATATGCCTGCCTAGTTGTGTATAAGCATTTGCATATATTCATACGTGCACATAAGAACATGCCTGTGCACACACACTACAGAACTTTGTTGATATCCTAACCAGTTAAAAAACATTAGAGTTCTATGCTCCATGTTGTTGATGAGATCTTTTTATCTTTATAAAACAAAAACAAACAAGATTTTGCTATGACAGTACTTCTAGCAGGTGCTTCATAACTTATGAGAAAGCGTTGTTTGATCTGGGCCTAAGCTACTCTTTTCACTGGTTCGGAAAAGTTGCTGATGTTGTTTAAACCAAGGTGGGTGAATGCCAGGAAGCTCACGGTCTGCACGGGAGATGGTTCTCCGTGCTGCAGGTAAGCGAGGGGCCAGTAGGTGTCAGTGATGAGTGATGAGCGACCTCTAGGTCTGTTCTACTTCCCCATAGGCGATAAAAAACCCAACACGGTGGTTAAGTGAAGGATTCTTTTTTTCTGTAAAGAACATTACTTTTTAATCTCTCCTACTCCACTGTATTTTTGACAACAAATTGTTTTGGGAGAGGGTTATAATTTTGCCAGTTATGAAGAAGATTTGTATTCTGATTCAAATTTTTATAAAGGATGCTGAACTGCAATACGGTAAAGTTGCTGTTATTAGTCCTGATAGGGTTATTGCAAGGGAAAAATGAGATACCGCATCCTTGGAACAGAGGTTTGATGTGATGGCTGCAAAGCACGTCTCAGCAAAACCAGACTGAAGTGCTGAAATGCTTCTCTGATAACACTGATACGTCCAGAATCAACATGGAAATGAGTCAGTTTAATGGTTTGAGAAACAGCAAGGTTGTTTCTACCCATGAACCTATGAAATAGTGCGTCAGTCCTGAAAAAAGAAAAATATATTGAAGACATATGCCAAGGCAGAACAAAAACCACACATATTTCTGTTAAATTGTATTTATTTTAATTAAGAGGGATAGAGTATATTTTGAAACATTGTTTTCTGAGCCACCAGGGAAAGGCACCAGGGAAATTCTACAAATACTACCAGATTTGTAGGATTAAATGTGACATATGCTGTTGGTTTTCCCAGTTTCAAGAGGATAAAAAATATAAATAAGCAGATAAACAGAGGGCTAGATGATAAGAATTTTTAGCTGAACACTTGGCAGGAGCAGTAATGGGAATTGATGAAAAATGTTACAGCTACAGCTCAGCACACTACTGAGCCTTGTATTTAGAGGCTTCAAGTAGTGAACTCATGTCTCTGGATGCCAAAAATATTTCTGAAGTGCCAGAAAAAAAAAAAAAAAAGAAAAACAGTTTAATGAAAAATACTTAATGAAAAATACTTAAAATATATGCTTAATAAAAGTATATATTTGTCTCTTATGTAACTCATCAAATTAAATGTATGTGGAAAGTTAAGCACTTACTTTTCTTATTTTACTAAAGTATTGTTCAATGCATTTAAAGGTGTAAGTTCTTCCTTGCAAGGCAAAATGTTTAACTTTTTGATGGACATTTCCCCTTCTTCCAACTATAGGATCTACAGTACAGTGAGAGCTATGTGCTGCCTTGAGGCTGAACTCAGAAGACAGACAGACATCTTTCAGGAAACTCTGGCCCCTGGTGTGTTACAAATATGCTTCCTTGAGCATGCCTTAACTCTTACAGAATGACGTAAGGGATGAAGTGCATGGGAACCACATTCTCGCTGACCTCTCTGAGGCAACCACTGCTGAGGAGGTGAAAGAAGGAACCCTGGAAATCTACGCGCTAGTCTCGGGCCTTTCATCTGCCTGTGGGTTATTGAGTGATCTTGTACTCTCTGCACTAGCACTCTCTGTGGAGCATGCTGTCTCTGGTGCACTCTTGGGATTCCTTCATTTGCTCCTCCTGCTGGAGTAGAGTGCAGAGAAAATGTGACAGGGCTGGACAAGAAGCTTAGGGTATGCTTCCACTCAGAGGTTTGATGGTGAGATGGGAAAACCCTTTAGAGCAATGAGCTGCTCTTGGGCAGCTCTCTCCAGCACTGCAGGGATGGAGCATAAGCATGTTTTTAGTGTCTGTCTGTGCTACAACACAGTTTTTCCTTGTTGAGGAAATTGGTCTTTTTTTCCACAAGAAGAATTATTTGCTCAAGGTCACTTAAATGAAAAGCTGTGAGAACTCTCATTTTAAAGGCAATCCTTACATCCTCTGCCCCTCCCTTCCCTATCTTTTATAAACTTTGTTGTAATTAAATCTGAGAAACCATTCAAATGTTTTAAAGCATTCAAATAATCAAAAGCAGGGTGAATTACAGCAAGGGTGCATAGATTAGGAGGGCAATTTATTTTTCTTTGCAAGAAGGCATCCCTAACCTTGTGTCTCTGAAGTTCTTCTGTAGCCTGTGAATGCAAAATTATTTTGATGTTATGCTGTTCTATGCATTAAAGATACTCTTCAAAATGGATCATAATGGTTTGTTCTTGACATGAGATAATCTTTACCTCAAACACAGCAAGGGCATAAGTTGTCTTTGCTACAGCTGTAGCTGTTTATAATGTTTGCACTATCCAGTATGGGCTAGTTGAAGATAAAGTTGTACCAGATCTTCTGCTCAGTGCTAATTGAGAAGAAAAGCCCTAATTAATACTGTCAATATAGAAGATTCATTTTTAATTAGTCTAGACCATCAGCTGTAAGAATGGCTTCACTAGGTTTGACATTGTTTGCCAAAGGCATGTCATGTACTGTGTAACCTTTTTGCTTCCTAAGTAGCTGTTGAAATTCAGCTTGCCGCTGGATGTATATGTCTTGATTAAGCAAATTGTCTTTCGGAGTCTTTGTTTATTTGCTCAGCGATGTACATGAGCAGAGGGCAAGTTAAAAGCCAATGTCTTTGGAAATGTGGAAAGGAGCACAGAGTGCTAAATAAAGAGTCACTAGTCAGATGGAAGGCCTGATGAAAATCAGTAAGCTGTGCATGCACCAGGTGGTCTATTTATCCTCTCAAAGTCACATACTCAAAAAATTAATAACAAAATATTGTTATGAGGGCTTAATTTACCACTTGATTTTTTTATATTAGATGATTAAGACTTTAGGGGACTATAGATGTACATACTGAAATTATAGGCTTTTAAGAGTAATAAAGAATTTGAAAGACATATGAAAAATTAAAAATGGAAAATTGCATTAATTACTATTCAGACTTGTGGTTTGCCATCCTCTTCAAACCCATAAAAGTGGCACTGAATTTGATAAAAAAAAAAAAGCTGTTACACTTGCAGTTGCCTCTGAATTTGTGAGGCCCAAGTCTTGCATTCCGTTGCTTTCAGCAGTAGGAGCTTGTAAGGGGGAAAATGCAACTATTGGCTTATAGGGAAGATACATAATCTTTGAATGTACGCATGATGGGTGGGCCCCAATGTTAATGACTTATTTAGCAAAGTTTTTCAAAGCTGAGACTTCTGTGCTGTGTTAAATGGATGAACTTCTGTGTGTTGTCTAGGCTAGTCTAATTAAAAATGACACTGGAAGCATTTTTACAGGACACTTTTTTTTTTGTTTGTTTTTCAGTGAATAGCTGTTTGAAGCTTGCAACCACATGGCTTCTAACACGTACACGTCTAGCAGAAGTTGCCCTTCACCTCATCTTCCTTCATTATCCAGGCTCTCAAAGAAACACTATCCCAATAGCCATGAAAAAAATGCACACAACATCTACTGTATATTATTGTTGGCATCCTGAATTGGCATGTCTGCTACAATTAAACAGAAGTTCAAAAAGATTCCCAGTTCAATGCTCTTTGTAAAGACTTTGACACTGGGAAAGAGTAAAGCATGCTTAAGAGAAAGGGGTACAGATGCTCATGTACAGTGGAGCACAGAGCAATTACACTGACTGGGAAGGAAGCTTTCAGTGGGGAAATACAAAGGAGAAAGAACTCTTAATACAGAAAAAGTTTCTGGCAAAGTTAAATTTATTGTCAGTGAAGTATAAGACAAGATTAAAATGAAAATTTGTATTTGTATTTCAAAGTGCAGGTTTGTATTTAAAATTGCAGGGAGAGGAACTTATGATATCTCAACTTTCACAGTAAAATTTTTCAATCATAATTTCAGCAATAAAAAGGGATAGTTTATTTAGATCACGCCATTTTCTTTTCTTTTCTCAAAAAGATAAAATTTGTGGACAAATTCACATAACTTAAGAACCTTGCCTTTTGAAGGCAAGGCCTTTTGAAAATCTTCCTTTTGTGTCTTATTATGTACAATCTTTTAGTCCTTTGTCTTTTTTAATTAAAAAGATATATTATTAAACTGTGCCATGAGATTACATCCAAATATATTTCTGTAGCTGAAATTGTAAAAGTATAAGGCTTTTGAAGCTAAAAATGGTGAATTTTGGAATCATGAAAGTGATCCTTCTTTTAAACGCTCTTTTTTTGAAAACACACAAAAGATAAAGTACATTAGTATAGAAAATTTCATAGCCAAGAAATGATCCATTGTCTTCAGCAGGCCTAAAAATATGTCATAAGTACCTGGCTAAAATCAAAGAATGTTATTGAAACTAAAATGCTGAAAGGAAAAGACATGATTAAAGCACTTGCACTATAATCTACTCCGTCTTAGCTGGATCCTATGTGTTCAGCTGTCTTCAACTGTATCTGAGTAACTTTAACTTCCATTGATTAAGCCTAACATTTGCCAAAATGTTCTTTAATGCTTACTAGTATTGCCAAAACTGTTGCTGTCAGTCCTCCCTAATCCTCTGCAGGTCATAGACCTATCACAGAGGGCAAGTTTAAGAGCTGATGTGATATTTTCAGTAAAACTGTGAGCTGTGTGAGCCCCTTTGTGCACCCCTTGCAGGGTGTGATGACTGCAAAGGATCACCATCATCTTGATGTTGTCTCTCATCTCTGGTGTCACAAATGAGCCTTAGGGGTTACTTGTGCTCATTTTGTTTACCAGGTGACATCCATGAGGCACAGCCTGGGTATGGGATGAAGTGCTCAGACATCCATTCTACACTTTTGGCCTCCTTTATCACTCAGACCAAGGGACCTATACCAGTACGACTCTGCTTGCTTCTGCATCCAATTTTGCTTCCAAAATAAACAGAGCAGGATAGTGAAGCCTGACATTGAACCCTGATGAAAAATCAAGATAATGGCGTGGTATATCACAAGAACCTAGACTGCAAGGTATGTTGTGGATGTCATATGTGTGCACAGTGTATGCTTGTCTTCATCATCTCTGAGAAATTTCACATTCTCTTTGTGTTTCTAAATACATGTCATAGGTAAATAACAGCACTGAATTTAACAGTATCCTTCAGCTGCCATTGGTTACAAGTTGGAGGCTATGAGTGGTGAAAAGCTGAGCTTCTGGACTTCAGAATGTTGTATTGTTTATTCTGGAAAGGTAAATATATACTATCTAAAAAGTATCCCTGGCTATATCAGCTTTTACTCTCTTGTAAAGCATTAAAAAATGTATGTAATCTCTTCCCTACTGTCATCTACTCAGCTGTGGTCTTTCATTTTGAGCATTTTCTTATAAATCTAGGAAGTCTATCAAAGCCACACATTTTGTAATGAAAATACTTGCATCTACTAAAGACTCAGGTTAAACATTAGGAAAAACTTCTACATGGAAAGAGTAGTAAAACATTGGAACAGGCTGCCCAGGGAAGTGGTGGAGTCACCATCCCTGGCAGTGTTCAAGAAACGTCTAGATGAGGCACTTCGGGACATGTTTAGCAGGCATGGTGGTGATGGGTTTTTGGTTGGACTCAATGATGTTGAAGGTCTTTTCCCAACAAAATGATTCTATGATTCTATAAAAAAGCAAAACACTCTTGCAGAAATCTAATTTCTGCACGTCTCATGAAAACGCATATGGAAAGTTGGCAAAGGAGGTGAAAGGAGAAGAGTAAACAAAATCAGGAAAAAATATTACAGGAATCGGTCCAGGAATAAAATTTTCATGGAATACATATATTTGTTTGTTTTAAGAATACTTTGCAAAGGAAAATCTCTGAGTAACCATATCAGCTCCATCTGGGCATACTGCCTATCTGGTATCATTCCCACACATACAGCTAAAAGTCTTTGGATGCTATTTCAATCACTGAGCATCCAGGATAGGAATGTGCATGTCTCCCAGCCAAAATGCTAACTCTGTATTTGTCCAGAACTTCTGAGCAATGGTTATCCAGATTCTGGATATGATTATCTAGATTAAAGTGTCAAAGGTCTTCTCCAATTTCATCCAGCATTTAAATGCAAGTTAAAGTCCCATTAATATCTGTGGAAGCATGCAAACTCAAAACTGTTTTTCCATCTTGGATCTGAATAGAGCTCTTGTTAGTGGGAGGAGGAAATATGAAAATATCCACATAAAATTTGGTCCCTTTTGGTTGTAAAATGTTGGTCTTTGACTCGTAAATCAGGACCAAATTCCAGTAAGGTAGAAGTAAAGACCCATCTCTTGTAAAATAGATATTGGTTTATATGTGATATGGAATCCTGGAATTACTGTTCTCACAGAAATTCTCATGTCTGGCTCATATGCAGCATATAGTAGAGAACCCTAATTTGAATCAAAAAATGGCATGCTTTCTTTTGTCATTTCTATGAAGAATGTGTTTCAGAGTATTTATAATTTTATTTGGATAACAAGGCATTCACTTCAGTCTTCTCTACTGTAATTTTGAATACTTCAAAAGAACCTTGAACAAATCAAGTCAAAAATAGTTCATTGTAAAATTCAGTTAATGTAATCCTGGAATTTACTGCTAAAGTTAATAGAAATTCCTTCTGTGGTTAATCAGTTACAGTTGAGTGACAGACAATGAATTCAGTCCAATTTCAATTGTGTAAAAATAAATTTCAATTGTGTAAAAAATATTAGTGTAGAATGATCTTTCATTAAAGATATGAGCTGTCTAAGTTCATGATATACAAAAATATTTTGTAACCTCTTGCTTACAATTCCTACACTTACAGTAAATAAGAAAATACATTCATATTTTCATTTAATTTCTCTATTTTCTGATTTATAGTATCATAGGATACTCTATGTACTATAGTACATATACCTAATAGGATCTTGTTCTAAAATAATATAATTTTTTATCCTCCCTGCCAGAAAGTAGATGAAATGTACTAGATTTTATGATCTTTTTACTTTATAAATTTATTTGTTAACAGAAAGAAACTAACTACTCTAAGAAAGAAGCTAACTCACATATATCCTGAAAATCTGGAAGACAGAAAGTCATAAGCATAAGAAAAACAAGAGACAACTCTTAATAGGGAAATCAGAAGTGGCTACAAAGGAATGAGCTAAGTCCTGATTAAGACTCTTGGAAGCTAAAGTTTTCCCAACTAAATACCTTGATAAAAATCATTATTTCAGGGTCCTGCACCTGAGGAGGAACAACCCCACGCACCAGTAGAGATGAGGGGTTGACCTGCTGGAAAGCAGCTCCATGGAGAGGGATTTGGGAGTCCTGGTGGACAACAGGTTAACCATGAGGCAGCAATGTGCCCTCGTGGCCAAGAAGGCCAATGGCATCCTGGCTGCATCAGGAGGAGCGTTGCCAGCAGGTCGAGGGAGGGGATCCTGCCCCTCTGCTCAGCTCTGGTGAGGCCACAGCTGGAGTATTGGGTGCAGTTCTGAGCTCCCCAGGACAAGAAGGATGTGGAGCTTCTGGAGAGGGTCCAGCATAGAGCCACGAAGATGATTAAGGGACTGGAGTATTTGCCATATGAGGAAAGACTAAGAAGTGAGCTGGGCCTGTTTCTTCTGGAGAAGACAAAGCTGAGAGGAGATTTGATCAACATGTTCAAGTACCTGAGAGGTGACTGTAGGGAGGATGGGGCCAGGCTCATCTCCGTGGTAGCAGGTGACAGGATAAGGGGTAACGGGTGAAAGTTAAAACACAGGAAGTTCGACCTCCACGTGAGGAAGAACTTCTTTCCTGTGAGGGTGACAGAGCCCTGGCACAGGCTGCCCAGAGAAGCTGTGGAATCTCCTTCTCTGGAGATCTTCCAGACCCGCCTGGATGCCACCCTGTGCCATGTGCTCTAAGTGTTCCTGCTGGAGCAGGAGGGTTGGACTAGATGATCTCCAGAGGTCCCTTCCAACCTTAACCATGCTGTGATTATGAAAATGTTCATGGAAACACACAGTGAAGCATGAGAAATCTACCAAATCCATTCTCCTGTGAATTGTGCAACTAAGAAATCAAACTTCTCATGATTCTTGGAAAGTTTCACCTAAACTTTTATTTGTCTCTTTTCTGCTTTTTCCAATAGTAAAGCAGCACAGGGAGGTTTCCTAGAGGGAGATAATGGATAGTGTTTCACAAGGACATCGTTTGCTCTTTGGTAGAAGTGTTACAAGGCTTGGAGAGGCTAATTGGGAGGGGCTTTTAGGTAGGCACACAGGTCTGATAGGTGTGTATGCTCTGTCTACCCCACCACAACTCCCAGTAACTTGTACATGTGCCTCATCTTGCCTACTTGCTGTACTTGCCCACTGTCTCTCACTCTGTTGCTTACTCTGTTTTGCTTTCTCTGCCTCTTTTTTCTTTCTCTCCTTCATTCTCACTTCCTGTGCTGCAGTCATGCTTCTGGGATGGA
The DNA here is from genome assembly GCA_013389825.1 of Crypturellus undulatus. NCBI lineage: Eukaryota > Metazoa > Chordata > Aves > Tinamiformes > Tinamidae > Crypturellus > Crypturellus undulatus. The sequence continues at coordinate 808,458 of VWPW01002548.1, read as the reverse complement.
ATCAATTTTGTGGAGACAGCAAGTGCACATCCCCATCTTCCAGACAGCAGTTGGAATCTGTTCCAAATCAGTTTGATGGTCAGTGGTCAGACTGGGAAGAACAGAGTTACTGGAGGAACTTTTTAACATACAATCTGTCCTTTGAGTGGTGTTGGTGCAAAAATTTTCTAGATTTCTCCATGAAACATTGTGATAAATGATAAAGTCAGATACATTATGAAATTATTAAGATCATAGAGAAGACTCATTACCTTAAATATCTGTTAAAGTACCACACTGATGGAGAGATCGGGTGACAGTAACGACTTTAATCAGCATTGGGTGCCTAAAAATAAACTTCATAAAATGTGATAAAAGAGGAAATTTCTAAAATTGCCTAAATTGCATTTTAAAATGTTATTTAGGACCCTAAACTTTACTGTGACTGTATAGCACTTAAGCTTCTGAGTGGCTTCTGAGTGAGCTTCTGAGCTTTTAAAAAGTGTGCTCAGGCCTCTCCAAGTACTCAGACACTCTGATTATGCCTAAATATAACCCAAACATTTTTGCTTAGTTTTGTTTTTTAACACTGAGGACTTCGGGAGGATTAGGAATCAGTGACTGTCAAATTTGAAAGGAAGTCTATTTATCAATAAACAAACAGAACTCTGCAGGATATCCCAGCTGAGCAGGTTTCTGTGCAAAGGAAAACAGCTAAATCTACAAAAAAATGACCTTTACCACCACAGTAAGTAATAGGCAAGTTGGAATTCCTTCATGATAACAAAGAATTGGAGCAAGGCCATGGTTGAAGAATTTGCAGATATGAAGAGCTTGTTATCTTCTTTTTCTGCCTCTGTTATGTGTAGACCCAGAATACTTGCCATCAGTGATGTGATGGAATGTATAGATTACACTAAAATTCACAAAATGAGGACCTTTAGAGACCAGAGAAATTGTTTGACCTTTTTATTGTCCGAATAAACTATTTCTTTGCCTCATGAAGAACTTTTATTTGGCATTGATTTTATTATCTGAAATATTCTTCTGCTTAGTTTCATGTAATAGAACATGTAATTCATATGCTGTTAGTAGTAACATATTCACTTATTTTTAAATGCTTATTCTGTATTCAGCTGAGTACTAAATGAGGTAATGATCTATGTGTGTCCCTTCAGTATTCATTCTCTGAAAGTGTATCCCAAACAACTGACACTGTCTTCCAGGAATTTTTTTCACAGTCAACTTCCAGCAGGGTGTAACAACAAAGCTCTGTCTATAAAACTAGCTTAAATAGCACATATTTTGCTTTATTTGGGTGAATACTATACAAAGTATTTTTACAAACAAGATTCTGTAAGATAGTGCATTTAATTAAGTAAAAAATGTCCTTTTAACATGCAGTTTTAAAAGGCATCTTGAGAACATTTAGGCCCCAGTATCTGTATATGCCATAGATCTAAGTTTAATGGGTGAAATAGCAAAACTGCAGATACCAATATGAGAAAGGTAAACTGAGGGCTAAAGAAAAGACTAGTAGATATGTATTATTGCTTTGCATTCATGAGATGATATGGATATATTTTAAGCTAAATTTTAACAAAAAAAAATAGGTGAAGCACTGTGATCATGTAAAAGTTTTCATATATAATGTATGTAAAAATAAATTATTTAGTAAAAGTGACATGTGAAGGTAGATACTCAGTCAATGCATATGTTTACGCATAATTTACTCCATAAACACATGTTTACAGTATTTTTTGTTATAGGGAGATCTCTGATATTCTACAAAATATGTTGTGCCCTTTGTCTTGGCTTGCAGACAGTATTTTCAGAATTGTAAAAGGGAACTGGCAGCAAAATCCATGAAGACTTTTTTGTCATGTTAACAAGCATTATCCACAACATTGTTTCACACTGATGTAAATTCAGCTAGAATTAAGAGTAGTGATTTTCATCACTGACATTAAACTTTTATCATACCAGTTGATTACCGTGAATCTAAGAGGTCTGTCTAGTGTAATGTTTCTAAATGCTATAGAAACCTATGATCCCTTCCCCTACTAAAGTATGTGAACAGATGAATTATGTCCACTTTAAAGGAACTAAAATATGTAGAAAATAATTTGCCCCAGCCCCTTCAAGCAGACTTTAAAAAACAAAATTCCACTCTCAGATGTCCAAGGCTTGCCCCTGCAATGTAAAGTCAATCTTTATAGGAATGCCTTTTAAGATTTTATATATATGTATTATATATATATGTATGTATTTTTACTTTATATATTTCAATAATATTTATGAAGAACTGGTTTATGTTTCTGAAACTGTCCAGGGTAGCAGAAAGGGAGTAAAGGTTGAGACTGACCTCCTACTGGAGAGTGGTTGTGGTTTTTTGCCTAAAAATATTGTGAAACATGCAGCTCAGATCTCCTATCAATACAGAGATCACTGGGAAGAGAGTAATAGCCTCTATCGTAATAGGAAAATTGCTGCTTGCCATTCCATCCTCCAGTGTAATAGACTAAATTACTGTAATGTAACTGTTCTTTTCTTGTAAGGTACGCCCACAACTTAATGGCTGTACTGTCAGTGAAGAGTTATACCCGGGTGTGCCTTCTTATTCAGTAGAGTGGGATTTGCCCATATAGGTGCATTCATTGTAGACTCCGCCTTTTCTAAATGCAGCAATGTTAAGTTTTGGACTGTGAGCCAAACTTGATGTTTTGTTGGCCAAAAGGGAGCTGTCATGCTTGCTTTGTGTCCCCAAAACACTCTTATTTCAGTGGTAGATAGAGCTGGTTTTCAGTATTACCTTTGAAATATATATACTATGATAATTAGAAATTAGCAATGATATTCTTACCTTGGTTTTTCTGCTTGTGGCAAGTGGTAGGCCAGACAGACTTCCTACAGAATCAATTTTGACTTTTTTGAGAGAATTTATGCAGGAATTTTTCGTTTGTCAAATCTGGCAAGAGGCAAATACAGCGTAGAGATGTATTTTGGTCATCAAAGTCCAGAGCTGCATTTTGGCTCTCTTAAGCTTGTGGTCAGCCACAGGAGCACGGTGCTCAAACCAAGCTCTCATAACTAGAGTTGTGTCTGTGGAACAGGTGGCACAAAACTGTCATGGTTTAACTATTTTGTCAGATGTTAACTCTTTTGCAATATGCAAGTAGTATGACAGATACTTTTTTTTTTTTTTTTCTAGTTACATATTTTCTAGTGTTTCAACAATAATTGCCAAAGTAATTCTTTTGGAAGAACTCTTTTTTTGAAATCTGATTTCCAAAAACTGGATTCTCCGGTGATGGTTTGTAGACCATGAGTAGAAAATGCTTTTGAACTGCCTTTCTCATGACTTGCTAGGAGGTTTGGCCTAACAGTCTGGTGGCCTCAAGAGCTGAATAAAAATGAGGTTCCTTCAGTCTCTTACTTGACTTTCACTTGGTTTTGTGGTTAAGGCTGCCTGCCAAAGGACTTTACACTACCCAGACATCATTTTGCATGTATCTCCAGAGCAGTCCAGTAATGTGAGCCTATAAATATTGTGAGCCTCCAAGAGATGCCCCTGAGTACAATGACCTACATTTAAGTATTTACAATTGGCAATGGGTATTTTCAGTGTATTCTCAGTTATTATTTTTCTCTAATCAATGTTTTGAGAAGGAATTTGGTAAAGGTTTAGAATCTCATTAGATGATTCCTTTGTATTATGAGCACAGCAGCAATTAATATTTTAATTTGTAGAGATTCTCTTATGAAAAAAATTTCTTTGCAGTTACTGACCATTTCCATTGTTGAAGAAGCAGCATGCTTGAGAGCTCAGCTATACATATATTTTTAGCTTAGTTTTCTATACAAATATGCTAAATATGACCTACTTAATTTGTCTGTATTTCTTCTCCTTCAAAAATCTCTAAACACTTAGGTTTAAATTTGACAAAGTATAGAAGTTTTTTCACAATTTTGCAAGCAGATGGTCATGGCAAGATACTTTTAGTACCAACAAATCCAAATAAAGACAAACTTTACATATGCTTGAATCATAGGAAAGCTTCCATCAGAATTCACTTCTCAGACTACAGTCTGAGAGTTTTTCTGCATCTACCATGTACGTCATTCTGATTTTTCCAATCCAGTTCAGGTTTGACAAACCCATCTAATAATGATAACTAAAACACATGTGCCAGTTGGCATTATCCTATTTCAACATCAAGATCCAAACAGTTCAGGCAAGAAGGGTGGTGGAGAACATAAGCTGTAGGGCTCATGCTGGAACACTTCACACAGGAGATTCTCTTCCAGCATAACTCACTGCTTCAATAGCCAAGAAGTAAGGAGAAGCACCTGTCTGGTCTGTCCACATAGTCAGGATTCAAGACACGTTACACGAGCAATTCTAGTGGACAGAGAGTAATAATAGGTAGGTTTCCAGACCCTCTCAGTCCTAGAGCACATTGATGTGCTGACAAATTTAAGAGTAAGTAGTCAGTGCAAGGTACATAGGAAATGAATTGTTTCAAGTTCGCAGTCTCAGCTGACCCTTCCAGTCAGGACAAGGAGGATTCTTTTAACACACAAAATTTAGTTTTCCTTTCCCATGTTGCTTCTGCTCAGTTTCTATTTGTGTTTCAAGTTTGTTCCCAAATTAATTTATTATTAACATCCATCTGTTGCCGTTTAAATAATCTTGATGCACAAAAAGCTGAGAGGAACTGTTTCTCTGTTTAGGGCTTTACTGACTTCATCTTCTGTTCTTACAAAATTTTACATCTGTGAGAGCCTGTCTTTTGAATCACAATATCACTCAAGCTTTTATTTACCTTTGTCTCACATCTTTTTTTTTTTTTTCTTTCTCTTTCTTTTTTTTTTTCTTTAGTATCTCGTCTACTACAATCGAGTATCTGACTGGATTTACAGTTTTTATTGGTATGGAAGAGAGCAGAAGATAAATGGTAAGAATGTAGTATATGACATTCTCACTTATGTAAAATAATATGCACATATGCAAAAGGTGTTATTTGTCTATTGGCAGACCCAGGGTAAATTGCTATTTTCCTACCAGTCCACATGGAATCTCGAGGAATTCTGTAAGCATAAAATTGTGTTCCTGGCATTTTGACTAAATGGCCAGTACACAAGAAGAGGAGGAGGTAGCAATTGCAGTGGACTGAAGTCCTAAGTGAACTTAGGAGTGGACTTACTTAATGCAGGTGGATTTACATATAAATGCTGACCAGCATATTAGAGTCTCTACTGAAAGAGAGGTACTATAGATGCAATATAGTTCAACTTCCAATTTGCCCTGTCAGATAGATGGAATCTTGCAAATAACATTGTAAAGATGATACTTTTCCCAGTAGATATCCTAGAGTTAGTGGTATGTAGCAATTGTAAAAAACAAGTATCTTAACACTTCATACACACACTTGTGTGAGTATAATTAAATTTAGCCACGTGTCTGTTATTAATGAACTTTGGCTCTACTGTACTGAGGGAATGCTATGCAGAGAAGAACAGAACTCTCATATGTCTTAATTCTTTCTTAGCCTTTATTATTCTGAAATTGAAAATAGTGATTTTCTGAAAGTTATAAGGAAATAAACTGCAGTCTTGTACTAAGTTAACTGTAGAGCACAATATAGACCAGAGCTTGGCCTTGAAGAACAGCTAATTCTTTTAATCACATTGTCACACACATTTATCTCTGCAATAAATTTTGTTTCGTGCTCAAATACACTTTTCCATCTTGGCAGAGAAAAAAAAAATGTTACATTTGAAGTGTAGCTATAGTCCTTTCTGATATGTCTTAATTGGCTCATCTTGGACTATATTTTTATTAAGATATGCACAATGAAAAGATAATGACAACCTGGCAAGCATTTAAAAAGTCAGAGCACTTACTTCTTATTGAAACAAACTGTACTTATGGTGAAACATAAATAGCAAAATATTGTTCTTGATTTTTCATAATAGATATGATCAAAACCATCTCCTCTTTTCTGCAAGTTTTGCAAGTTGAAATAATATCAATAAGTTAAGAAAGAAATTACAGTTAAAAGTATTTGGTCCTTTAGAGATACAGCAGCTACACTATACCCCACTGTTAGTAATAGTCCCCCAAGGTTATTTTGAGGGCTGGGCAAATCCAGAAAACCTTGGAATTTAATTTGGAATCTGGACAGAGACATGAGTTACATTTTCACACAAACAGAAAATGCATTACAATGTGATGATCTTATAAGTGCATAAGTCTAGTAATGGGGTGGAAGTATAGAAGAATTCATGTTCTGAAAAGCCATTTCCAAAGAGATGAAGCCACATGGCTTCATCTGCTGAAGCAAACTGTTCACTGACTCCTATGCAGAAACAAAACTCTTTAAACCACTTCCGGGAAATGCAAAATTTTCATGGATTTCAACACAGCCAGGCTTTCACTCCGAACACAAGGAGATGAAAAGAGCATTTAATATTCCATTGAATTTGCCCTGTTTCTCTGAGGTAGTTGTTTGCCTATTAATAAAAGTGTCTTAGAGCTAATAAACCAACTCACATTTGCTGGGAAAACCTAGTCCTATAAATAAACTAAGCTAGGATAAAATATTTCCACACATGCCTGATTTATTATAAATATACCTTGAAAACTATTTTTCATCAGAAAATATGCAAGGCAATTTGCAGAAAGTTAGCTTACAGTAAAGAGGGTTATTTTAACTGCACTTGCCTTGTCTTTATCATGGGTTTACAGAAATTACATGGACCAATATTACAAATCAGCTGACACATGAAAACTTAGTCTAGCTGATGCATAGTAACTTCTGCAGGGTTAATGCATTTTTTGTGCTTCTGAGACCTGGATTTAGGTCTGTTCCAGTCTGTTCCACTAGACTGGAACAGACCTAAATCCAAATACCTCCAAGATACTGCTGAGAAATATTTTATCCACCTCTAGTTGCCAATTATGCTGAGTATCAGTGAATGATAGCTTATACATAAAACAGACTAGATAGAATATCAGAGGGAAGCCTCTGCAGCTTGGAATTTACTCTTCTACAAACTAATTAGTAAAATAAAATTTGGAATGAAACAGAATACATGTTAAACTCACATTCTCATTGGCCAGAACTACAGTGTTTGGCCAGAATTACAGTGTTTGCCTAGTGTCTTGCGCTGTCATCTCTGTGCAGAGCTGGGAAGGCTATTAGATGTGACACCATTTTATTCCACGTCTTTTTATCTGGATACTTTGCTCTGACACTGTCAGTTGTGCTGTGAGTTACCAGGGAAAAAGATATCGTGCCTGCTTCATACATCTATAATGTGGATAGGATGGCGTTCTGATTGCTTGGCACCATTTTTAGAATCAAGACGGGGCCTGAGATTCTGAATCATTAAGTTTACAGCATTTTTGCGATTTTTCTCTTACCAAATGTGAGGTAACATCATTTTTTTCTTCATTTTCATTAGAAATGTTTTGAGCAATGCAAGCAACTTTTTCCTTTGGGACATTTGCAAAAGTAAAGATAAGTTTTGCTTCAAATACTTGAAACAGAACCATCACATATTTTGCTTAGCTAATCTAGCAAAGATGTTTCCAAACATATACCTCCTGCAAAATGGGGACCCTTATTTTCCAGTCTAAATCTACAGCTTTTTGATGTGACTGTAAGAAGATGAAGTCTTTTGGAAATACTTTCAAAGTACTAATATTAGTGTTCAAGTATAGGCAAAGGATTTTTCTTCTAGATTAGAAAATAAGAAAGCAAGCTGTTTATATATATTTTTCCCACTCAGTTTTTTAATTGAAAAAAACACTTGCAATTACTAAGTATTTTTAAAAGTGACTGTAAAAATAACGCTTTATTTTTTTTCCTTTTCAACAGCAATAGGAAAGCTCTATTCATCAGTTATTTGAAATATTATTATTCTAAAATTAAAAGAGAGATAATTGGGATTTTAAAACAATAACTTGTGTTTATTCTTGCTTGAGTCATGATTCACTTTGTATGGCAAATAACGGCCAGATTTTCTACCTATGTAAAAGTTAAGAGAAGAATTTTCTTCAACTAGTTCTACTTTGTAGCACCCTACTAAGGATCTGGACTTCTTATAAGACAATGGTAGAACCTCTTTGACTGCACTTGAGTCAGGATTTCATTAAATAGTTTTGGGGATAATTAAGGATGAATCATGATACTCCTATTTTTCTTAGTGATCACAAATAGGATCTATGGAAAGCCTACTGAAGTTAATTGTGAGATTATTGTTGCTTTCAATAGATTTTAATTCAGACTTTTTCTGTTGCACACAAGCACTTATGGGTTTTTTTTTTTGAAAGGCTTTGCTTTGTCACTTTCCCATCTACAGAACTCCCATAGTTTCCCATATTCCTAAGTTTAAACTTAGAAATTATTGTCAGATATATCCAAATAAAATTTGAAAAATCATATTTTTCCTCCTCCTAATGTATTGAATATTTAGCACTGTACAATTGTTTTTTCTTAAATTCTGTCAGTCCACTGCATGTGTAACAGTGATTGCTCACCACCTTGAGTTTACACGGAAGTTATTTGCCTGTGACGCAAATCTCTTCCCATCAGATCTGCTTTGCACTGGGGTTTGTAATTTGGCCCACATCCTCTCTTTTCCCATTACCTAACAACTAATGGGTAACTTCCAATATCCTCTGCTCATTCCTCACATTGTTCATCATTTCGTGCTTACGGTGTAACCTCAGTATATTCCTTTTGCAGTACTGATGGCTATTTATCCACTTCCCCCATGATGGAATAGCATACTGTTGTAGGATAGAGAAGAATCAGCTGAGCTTATTGGCTTTTTGTCCAAACAAACCAAAGGTCTCTTCATTCACAAGATAGAAGGGAAGAACTGATAAAATAATTTTTTATTTTTTATTCATTTATTTGTTTTTGCACAGCAATAAGCACAACCTACATATGAGTGTATGCAGCCTTGGCCAAAACTATATCATTGTTAAGAAAATAAAAACAAAAAGAGAGAAAAAGGTGGCATATCTGTGTGTCTATGGACTTTGAGTATCGTTATCACAGAGATACAACTTCAACACTGATGTCAGCCTGATAAGCTTGGCTGCTGATTAAGAACTGGTTCCTATTGAGAAACAAAAGTAAACAAAGCCAAGCAAATCAGGAAGAGCAGAAAGAAAGTTGAGAAGGATATATTTGACTGACTTATTGAGAAAGTCACGTAATTTGTTTCTTATCTTTTTTTTAAGTAATTTCCTTGTAATTACTTGGACATTCCAAAACAGAATCACTCTAGTGAGAAGAGCCCTGAGGAAGTTTCTAGTCCAAACTACCCCTTGGTAAAGTTAGGGCCAGTTCTGAGATCATGCCAAACTCAGGCAGCAAGCATGATGTTCCAGTGAGAACTTCTTTACACAGAGTATTTTAGCAGGTTATTTTTAATTCTAAATATGACATGTGGTCTCTATATGTTAGATTTTGTAAACATTTTGGATCAAATATTTTAGATGTGTACAATGGGTGTTATCATGGTTGCTATGGCTGTGAGAAAAACAACTTTTATTGTCAGCTTCTGAAGAAAAAGGAAAATGATGACTGAAAGGTAGTATTAAAATATGATTTTTAAAATATATTAAAAATATGGACCTTCCAATGTTTCAAAGGCTGAAAATGTCTCCTTCTGATTTTATACTCACAGCATATCATCAGATTATTTCAGAATTTAAACTGATCATCTACAATTCCAGAAAGTTGTGAAATAAACAAAGTTCCTATATCTAGCTGAAAAGTGTAGGCAGTAATACATGAAGAATGTCAGATCTACACAGTACTATATACTAGAGTAGAATGCTCTAGTGAATCCGCCTCAGCACCACACAATTGGGTACAATGATATTGCATCTTAGTCTTCTCTTCAGCAGACTAAACAAGACTATCTCGGTGAACCTTCCCATGTTAGGCCATCTGCTCTACCCTCAACTACCTGCAGTTTCTTCATATCCGAGTCTGCTGTGACATAGATCTCACCTGTGAGGCTATTGGCATACCAGATATTTCTCTTGGTAGAACTTCATAAAAATGAAGAAACTAGTACTCTCCTATTCTCAGTCTTTTACACTCTGAGATCGAAAATGGAAAGCAGCGGTGCATGGTGGAGGAGTAAGGTCAGAATGCTACTTCCATTTATTATCTCTTTAATTTTTTAAATTTCATGTGAAACATGAAATCATTCAGCCTTATTTGGCAAAATACAGTTCCAGCTGTCACTGCTTAATGTGAATACTCCCATGCAGTGACAGTGTTCGCAGTCTTGATAGGAAAGATGTGTGGTCATGATTAAAACGGAATGAGAAGTAAAGCCTCGTTGTATAGATCAGTGGTGGAGGTAGGTCAGAACTTAAAGGTCAGAATAAAGTAGAGAAAAGTTAGATTAGACTGTAATGCAGATGAAAGATCAAATCAGAAAACGGATTAATGAAAGACCAAACCCCCCTCTCTCCCCTGCCCACTTACATGAAGTCACTTACAAAGTCAGCAGCAGGAAAGGGAATAAAGAGAGATTTTAACATTTTAGATCAAAACTTAACAAGCACGGACTTTCAAATTTCTGTAAGAGCTGGATGATTCTAGTTCCTCTTCTCCATTCTGTGTGTTCCCGCCTCCTTGGTCATTTGCAGGGTTGTCTCATACTGCCTAAGAGTTACAGGCAAGAAGAACGTGCCAAAGCATATGTTGTTTCTAGCTAAACAGCTGCAAATATTTATTCATTGCTTTGATTTATGCTTATATAATACTTTGGTAACATAAACAGATACAACTGTGTTTAAGCAGTAGTATTGGATAAGAAAATGTCTTTTCTAAACCATCTGAACTGAAAATCCACCGCTGTATGAGAAAATTATTGCAAAATACACTCACACTATAGTGTTGCTTAAGAAGGCTATGAAAAGGGGTTTGGATTAACTATCATTGATGTGATTATTTGTTAATTATTTTTCTTAGGATACTTGCATATTCCTGAAAGATTTTCAAGGCCAATTCAACAACACAGAAATATCTTTAAATTTCTAAAACCAACATATTTCCTGAAAATGAATCCTGTGAGTTCTATTCTGTTTTTCTTTCTATGAGTCATAGAGTTTATACAGAATGCTTTGTGGTTCATTTTTATTTCTTATTTTGCAGTGCAATTGCAGGTCATGAACATGTGTGGGAATCTAGAGAGGAGTGAGCCAGACTGATACTCAGCGCTTACTGTTAAGTAATAGGCACTTTTTGCAAAATTGCTGTTTGAACCACTTTCTAATATTTCCCAATCTTTTATTCTTTTCTGGGTAGGCAGACTTGCACAAATATCTCTCCCAAGGATAAATGAATTTATCTTCATAGAAGAGATACAAGAAAATGGGATTAAGCCTGAAAGTAAAGTGAGCACATGGATCAGCCCATTCTTGTTTATGTATATCATTCATTTCATATTCCATATAGAGATAGAAAATCATTCTAGACTGATTTTTAACTGAGCAGTAATATTAATTGTCTGTATTTTGCAATCAAAAAAATCAGGAAATCATGTAAAATATTCTAAATTTTTATTCAAATATGGGTAGCTTAAATATGGGTAGCTTTCATACAAAGGCTACCATTAGACTCTGGTAAACCAAGGATTTGGTTGCAGAGCCAAGCTAAACTTGGCTTTTAAATGCTTTTAAATACAAAACAAAAGCTGAGCCACCAGAACTGACTGCATATTTATGAAAAGGAAAATAAGTAATACTTATGTAGAAAATTCTTATAGCTAAATATCTTCTGTTCTGCCTATTCTCAACTTCCTCATGTATTCCTACTACTTTACTATATCACTGTTAACCAGAGCTATGGAAACAGAATGTTGAAATATATAAACAATCTGCCATATTCAAGATACTATATAGCAGTAATACCCTAATGATATGATATGTTTCCCTACAAAAGCCATGAGTTATATCAATAACCACTGAGTTATACCAAATAAGGTCTGTGTGATTTTCAAGCAAAAATATCCTGGCATATGTCATGGTTCTCCATACATGGTTCTCCTCATTTCACTCCACCATTTGTCATTCTCTTATTCCCAACTTGCACTTCTTTCCAGTGATGGTTTTTATACAGAAAGGAGTTTTTCCAATATAATAAAACACTAGGGAATTAATTGCTGTGGGGTTCCTGAGGCAGAGCAGGAGATGTGGCTGAAAGGAGGTGGCTCAGCAAGGGCAAGGGCAGACCAGAGAGAGAATCTCACTGTTGCCTGTCCTTACCGATCTTCAGTCTGCCATTCCTTGCAGCTCTATTTTCTGTCTGACTTCACTGCCAGCAGCACCCCATTTGAAAAGTTCTGTATGTACTGAACCTCTTCTTATCACGGTGTTTTACGTCATTTGATGAACTACTGCAAAAGTTGTTTCTAATCCTTATGCTGTCCCTTGCTTGAAAAATGCATGTGTTGTGATGTGAGGAAAACAGCAACAACAGTGTCAAAAGGGAAAATGATAATGTAATATTAGAATCATATTAAAAAATACCTCAACTCACTTTTCCTTAAGTAACTGTGTCATAACTATAATGTCTAACACTTGAAGATTAACTTGTATTAGAAAAATAATGGTCTGATCCTACCTAGTGGTGTTGATTTGAAATATTATTAATTTCAGTGGGATCTGGAAGTAGTCTTTCATGCCCTATACCTTAAGAGGCTAAAGAGGTAAATTCCTAGCTTTATTTGGTATATGGTTTCTGGCACTAGCTTTGGTTTGTTGTTTTTTTTTCCTTTTTTTTTAGCTTCTTCGTGAATGGGAAAACCAGTAAAAAAGTCATGACTTTTCACAAGTATACAGTAAATTTAGGGGCCTCTGACTTTTGTCACATACAAAACAATATTCTAACCATTAAAATAGGTTAGTAATGCCAGGAATTAAGTGGAAAATAATATTATTTATTAACGAAGCATTCAATTATGAATAATAATAATTACGTATCATCTTTAAACATTGAAAGTGTGGGAAAAAAAGTCAATCATTATTACTAAATGGAAAGTATACAAAGACCTTTCTTTTGGAAAGGGATTTTATCCACCTTTAAAGAAAAAATAGTTACCATTTTCATGTCTTGAGTGATACATGTAAATTAATTTAAATTCATAAATGGAGTTCTTGAGAAAATGATATCTGTAAACAATAAATTAGCATTAACACATTTAGTGGAAGCATTCTGTAGTCCCTGTACACCAAAGTAGTTACATTAGACCCCGTGTGAACACAAAAGTCATCTTTAATCAAACTACTATGACCTACATGTTTATAATACTTAGTGAGTTAGTTACACTCACAAAGTATATGCATGAAAACTAAGGATATTTTTGAAATCTACCCAGGCAGATAAATATAATGAAAAAGAAACATGAGGAAATCATCTTAAGTCACTGAGGAGCTGATGACAATTGTGATGTTCTCTTTAATGGGAGCAGTTGAAGCCCATAAATTTTGAATTTACTAAGGGAAATAATCACCATAGTAAAGTTATGCAGATAGTTCAAAAGCCTGCACTTTGAAAAAAAAATGTTACTAATCTCTTAATTTTTAAAGACAAATATTGGTGGACATTATTTCAGTTGTTGCAATGTGATTTCATAAATGATTATTCTTTCTCCATAAAGTAATTCTTTATTAATTTAGTACTTTATAACAAGGGAGGCTTAGCAAGTCTGTTTTCAGTTTTGTGTTCATGCTATATTTGAGGAAATTGCTCAACAGCACTAATTCATACACAGTACAGGTTAAATATGTTATGAAACTTCTGAAAATAAAAGGATTATTAACCATATTTTTACAAAATAAATTGATATATTAAGATCTCAAAACCATAGTTGAACACAAAATAGAGTCACAGTATTCAAGGTCTTAAGCAGACATCATTTTCCAACAAAACAAGAGTTACATGTCCGACAACAAAACTGAGCCTCTCTTCAATAGTAGGAGTTTGCAGAGTTTAAATGGATGAAACAGTATGCCTAACCCCTAATGTGTTGGCCTGTTTCAGCTCCCAGAAAATGAAAGCTTGTGTAGTTGAAAAGAGATGAAAAGTGTAGAGGACTTAGATATCACTTTTGCAACTCCCATCTTATGCTTCTGACAGGACTATTTAGAAAGAGTAGTACAGAGGATATTTTCTGTGTCATAACAATGTAAGAAAAAATTTAGTAAAACATGGTGATAGACGCTTTCTTATTCTATAATTGCAGACAGTTTCTTATCAGAAATTAAGTACTTCTTGATGTTTGTAATCTCTCCATTTGGAGGTATGTTATTCACTGAAATTCCTGATATCATTGGAGATTGCTGCTGCAACAAAGTTCTTGAACACAGAGGAATCAAGTCATGGAAGAGACTTACAGTCTCAAAGACCTATTCAGGATTATTCTGTGTATATATACAGTGATATATACATATTATATTTATGCACATACAACATTTTTGTCATGGGAAAAATGTTTGGAATGCACTTTGCTTTATAAAGAAAATATTACTACAATTCATCAATCTCTTTTTTTCCTCTTGGTAACTGAACCTCTTTTGAGATACATATTGCAGAGGTTCATAATCCAAACAAAAGCAAGTCACCATGAAAGGGGAAATTCCTAACCCTTGCAAATAAATCAGGATTATTAAAAGAAAAAAAAAAAAGAAAAGGAAAATTCAAGTGCTCCCAAAAGTAGAAGGAGAAATATTGTTTGAATGTAAGTGCAGAGTAAAACTAGTGTAGGAAATAGGCAGAAACATGGTCATCTACATATAGGAGAAATTTCGTTGACTCATCAACTTCAAGTGTTATTTCTATAAATGGAGAATGCAGTTCATTTCAAATTATTTCCAAGCAATACAGAAGATCTAATGAACAAAAAAGCATGAAAGCTGAGTCAGTGAGTCCTTTTTTTCCACAGCATGTTTTGTAAACAATATTCAGATAATTTGGTTTAATACTGTAAAACGTAGGAATGAAGATAGATACGGAAATCTAACTGTTTTAGGGACATAAATAATATAGAATTCCTTCCTTCCTTCCTTCCTTATAGAGATTTATTTCAAAATGGGTTTGAGACATTTTCTGAGAACTTCACCGGTATTAGTTCATGAACTAAGTAAAATAGAATTAAGAACATATATCTCTGTAGTGATTGGAGTAAATTTACAATGAACCTTACTGCATTGTGTCCTGTTTGACCCGCTATTTTTCAGATCATCTTTTTATAGAGCCAAAGTCTCTCTTTCTCTGTTGAGTGATGGAAAGCATGGGACTCACGTGAGATAGATGGGAACTTCTCTACTTGGAGCCCAGATTGTGAGAGCCCACACAGCATCTTGCTTTCATTCACACTAAAAGGATAGTATCATATATTTTGATTTATATCAGTGCAGAGAACACCAGCTACAAGTAACAAAAAAATGTGTTCCCAAATATTCAGCAGATACCTTCATCCCTTCAGGTAGTTTTCTTGGGAAGAGCAAACTAAAAGAAACCTAAAGAGAAGGAATGTGATTCACTGTTAAAAATAATATTTTGTTAAGAATGGATCTGTATGGAAATCACCTAAGAAACCTGATTTCAGCTGTGAAAGCTGGAAATTCCAAGCTACAGTACAAACGCTGAGTGCTTTTATTCCTTAAATGTATTTAATTTTTTTTTTTGGTATTTTTCAGAAACAGTATTCCAGGAAGTCTAATTGTATGGTATCCAGTCCTCTTCCTGTTCTTTTTAGTGTAGTATTTAATGGCCAGCATTACTAGCTAATTTACTGTAGCATTTCTATGTTCAGAGACCTCCTGTATCAAATAACTTTTAAAACAAATATTTACTCATTCAAAGAAAGGTACATACTAAGAAAATACTCCAATTATGCCTTTGCTTTATCAAGTACATTAAAGAGAGCTATTCATTTTGATTTTAAAATATAGCAAAATGATAATGAGCTTTTCTCTGTGGTGAAAAGTGCTCTCTCCGTAGATACAGTGGAAATATGTGATACTATTCTACTAGTGTAAATTAAAATTATGTAAAAAAGCAAGGATAAAATAAAAACCTCATTGCCAGTAAAAGACCTTGACGGTAAAATCATCCACAATAAACCATCATTAATAGTTTTTTAAGTCATCCTCTATACTATTTTCATTTTATCTGCAAGATTTTGCTATGGACAAGGCAACAAGTAGTGCAGAAGTGCTGCAAGCTGTTTTTGGAATGACAATAAATGAGCCAGCTCCTAAACGGCAAACAGTTTTGGAAACTAAGCACAAAGAATGTGCTTCAGTTTAGCAAAGATCAAACAGCACACTGCATAGTGGATCAGAAAGGTCTGGTAGGATCTTTTTCTTTTTTAGCTGGAAATTCAAGCCCCTGTGTCATGATTTGTATTCAGTTTAAGATTATTGAGTTTTATGTGTTGTAGTGAACATTTAGCTTATATGAACTTTCTTTATACATCCAACTCATAAAGAGGCAAATTCGGTCATGGATCTGCTTTTCAGTTCTTTTTTCTTCAGAAGACATCAATCAGTGACATAGAACAAGGCATAGATAGTGACATAGACAGGGCACAGAACAAGAGGAAGAGGATGAAGAATGAAGAGAGGACCTGAGGGGGGATGGAGGTAGAGGAGTTTAAGTCCAGAGGTGTTGCCACTAGCAAATCTGTGGAGCCTACTGCAGGCTTCACGTCCACATTTATGTTGTGCTTGTATATTGGGAGGAAGATTTTCCCAACCACATCTAGGAGTTTTTATGCTGAACTAAAAACTTACATATTATTCTGTGATATGACAATATGAGGAAGGCCACCCTCTGGTTGCATTTTCATTTGTAGTTTAACATTACCTAGAGTACAACCCCCAAAAATGGTTTTCCAGAGTGAAAGATCATTGATCAAAATACCAGCTCTCATGACAGCTTAATTATTTTCAAACAGTTCTGAAAAGTTACAGATTTATACTTTAATAACTGTAAATCCGGAACAGATAATACATTCATGAAAGAGGTTTGTTTCTACTTTAGGGTGTGGGCAGCAAATGATAATAAACAAAATGTGGATGGGAATTCCCATATTTTATCTTAATGTTTTATAGGCTCTGAGTTTATTTATTTGGGCTTGTGGAATGAAGTAAGAGGGGAAGGGATACAGTCTGTGGTATACAATTCTAGTAACTCATTATTTTTTTTCTGTCTTCTCTGTCCAAACAGATTTTGGTAGAGGGCACCGTGGTAGCTGGTCTCTAGAGAAAAAAACATTCTGCTAAAGTTTCATGGAGGTGGTAAGACAGAGATTACTTGAGGCATTCCAGGGTCAATTATAAAAGTACCAAATACCATTTGCAACCATCTGCTGGAGAATGTGGTTCATAGCTTATATAAACTTCAAGATACAGAATGTTTCCTTCTCATATTCATTCTCCTGGTGTGGTCGCACATGGTGTTTTAGTAGAACTGGCCTCCAGGATATTTATTCATTTTATAATTATTTTGCTGCCATTATTTTTTCCCTTCATGTTGAGATGCCTCAGTTTGATTTAATAGAGGTTTCCAAAAGTTTCTTGAGTTTCCGAAAGATCAGAGCTTGTTTCCTTCTTTAGTATTTTTTAGTTTTTCCTTCTGTGAGAGAATGATTCCTTGGTGTTGTAGTTATTCCATTTTTGCAATATCTGCATAGTATGCGCAAATTCATCCCTGGAAGTGAAACAGTTTTCCTATCTATCTAATCAGCCTCTGTTTTTTCTCTAGGCAAAAGTATATATTTGTTGTTATACAACAAACATGTTCTTTCCAGTAAACCATATGGATTAACTGCAGTCTGATAAACTGGTTATGAAGTTTACCTTGTTATGTTACAATCCTTTACAATCAGAGAATGCATATATCCAGTATTTATATCCAATGAACTGGGTAACTACTCCAGGCTTCTGTATGCCTTGTCTCTCCCATGTCTAGTCCCTATCTAATCCCAATCTTCCCTTCACAACTAGATAGAGGAATCTATGAGGGGTGAAAGCCTACATAAGATATTCTTGCTGCTATTTTCTGTAATGCTTGTGCTGGAGAAGCCTCCTTTGACAGAACAAACTACAGCTAAGTCCTTGCATTGTACTTCAGGCCTTAACCAGGCTTATAAAATTGTGCTCTGATGAATTCACCACATATATGTCATGCTATATAATGCACATGACTAGAAACTTTCATAAGCTGTCTTTCTAGTGCCATGTCAAAGGTATGAAGCCAAATATCTTATTTTTGTCCTTTATAACCGAAGTTATTGCATATGCAAAAATTAGAAACTATCCTAGTAATAACTGAATGGGCAAGTCTTTATCTCTGTCTCTCTCTTTCTCTTTTGTTCACTCATTTTATATAGATATGTAGTCACATCTATGTATGAGGAGTCAGGCAATATGTCAGAAATTACCTTGATATTATGTCTTAATCTCTTAAGTGGTTTGGTAGGGAAGGAACTTCAGTTAGAATATTGTATTCTCTATGTAGAGATTTGTTATAGATTTTTTGTTGGTATTTTGTGAAATAATCCATTTTCTATTAGTAGATGTTGGTCATCAGTTCATAATTCCACTACTTATTAGACAAAGCCTTTTTTTTTGCAGATGTATTTCAGTCAACTAATTGCTTTCAAATTGTTACATGTGCGCTTGATATCTAAAATTCAGAACATGCTCCCTGCTCGTATAATAGACTAACATATAAGATCACCTAGAATTAATCTATTTTTTAGGTTTGTAATACCTAGAATAATATTTAATATCTACATAAATATCACATCACAAATTAGTAAATACTCTTCAATATCAGTTTGTGATCCTAAAGATTTCCTGTCAGTAAGCTTTATTGCTTAGAAAGAAAAAAAACAAATACAAAAGAGGCATAAAAGAATGCTATTGATAAGGGATACTTTGCAATACTTGCCCGGGATCATGTTTTTTGTACAAAAGTGTTGGACAAGAGACAAGTACAAGGCACAGTAATCCCGCAAGAGGATCAATTCCAGCCCAGTAAGTAATTATTTTCAGGTTAGAATGTTGATTATGTTGCCAAAAATCAGGCAGTTGTTACTTTGGTAAGTAGGCTACAGAATTTCCTTATTCAAATTGGAGGTCACCCCATCTTTTTTAAGGGGGCCTGGTTGAGCCAAAATCTTTAAAACATTTCAGAAATACTTAGGATGTGAAAAAAATCTACAGAAGTGATTTTTTTTTATTTGTCTCATGTTGTTATATGACGTTTATACATAATTGCCTGTAACACACCTGATATCTCTAAATAAACAACTGAGAATTAAAATACATTCCCTAGAAGTATTAAGGAAGGTTATATGGAATGAAAAGGCACTTTCGTCTAGGCTGCCAAGACTATATCTTGTTTGACCTTACTTTAGTCTGTAGTGGTTGGTTCTGAGTCACTGCAAGTATGTGGCTTGGAATTTAATTTTGATTGACAAGTGGCCTCTCTTTGGGGGAACATTAAAAACTGCTGAGGGAGCATCATCCCATGTGAGCGAGTTGTTCTTGTGGTTTTGTTTGAGACAATTAGGTTAACCAGGAGACTGAGTAGATTAGAAGGTTGCCCAAGTGCTCCAAGCACTCAGCTTAGGACCCCAAAAGACCCTCTTCCTGCTTCTAAAGAGCATCCAGACTCCCACGGGTGTCTCGCTGGAGCCCCATGGTGTGCTGAGAGGAGGAGAAGTTTGAGGGAGCCAAATCCAGTTTGAATATTTCCAAACATAGCCATTTTCTGCACCTTCCACCTTAAAGCTCAGCATAGTCTTCCTCTTGCTGAGCCAGGTATTCTCCTCTGACACACAGTGCATCTGCGAGCAGGTGTCAAGGAGTGCATTAGACTGACAAACAGGTACATCTACAAAGGGATGGATTTGGCATGGAGAAGATTAGCATTTATTTGCAGAAATTATTGTTTATAACCATGCAACAAGAGCTTGTGCTTGCGTGAATAACACAGTGTAGTGAACACATTTTTGGCAGAACTGTTTTAATGAAGTATCTCCTTCCAGTTGTCCCTCCACGGGACACTGTTATGAAATGTGCTGAAACAAGCTATCATATCCCAGGTCAGATCTGTGTGAACATGTCGGTTTGCAACAGAACTCAGTTTCTCTGAGTGGGAGAAATATTTGGCGTGCAGTGTTGACAATGTCTTTACTTATTAATAGATTTAGTATGTATTTTCTTTCAACATTATATTTGATACAGCAAGTAGCACTCTTGGAGCACCGGAAAACATTTAAAGAGATTAGGAAAGAGACTTTTGTTGTAGGTGTTTGTGTAGGTAGATAGGTTTGTCTGGGCTTATAGCCGTACTATATTATTTTTCATTGCTTCTGAGGGGAATAAAGTCGTCACATTAAGGAGTTATGGAATTCTCTATGCTTTGTTTGGCAGACTTTCATACAGCAACTTGAACCCACCTAACTTCAGTCTATGTTTCATCTTTAACATAAATCATCCAAAGGGGTTCAGAAAGATATAAGCTATTGAAAATACACAAAGTGTTCTTTTCCCACAAAACTTCAAACATAACAGCTGTTCTATGTTTTTCTAATTCTTCTGAGAATGCAGAGATTTGACAACTTGCAATATGGATTATATTTATTTAGTTCACATTCTGTTTTTCAACAATTATTTCAATAATTATTGAAAATATTTGAATTTACACTTTGCACTTTACATTTTCTTTCCCACTCAACTGAAGAAAGAAAAATAATGACCTGTGATTTAAGCGAATTTCACAAGTAAAATATTTTCCATGAACACTGGTTTTGGATTTGTTTAATGAGGTATTACGATTGAGTAACAATTTATATCTGGATTGAACAGAAAAAAAGAGAGGAACATTATATGACATCTGAAATACAGAAGGTGTCAGAACTGATGTTTCATTTACTTTGTCTCCACGGAAAGAGCATTTGTTTGTTTGTTTGTTTGTTTGTTTAGCTTTTCCCGAATAACTGCAGGATAAGACTGATACTAGCTTCAAGGCAGGTCATTTATCTGCCCTTCTTCCAAAAGGATCATCTTATAATTCCTGCCTTTAAAAGCCATACTACCATTCACAGCAGCTAAAATTCCATCTAGAATTTTATTCCCTATGCTAATATAGGGGACACATCCTACATCTAAAGTAAGCACATCTCTAGGATATGGTAGACATTAAATTTTAGTGGAACCCATTTTGGCAAAGGCAGACGTTTTTGGAAAGGGTCAGCTTTCTGTAGCTCCACTGCTCCACTGTCTGGATTCCCCCCATATGTATTTAGAATAGGCCCTGTAGGTATATTACCATGTAGTATAATGCAAAATGTATTTTAGCTACAGCTTCACTTTTAGAGGCAAAAATACACAAAAAGAGAGAAGCACAGTAATAAATATCAGTATATACAGAGCCAATTTACTGCAGTAATTATAGGTCATGATATTTCTGACCCAAAGCACAACAAGCAATTCTTAAAGAGATTAAACTGCACTTTGGTAACCTTTGTTTACACAGTTACTGTGGGTTACTGGAGTGCATTAAACTCCAGTGAACGCTTGTTATGTATTTAGGACTTGCTGAATGCCCCTATAGGTAATGTTCCTAAGAATTTTTTTAAGTTACTTGAAGATAAATGGATTATTGAAAATAAATGACATTATATGTCATTTTGTATCCATCAGCTTTGTTATGGCAATGGAAGATCCAGAAATTAAATAATATTTCCAAGTGACTCTGAGAAATAGAGTTGGAAAGTCATTACGGATATCCTGAACATACTTTTAAAAGGCAAATCTGAAGGTTCAGTGATAGCTGTGAGTTGGCTCAACAGCCTAAACTGGGGAAGTGATTACTGTTCCATAATATTTAATGCATAAACAAATATGAATTCTGGTGCCAACTCTTGAAACAAGACAACGATAGTGTCTAGGGTGGTTGCTTACTGCTGATTTTGATTCTTACCTACCTCTCACTGGGATTTCCAGCTCAGTTTCTCATCTTTCCTGAACCTAGCAACTGTCACAAACCGATTCCATAGAAAGAGCAGTGCTAGGCTACACTTAGGTCCTCATGATGTGTTACAGCACTGAGTGTGAAAAAATCAAGAGGCTCTAATTTATTCTTTTTAAAAAATATCGTTATTATTGCATTCATTAATACATTTGAATGAGACCTTCTCTCTCTAATGAATGTCCTATATTTGCTCTGTAAAAAGATGCTTGCGAAAGATCTTTTACTTTAAGTGTACTCATCATCCGTTTGAATAATCCTATGTATACATAATGATCAATCAAGCAAAGTATATAAAAGTATATAAACATATATGTATATGTATTGCCATTTGTTCATTGGAATAAAATTATAATAGTACTAGATACTAGAATTGTGGCCAAAATATTTATGCTACTAAATGGATGCTAAACTCTGTCACCTTAGTATGAGTGTATTGCTTATTAGTGATTCTGCTCTGATCCAGTGTAGGTCCATCACACATTTTCTAACCTTCAAAACTGATCTTACAAGACCAACAGGAGGGATCATTAAATTCCCAGTAATTGAAAGGACCTCTGAGTTTTTCAAAATGGAGGCAAGATGTTTGCATAGCTTTGGAAACATTATTTGCTCACAGCATTGTTTTCAACTTCATGCATACTTTAAACATTGTGTATGAAGATGACATTCCCTGTGTAGAGAACCGGTCTCTTCAAGTTAGGCTCTGAACCCACAAAAAATGACATGCTTGAATTTGTACAAATGGACGTAGTTCTGCTGATTTCAGTGGAACAATTCAGATGCTTAGCTTTATATACTCTATCTTTACAAGGTCAGGCACAAAGTAAATAAAGAACAAAACATAAAGAATGTGCAGTCTTAGGACAGGGGAAGAAGTTTATTGACTTCGGTAAGGTCCGAATTTTACCATAAGACCCTCTGTTTAAAACAGTATGCATAATAAGCCTTCTGGGACAGGGATGGTCTCCTTACTGCTATTTATAAAGATATACTGGCTAGGAACATTAGGCGTTTCCATCATATTTTTATTTTTATATAGCAATTTCTCTTTGCTAGATTGTAAATAGTAATAAGCAGAATAAAAAAATGGGTAGTGTTGTTGAGGGGAATAAGCTGTGTTGGACAAAATAGATGCCAATATAGAAAAATTAATCTGTTTTCAGTGCATAAAAGTGTAAGCACCCTACGGAAAGTATTCACAGCACCTCTACTAAAACTGGTGCTCTGACAAGTAATTTCCTAACAGAAAAAGAAAACTTGAAATCTGTGGGCTAGCAAGATGACTTTTAATCTACAGTCACACTGCAGATTATCAAGGTCTCAGTTTTATGGTTGTGTGACATACCATGCAATAGGAAGGGGAAGACTAAGTCTTCTGCTGAATTATCCACAGCCTTTTAGAAAGCACTTCTTGTTATAAAGAGACACTTAACAAATTTAGTAAGTACTGCCTGTAAAGTATTACGGGCATTCTTCTGAGGATACAACACAAATAAAATCTAAACATGTAGAAAAAAACGGTTTTGTAAAGATTTTTATTATTTGTTAATTCTGAAAATATCATTGTTGTCCTACTCTTGAGAGGTGGTATCACATACCTTGTATTACTAAAAGTCCACTAATACTTCTAGTGGACTGTACAGCCATACTGTAGCAGGCCAGATGGTAATCAAATTGTGAAATACTGACAGCAGACTTCTCCTGTATTCTTCTGATTGATAGAAAAGTTATTGATATCACTCACTGAGATACACTAAGAAAAATAATTACTAAAGTTTTAAGTCAAAGGAATAGAGTTTTCTATCATTATTAAAGCTCCAAAAGTTATCCAAAGTTCGACAGGATTCATAAGTGATCCAAAAGTATCCAAAAGATGCTTTGCATATACTTTGCATATATTGTGTCTTTTTCCGAAGTTCTTGAATTTTATTAATTTTCATTGCTAAACATCTGCACAAATGTTTACATGAGGAAGCCTCAGCCTTGACCATAAATATTCCTTAATATCACAAAGAAAAAAGATAGTATTTTCTGAAATTAGAAATGTAGTCTTGACCAATAAACTGCCATTGTAATTTAATTTAGGAAAAAGTGGTACATTGTACAAATTATCATTTTAGGACAACTAATTTTTTTTTTTCAAGCAAAATCTTGAATCACTTTTGAACTAGTGAAAATGACAAAACCTGCCCCTCCCTTTCAGAAACATCAAATCCTCTTCCGGTGAGTTGTTAGGTTCCTTTTCTTCTGTCTTTAGTTTCATTATTTTAAAAAAAAGTGGAAAATCATTTTTTTAGCCAACAAACTTATTTTCAACCACCCCCACCAATCTTTTGTTATTATCTTTATTATTACCTTAGGCACCTATTTCTGTATTCATATTTAACATGGTAATAGATCTTATCTAACCAATTTCTTAAGAAACTTTTATGTGGCATCTGTTAGACTGGAATGTTCAGAAATACATATGAAAGAAGTACCAATTCTTATTTAATGCCTCTAGGGAACTTGTGTTTCTTTCTCTTTGGACACTTTTGAACATACCACCTGTAGATTCCATTTCCTGGTGTTTAGCTGTGCGCACTATGAAGGTGAACACATATATTTTGTTTTGAGAGTCAGCTTTTAAGATGTCTGCCATAATAATTTATTTTTTAATAGTCTCTTGGGATTTGATCCAGTCTTGTTACTAACCGTGAGCCAAATTTTAAGTTGACTTCAACAAACCTGCTGTGTGCTTAATTCATGAATTAACATGCTTTCCTAGATTAGAAACTTGATTGTGGTAATTTCATTAGATTAGACATTTGGTAGTGTTGCAAGCACAGGGGAAATTTGCAAACAAAATATTTTAAGTAAGTAAGTAAGTAGGACATTTAAATAGCAATGAAAATGACAGAGTTAAGTCCACCTTTTTTCCTTTGGACAACATAGTAATGTATGCTCTTCAGATTCAAAGCCTGTATAGAAGGAGCTCAATATCAGACTTGTTGAAACTAAAGTAAGTGACACGTGACAAATCCTAATAAGGAGAGGAAGAGGCTCTGATAAATACATGTACAATACCAAACATAGAATATAAATTACATTTACACAGTTAAAATAAATTCCAGTGGTAATAAAGTTTATGTCTGCTAAAGTCAGCAAGACTGTAGGTTTAGATAAGTAAAGCTTAAGAATAATCCCACTTTAGTCTTTTTATTATATCCTGCTGTTCATCATGCTGTACTACATGGCGTGTATTAAGTGCTAATGTAAGTTACTCTTCAAAAAGAGTTCAGTGGTCTGCTCTTGCTTCATTAAAAACTGACTTAGAATCTATTTTACTACAGTATAAAGATTTTCAGGGTGACAGAGAAACAAAGTAACAGAGAAAACAAAGAAGCAGGAGGAAGGAAAAAGAAATACAACATGAGATTTAAAACGTGTAAGATCTGTTTAAAGAAATTGATACCCAGAAACAATGTGAGGTGAAAAATAAAGGAAGAGATTTGTGCTGGAGCACATATAGTAGGAAGACATCCATTTGGAAATATCTGGCTTTTAGAAACCCTATATAACATACCAGAGACCAAAAGGAAAAAAGGTTAAAAGTAAAGTTTTTGAAATGTCTGTCTTGAGTTATAATCCTGGGAGTAACATTTAAAAGTTATGCAGATCTTCTAAAGCAATGTTTCAGACTTTGGTCTACACTTCAACCACATGAAAAATGCTAACAGTCAGTATAAATCACAGAAGAATCAAGAGGTTTTTTAATTTCAAATCATCTATATTAATTTTTGTGGATCCACTAGTCACATAACTATGTTACATTTTTCAAATGCAAAGATTGTTTTAGAACAAGTTCACATTTTTTCTTAACTTGGACATATTTTATCAGTTCTGACTAGTAAAATATTTTTGGAGATAGTCTGGGTAAGTTGACATTGCTTTGCATTATTGTATCTGACTCTACATACATAAACTGATTTGTTAACCAGTTTATTCTTTTTCATATTTCGAAAGTTACTGTTATGTGTTCAAAAAGTAGAGATATAGATCACAATCCTGGATCATACAGCAAGGTCTGTGTTTGTGGAACTAGGGGGACAACCTTCTTTTTCCTAGTATTCTATTTTACCTGTGGCAATAGCCATCAACTTATATTTTTATTTTCTATTTACAGACAAATCTTAAAGTTGTTGAAGCTATTATTTACAAGAGATGAAACCATTTATGCCATGTAGCATCTAATTCTCCTGTCCAGTTTTTCATATCTGTATCAAGACCAAACAAGTTCAATTTGGAAATGGCAGCAACCTTGTCATTAGAATTTCAGATTAAACTTGTATATAAATATAGTTGAGAATTTTCACATTATTCTTGCTGAAGAGATATTCTCTGAAATAGTGAGTTAGTGGTTTTCTTAACTATTCAAAAAAAAGTCTATACACTCCGTACAATGCCAAGCTTTGTTTTCTTTAGGAGCCTTGATGTATTTAAAATTATCCTAATAATTCAGTCTCCTCATACACTCTTCACTTTAAAAAGTGATCAAGCCCAAATTCTTGGCCTTTTAGAGTTTAGTATGTGTCTATTTTATATAGATCCTAAATTCTCTAGCAGTGTGGGTTCACAAGAGGATACAGAAACAGGTTTTTGTACCGTTTTTGATTCACCTGGCATCCCATCAGGTTTGCTTTAAATGCAGGGTTCAAAGAAACTTTCAGTGATACCTACCAAATTTGGCTTGGATGAGATCCAAACACATAAATCCTTCATCCTCCATGCACATATATTTGACTACTTTCCTATGTTCTGGAAGGTGGTTCACTCAGAACTCGACCCAAGTCTTTTGAAAGTTTGTTTGATGCAAGGCCAAGGTTTGGGGTTGTAATTAAAACAGAATTGAGGCAGGTTTGGTGAAAATTTGCATTCAGTTGTGAAAGATTTGCTGAATCCTAGGAGATGCTATTAGGCCTTGCAATTACTTTATATATCAGCTATGAGAGGAGGAATGAAGGAGGAAGTCATGTTGGTCTGATTCACTTAAGTAGTTGGAAGTACACTTTCTCCCATAGATTTCTATGATGTTCTTTGTAAACTTAAAGGAAAGATTGGTCTTACACAGAAAAATACAGAATTGGTTGCATCTATTTTTCTTTTGGTCCAATAAGGGATATCAGAACATAAGTCAAAAGAAGAAGATCTGGATATTAAATAGATTTTAATGAATTTCCTTCCTTATTCCTTGTCCATATGATTTTTTTGTTACAGTTGTTTTGTATTCAGCATTTTTAATATAAATAGATGTATACGTTTAATTTGACACCACATAATTTTATTGCTCCTATACTACTACCCTTCCTTTTCTGTCTGTGGTTAGCACTCGTTTCCTACAATTAGAGACAATAAAACAAAGGAGATATAGATACCCTGTTTGGTAGTACTTGTCCTTTTTCTGGTAGGTTCATGACACTTATACTCTCATTGAACTACTTCGGATTTAGGAGTTCTTTTTGATATAGACCCTTCCCCTGATACAAAGTAAATAACATGTGGATGAAGAATAGAATTTCATGTATGATGTTCCTGTCAGCAAACATTCATGGACATCACTTTAATTTCAGCACAAGGTAAACACACCCACAATTCTTTTACTATACAGAATTTTGAGCCTGGAACATCCAGTAGAAATCAGAATGCACCTAGTCATTTTTTTTCCAGAGCACTGATCCACATTCGTGTATTCTGTTTTGACTTGTTTGACCTTTCCATCTTGAGAAAGCCTCGCAGCAACTCAATACACAGAAATAGATTTGAGGTTTTACAGAGCCTATGAAGAGAAACCTGAAGACAATAAAAAAGTCTTCCAAGTTGCTTTGGCAATTTGCTGAATCTCACAAATGAAGGGAAAAAATAAAAGCAAAATAGATACTTAAAGCAAGGTTTTATTGTAGTTTAATATGCACTAAAATATTCAGCCAAGCTTTCTTGCTGTGAAAAAAATAGCATTTCAGAGTACATGTTTGTTTTCCCTCTCTATCTCTTTTTTTCTTCCCCAAAGATTCTCTGTTTCAAAATCATTTTAAGAATCTTCTTAGAATGACTTGTTTTAGGGAAAATGTCTGCTACAAGAGATGATCTCCATTTAAATTTAAGTTTCAGAACCAGTTAATTCTTTTTGTCTATCGGAGATAATTGAATTCAAATCACTTAAGTTACTTTCCTAAAGAAGCTTAAGTTCTTTCATCGTTCAGGTACTTTGAAGATTTCATTTCAAGACCTCTTCAGAAGGTCAGAATATTCAAAATATTCAGAAATGTAAAATGAGGCTTACTGTTACTGTTTATGAAATTTGTGAGTCATTTTTCAGAACCTAGCTTATATGCTGCATGGTAGATTCTTTGCAATTGGCCAACTGAATTCAATTCTACTTGCAATTCTATTTACCTCACTAAAATTGCTTTTTGTACACAGAAGATTATTACATTTAAATTTAATTTAAGGAGTATAAATTTTTACTTTAGTTTTATATACATTCCTGCACTTACATGGGTTAAATTGCATACCCAAATGCAGCAGGAAAGATGAATATTTGCCTATCTGTAATTTCAATATAAATACCTGTGATTTTATCTTTCTTCTAGACTACTTTGGTATATACTGAGCTTTTTGACCTCAGGTAACAGGTATATTTGTGTAACACTTACCCAGCTTATGTTCAGCGTCCTTAAAAAGTTTTAGGCAAAAACTGACACCTACTCTTCTTTAAACCAATTGACAGTTGGACTGTATGATGGGAACCTTGCCGTTTCGAAAAGAAAGCACTGTTGCAGGCCCTTGGGTGAATAAGGAATAATAATGTTTGTATCTGAATGGATTTTTTTTGGTATGAAAAGACAGGACAAAAGGTGTTTACATTATTGGGAGACGTCTTCTGAAGAAACCCTCACTGTAACACTAATACTCTTAACAGACTGTTAAGAGTGAAGGAACAGAGGTGAAGGCAGTGAAGCAGTGGACAGTGTGATCCAGTCCTCACCATTCATATTAGGGCTGCTCACTTTCATTGGAAAGGAGGGATCTAACTGCGTAAATGTAACATACTGATGATCCTAGTCCCTCTAGGACATTTCCAGTGTCCTAAGTATCTAGCAAACACAAAAAATATATTTCCTTTTCACTAATATTCCAGATAATGGGAAGTTAATTTCACATTTAGTAACATTGTGACCAATAGTACATAATTGTCATTCTTCTCATCTGTTTTCAAAGCGGAATTCAGAATTGTTCTGATAAGGCCTGAACTCTTTTCCTGGAGGATCATGCTTGTTGATGAGCTTTCGCACATCACCTCAACAACCCTGTGACATTTCAACGTGTCTTTGCAGTCGATGATCTCCTATGCCAGGCAGGATGGCAAAATAAATGCAGTCCAGAGATTTATGAGGGATCTCAGCCACTTTTTCAGCTCAGAGGTAACTACAGAGTAAATATGATACCTCTTTTAACTCCTATTTCTACAAATGATAGTCCTCAAAAAAGCCTGGAGCTAAAGGAAATCAGTGCTGTGCATATTCAAAGCACTTAAATGAAGAGGGATTAATACTGATCAAAGGCAGTTATGTAAATCCAGACCCAATATCCTTGCTCTTTTATCACTTTAGCTGGGGAAGCAGTTACTACACCTGTATTAGGATTTGAAAAAGGGACTTTGAACAAGAGAGACCAAGCAGAACAGACATAGAGCATTTCTGACCATGAAAGTTATTATGGTTTCAAAATCATTGCTGACCGTGTAGAAAATGAGTAAACAGGGAACCTAGAAAAACACATATTCTGGTCAAGTGCGCTCTAGGTTAATCATTTCCTTTCTAGCTGTCCGTATTTAGTAGGAAGTATTTTACCTTGAAGAAAGAACACTAAGAATATTTTGTCAATGGTATACCAGATGTAGGTTGACAGATAATGCTAAAATTCATATAAAAATAAGTATCTTTACTGAAAATATTCAAGTGCTTTAGAAATAAATAAAACAAAGATGTTCCCTTGGTGCCTGTCTCCACATCTCACAGAGGTTACTCATCCTCGCACTTCTCGAGAAAGGTAGACTCCGCACAGCATCTCACAGTGACATCAAGGGATCTAGAAAAGAGAGGAAGACAAGTTAAGTTTTGATACTTCCTTTCTATCTCCTTCCCCTCGCAGGTCATTATAAGCCATCTCAAAATCTGTGTACTAAGTAGCATCTAGAGTAATGAACAGTTTATTTTTTAGAAATGTAAAGCTTCTGTATTAAACCTATGTTAAGCCTCAAAACCCTCCAATTAGCTGCTGAATGTTTGAAAAATGTAGACATGTTCATAATTTTGTTGATCTAAAATGCTTATGAATAGACTTCCCAAAATCTTGGCTGTTTATAGTTTTCATAAATGGCAAACAAATGTGTGGCTATGTAAATCTAAGATCTAGTTTCATTCCCTAGTCTGAGAATTAAGCTAAACTGCTCAAGATGTCAGAGTAATGAACATTGTAGGAAAGATGTGAAAATCCTGGAAGTGGATGGAGAGATTCATTTCTACAGAGATTTCTGTAGAAGAAACCTTAAGAGTGTATGGCAACATAACAAAGATTCAGAAGAACTCCAATTTTTTATTCAGAAAAGGACCTGGAAAGGAAACAGAGGAAGTAAGTTAAATGGGAGAGACAATTTAATGGACAGACGATTCTTAGTATATATCACATCAAGGTACTAGGAGAAAATTTAATAAAATAAGGTAATATTTAGAGCATTTTTTTATCAGTAGTCAGAATGAACAATTTAAACAAATAGCTGTATGAGCGCAAACTTTATAATGCCAAATATACCTCAGATCTTTATGTCATAGTTCTTGTTATTCCAAATTATAAATGAAAAATTTCCTCAAGTTGAGGCATTTGTGTGTTTTCTCTGACCTGTAAAAGCATATGTGGGGTCAGACTGTGACCATTTCCAGGCTCATGTGTGCACGAATGTCTTAGGGATTAATTTAACCTTTTTTCTTTTATATAGTCATTTTTTTTCATAAAATATGTACAGCAGCTGGACAGCTGACCACATGATCACAGAAGTCTCCTACCCTTAGAAAATAAGGTCAGATTATTGTTTACTTATAATAGTATCATATGATTTTTTCTTGAGTTTTAGTTTTAGTCTTTAGAAGTGTATAGAACTGAACAGAAATTTGTAAATTTTAGACTAAATAGGAAGAAGACAAAGACTAAAAGCTTAGGACAACAAAAATATTACCTACAAGTTTACCTAGCCTTGTCTTGCATTCTTTTTATTTTCTTCTTCTCTTTAAAGAAATATTCTAGATACCCTTGTAATAGGTGGCCCTGATAACATGATCTGCTGTACTGCACTGTATTTCCTTGGAAAATTTTGTCATTGATGCTAGTAATTTTGTTGAAATGCTTTCTTTTAGTTTCATTCAATATTAGTTAGTTAGACATTCAATATTTTTGTTTGTCTGGTTTATTTGTGTCAGGAAAAAAAGATTAACATGTTGGATCTCCTTCCCACGAGGGAAAAGAAAATATCTTCTCTGCTTAAAAAAAGTGCTGAGATTTTTTTTTGAGAAAAAATCTAGAACTGTTTTGTTTAGGATGGAAAAGCATAACACGGATGTATTATTTGTGTGAAAAGTTTTCTTTTGTTTTTTTCTATATCATGTACATGAAAATCTTATTATGTTTGAGCATTTTATAATATTTCAGCAATAATATGGGCTTATCCTAAAATTTTGCAGTTAAATTTTGAAGACCTCTGTTCTAAATTTGGTAAAACCAAATATTCATTTCGCTGACACTTTGTTTTTCTTCTTGAAACTGTTTTAGGAAGAGAGATGAGCAAATAAATTGAAATCAGAGGAACACTTTTACTACTTATGAGGCCCCAATACCTGTTCATAGTCAGTGCTATTCTCGTTCTACATTTATATTACAAAGTTTACTATAGAAGAACTTGTGTCCTTGTCAAAAAAACCTTTTCATTCTTTGCTTTCATGTCACCCAGGCTGTGATTACAATTCTTAGCCATTTTATTAATATAAATACTTTTTTCTCCAAAAAAATGCAGTAGCTGAAGAGATACTGTCAAACAATTCAAAAACTGGAAGATAAATAAAAAGGTGTTCATTTTCATCTTTTTTTTGTGAAATTGGTTACTTAAATAGTACAGATTAGCAATACTGATTGCAAAACAAAACAGTTTCCCTTATTCTTTTACATATAATTTTCCTCTATTGTTAATTTGTACCAGATAATTTTGCTTGTGTGTTGAGAATGCTCAACATCATTAACATATATTGTCACTGATTTAGCAGTTGTTTACTTGAAATGGTGAGTCAGGCACACAATATTTATTTCTCTAAATATTTGCTCTAGAAGACAACAAGGCAATGTTCCAGAACATCTATTCTCCAACTGTGTTGTTGCTTTTCTTTCTGAATACTTTTTGTCATGCATATTTTTTCACAGCTGTTGCTTGTAAAACTAGTTTAGATGCTACTCAATTCAGAGAAATGGTTTTTTTACAACAATTCATAATTCTTTCATCTGCAGAACACAATGGATGTGTGTTTAGATTGTTCTATTTTGTTAATAATCCATGGTCAATAAATCATGGAACCTTCTTGTAGAAATAGTTTACAACTCACATACATAGTATGACTTGAAGAACTCATGTCTTCTATTCTTGTTCTAATGATTTTTTTTTAAAGGGTGAATGCAATTTTATACATTGGGGTTGCTTTGCATCCTATATTTGCTATATTTTTATCCTATTAGATTTTGAAACCATAATAATTTTCATGACATCTGGATGTAGTACATTTTTACTACTTTTAGAAAGTCTCTCAGTGAGTTATAGATACTATAGATAGATTGATCCTCTCCCATTGAGAGACTTTATAACAGTATAGAAGCTGTGTTATAACCATACAAAACAAATTATTAATAAATGCTGGGAAATCTCTTAAGAGCCTGACTACACAGTTTCTTTCCCTTCTTTTCATAATTTGATGCTTCTTATGAGATTGATTTCTAAGATGCTCAGGGACATTTTGGTACCACTTTATGAACTTTGGGTCATACCATGGTTATGAACTTTGTTTCTGCTTTTGAGACACCAGGAATTATTGTGCCCTGTAAGGCACTGCGGAGATGGCAAAACTAGCTCTAAATAGCAAAGAGCAGAAAAATGAGCTGGTACTGAACTCTCTTCTACATATCTTTGACAGTTCCTTGTACCCAAACTATCCAAAAAATAAAAAAAAATAGAGAGTTAAATTCCGTATTAGTAAACTGCACTTCATGGAAGTGGTTTTAGTTTCATACAAAACCTACAAAGTCCATAGGCTGGTTCCTAAAAATCATGTCTCTGAATCTTGATATGTTTAGTATCTGTTGAGAGACTGGGCCTTTCAGACACTGCTGAGGAAACATTTTGGACCATGGTTAGGTCTGTTATCCCTATTGAGGAACGGATTTCAGTCATAGAGATATATACATGACGTGTAGTTAAATATTTCCTCGAGGTGGGATAGTTTCTTCAAGACAGAGCCTTAATTTTGATTAAATGGCCTTTACTAAGAAAATAAGGAAAAGAACAGAAACAAAACAATTGTTGAACTGAGGTGACGAACAGAATACGTATCTGTTTCTTCAAGCAAAAACCTATATCTCTCTCTGTTACCAATTTTCTTACTCATCTTTGTAATTGTGTACATCATCATAAAAATCACCCATGGAAATAAAAGTGGAATTCTCCTAGTGTAGAGATTCATTGATAGCCCAGATCCATTTATTCTGAGCACCCAGAGTAAATTTTATCCCTGGTGTTCAATCACATTTACAGTTATTTCTTAGCAGGAACCATCCACCTGTTTAGAGCTTGTGCTCTAAACTACTCTACTCAAGAGCCCATGGCAAAGTTAGGATTTCTGGCATTGATTGTTTGATTTTTTTTTATGGATGTATATGTGTAATGTTCATCACAGAACTCTTCAATACAGTACCAGCTATTGGAGAGGTGATACTTTTGGTGTTCATTCTTTTCCACTTCATTCCCATTCTGCTAAATCGTTATGGATTTTTATGCAATTTTCTTTTGAATTGGTTTCAGCAAAATCATCTTCTTACTAAATGAAATATGAGGTCTTGTTCCCCATGCTAGTGTCCTAGGTAAGTTACCCAGAAAAGATTTCAGGTACATTAAAACTTTTTGTTCATTATTTATAGTCTAGAGTTTTTGAATGTTTTATTTGCAAACAGTAAAAGAAAAGCAAGCACCCACCTGAGCTTAAAGAATTAAAAAAAAAAAAAAGAGAGAGAGAGAGTTTGAAGTAGGTTTGGATATCAGGTGAGATCCTTTCTGTATTTAGTAATAAGAAGCAGCTGCTTCTTGTAACATGTTTTCAATGTGTTCTGTCTGAAAGGACATATTGTTTTTCACAACTGAGAGAAAGATTCATTTTTCAGGAGGCATAGTAATGTAAATGGTCCCTGGGAATGCGGAGACATTGATCTGGAGTAATATTTTTAGCACAGTGCTCTAAGGATCATTAGATTCTGACCATCCTATTGCTATATGATAAGGAAAAAATTACTCTTTCAGCAAGTTCTTCTCGTACTATTATGGCTCCTGAGGGGTTGTATAGGTTTGGTAGAAACCAGAAGAGGAATTACTAATCAGTGTAATTAAGTTAATTCTTTCCTATGCATGCCAAATTCATATGCTATTAAGATGTATTTAAACAAACAATATCATCAGTGACTGAAGACCATCAGTTGGGAAGGCACAACATGTTTTGAGACAGTGAGAAATTATGTTATCTATATTAGAACTGTAAATTTACAGCACCTATTTATAAGTAATGCAGATTTTTTGTAGAATATATAGATTTTGTAGGTTAGTTGTAGCTCTTCTTGTTCCTTTTACTCTCTTTAGTATATAAACAGAGGCAAAGCAGTCAGCAAAACAACTGGGACAAGAATAATTTTGAGATTATCTTGCTTAATCATGTTATATCACATGAAAATATTTAAAAAAGATGCTGACCTATTTTGCATAGCAGTTATATTTGCATTGTAATGATAGAAGAAATAGCAATATATGAACGTCCTCTGATTTGATTAGCTGTTTGTTTGTTTGTTTTGTAACTATCAGTTCTTTGCAGTCAATGCATAGTTTCACCAAGTTATTGAAGGAAAATGAGGATATATTGAATACACTGGAGAAATGAGGTTTTGAAATGCATAGCTTGTCAGAAATCTTACCCATACTAACATAGTCTTTTAAAGTCGAAAGATAGAGATGGTCAGGAATATTTTGACTGAACTGAACTACTAAACTACAGGCACAGCTACTGAAAGATTATTTTTTATGCTGGCCTAAAGGAACTCCGTGGTCCCCAAGTAATGATTGGTCTATGAGAGCACAATAAGCAGTCTACGGGTTGTTCACTTTTATACTATTTTCAATTTTACCCTTCCTAATGCGCGTCTTCAACCTGAGAAATAATGAGAATTGATTCAAAGTCTTTGGGAGTCACTGCAGGATTGATTTACATATACTGTGATAAGCTGTGATACGATATATGACCAGGAAACTACCTGTTGAGTAAGGTTTTGCTGCCTTTCCAGAAAGAGATTAAAAAATCAGAAGTCACAGCCCTTCAGAATTTTTCTTCTAGGTGGTAAATCTTGAGTGGTGAAAGCTGTTGTCAAGGTTTCTAGAACGGTTATTCCCAATGCCTAAAATTATTAATGAATTTATAAGGAAAATAACATAACCCTCTACCTAACTAGTCTATACCTGGCAAACATCCCAGAACAGCTACTAAACTGTTGGCAGCCTGTGCAAGGTAGAACAGCTAGGAAGCAGCATGGATTTGGTTTTAGGATGAGAAAATATATATAAGTCTAAAGTATAAAAAAATGCCAAAAAGACAAACGTTAAAACTACTTATCCTGAAGCATAACTGAGGTAGTAGTGAGTACTAGACCCCAAACATGGACTAGAAAACAAGTAGGAAGAGTATTTGAAGCTGACCAGAGGTTGGTTAAAAGATGGCATCTGGTCATGCTTCAGTCTACAGAACATATTTCCTTGTTTTACATTTCCAGGAGCGTGTCTTCACATGGAGTTGTCTTAGCATTTCAAAGAATCCTTTTTTGAAGATGTTAAATAGATTTAGATCCTATAAATATCTCACCTCTCCTCTCCCTACATGCCCTTTATCATTCTTGTTTATTGTCTTTGTTAGATTAGTTTTTCATTCATTTGACTTTGTATTATATCCAGATTGAATTATATTACAGGTAATATTTTGTGGTCCTGTATCAAAATGCTTTAGGTAATTTGGTTGTATTTTTCTCCTTTTGCTTCATTACTTGAATAAAAAACATCTTTGCCAACTTCACAAGATATGTTCCTTACAAACCTGGAGTGTTTCCTGTACCTGTTTCCATTTTACTTTGGTTGCAACAGGGTCAGTGGAAAGTTTTGACACTGATCCATTTACTCCCTTTGGCTTCCCCTGCACTGTAAAAACTGAGGAGAGAATGAGGAAAAAATATTGTTTTCTGATGTTGAATTTTGTTTCTGTCTGGGTTTGGACCGACTGATAAAAAATGCATGGCAGGGCAGAGAACATTTGGTTGCAAGGGCTTAAATGAATATCTACTACAATTCATAATTTAAGTGTTCTGAAATCCTTTGACTGCAAAATAACACATCAGTGGGGGAAATGAAAGAAATAACGTTACTTAAGCCACTGAAGTCTTCTGGCAGGAGAGGTGGCTGGGTCTTGGCAGCTTGACAGGGACAGATAGACAGACCTTGCTGCACACACAGAGTTACAGTCCTGCTCAGTAGAAGGGCTAGTAGATTTGGCTTACTTGATAAGACCATGGGCTCAGGATGCCACTGAGATGGCAGAACCCCAGCTCCAAGCTCAGAAACATCCTGCTTACTCATATGCTGCTACCTGGGATCCTGCTCATAGACAGTAAACTGCTGTGAAGATCGCTGAGCACCTGGAACAAGATGAGGAGATGGGGAGTAACTTTGGAGGTGGCATGTTGCCTTGGTGGCATGTTGCCAAGTGTCTCCTCTTTTGATGTAGAGGACAAGGTCCTTTACATGCAGACAGCTGACTGGGCAAAGCGCCCAGAGTGTGAATCAGATGACCACAGGCCTTGCTCTGCTCTAGCAGAGCAGAGTGTGGTCTGCAGAACTTGTGTTGCACACTGGAGAGCATAGCCGTGAGGCATCCCAACTTCAAGCTTGGTATCGCTCTGTCCCTTCAGGTGCCATCAGACCAGATGGTCTCACTGAAGGTGGCTCGCTGAGGAGACTACCCCTTGCATGTTCAGGGGGTGGGCAGACTACTGTACAGCATGGTCCCACCTTTTGGTAAAGAGGGCAGAACACACATGGGCAGGGATGCCCGCTCGTGGTCTGAGTGAGATAGGAGCAGAGACAGCTGAGTAGGCACAGTGCTTGGGTTGGAGTAAGAGCCTCAGTGCAGTGTAGGTAGCGACATTATTGTAAATGATAGTAAAGTATTAGAGAGATCAAAGACAAATTCCACAGTCTAATCAATCCTTAGTTATTTTCCAATACACATGCTGTTTCGTAGGTAAACTGAGATGATTGTCTTAAGATTTGTTATTAAAATGTAAAAGAACAATTCATCCTGTCATGGGCCTAAAGACTTGGATTATTTATTACAATTCTGCTTTATCCTTTTGCTGCTAAATATATCATCATTTAACTTTGTAGAGAAATTACTTGGTTTGTGGCACAAATATAAAATGTAAAGATTTATCACTCTTTTGTCTAATACTAGAGTTTAAAAAAGTTCACATAGATTCCCTCTGCACATTTTTGCTTTCAAAGATAAATAATCCAAGTGTGTATGGTTTTTGGGTTTCATTACTTCAGGAGGTGACTAAAAGAAATTATAGTGCTTACCTCTTTGCCATGGATTTGAAATAAGCATTTTAAGAGCCTCACTGTTCAAGGTGTATTCACAACACCTGGTTGCACTCTTACAAAAATTACCCTGCCATAAAAAATATTTTGTAACAGTTACCTACCACTCATGTCCAGGGAGTTAGTGCTCTTGCTACCTCTGATGCTATCTTTTATAACTACAAAGTAGTAGTGCAGAATCAGGATGAAGATACATGTCTTTAAGTGAGGCACTTAGGGTATTGGTTCCTAAAAAGTAGCAGAGCAGAGAAAGAATATGGGACTGTAAAAATAAATGCTCAGTTTTTAACAGCATAAAGAGTGATTCAGCATTCAGTAATGCTTTGAAATTCTGAGGATTTGATTTAAACTGATCAGCAATACAATGCTTTGAAAGATACTTCAGTAACTTTGAATGGACGTTAGGATATCACCCCTGTGGGCCCCTTTGAGGTTACCGAAGTAATCCCTTCAAGTTCTGATAGCAATCTGTGTCATGGGCAGGGCCAGCTCTTCTCTTACCTACAGGTATTTAGGGTGCCTACATACTTGGGAACATGGTATTGAGTTGGTTACATACTGTGTCTTTACTTAGACAGAGTTTCTTTTGTGACCTCTGGGGCATAACTTTCTAGTTAAAGGAAAAAAAAACAGTAATTCTTGCTGCAAGTTGTGACTATGGTGTTTCACAGTGTAAAAAGTCATGTCTATAAGGTTATACTGGAATAAAACATTGATAAGTTATGGACTGGCTGTTAGCGTGGTCTTAAGAAGGAAGAGCAACAATGAAAGGAGAATTATAAAAAACAAATGAAGGAAAAGGTTTGTGATATTTGCAATGGCAGTGTGTAAGGCAAAGAAGATAAAGGACTTAAATGCATTGTAGCATTTTAAATGATTTTATGTAAGTTTCCAAACAGCTAACAGATGAGTGGAAGAATGGTGTGTGTCTGGCACAACATCCAGTGCCCTATGCTTTTGTTGGCAAGCTAATTCCCATGACTGACATCAGTGACAAATCAGGTAGCTTACAAAAGAAGAGCACTGAATCTTGGCAGTCTACCCAGGAGTAAGGACACAGACATTGTCTCAAGCTTAATTAGTGAAATAAAGTAACAAGTCACTTGTTTTCTCCAGAGAACCTTAGACTAAGTGACTCATCAGATCATTGCTGGAGCTTCTGTCATCACTCATCTTGAAATGCTGATGACCACTGCATTTTTGTGTCCTATGTTCTGCTGCTGGGAACAGCAACTAGCTTCCTCTAAGATCACGGTTAAGGTTTTGTTGCAAAAACACACAGATGAATGAGAAGAGCAATCTCCTTATTACAAAAGGCTTGCAGGAAAATCCTTAAGGAAAGTAATTTCCAATAAGATCAAAGCAAACAACTCCCACAGGCCCACACGCACTCCATTCCTCTCTTTGTATTACAATTATAATCTACTGATCCTGTGGGAAGAGCTACCAGGGAACCAAAAGGCACTTGAAATAATGTGCTGGAATAATTTATGCTAAACTGATGTTCTTCCCACTTTAATAAATAAAAAAATAAATAAATAGCTTGTCCACATATATATTTTTAATAAGGAAGAGCTTGCCTGAATAATATTGGGTTAGGAAGCCCCCAGTATGATCGCTGTTATTTATATTAATACTGTCTCCCAACAATGCAGACGGCATGGGGAAAGGGAAAATACAATATACCTATCTCAATGAATGCTTAAAGGAAATCTGTGGTGGAATAAGTAAGTGAATGCGTGAAACATTAAATTAAGGGCCTAAATTGAGATACAGTACAATGAGGTAGTTAAAGGATTAAAACAAAGGGGTTGAACTGTCATTTCCTCTGAAGAGGTATAGCCAAGCTGTGATTTAGCCTGAGGGAGAGGAGAAGAAAAGGGAAGAGTAAAGATGCAAAATATTCTATTGCAGATAAAAAAAGTGCTTTCACATAAACTACTTACATTATCTTGAAAAAGGTGCTGCATATTGTATATCCGTACTGAGGGTTAGATCAAACTGAGCGTCATATTGCACAAATGTGATGTTCCTGCACTTAGAAAAGTTTAACAATGTTCAAACTGGTCACGAAAAAGCAGATAACAAGGTAAAAGTCATAGCTAAGAAAATAGAAAGGCAGTCTACTTATACCTGGATCACAACATGTTGATCTCTGTAATCCTTACAGTGAATCTATGGACTGATTCAAGTTACTGGCTTGTGTGACTTTTAGAGAGACGAGTTTATGTGTCTTTCACGTATTACTGCCCACTGTGTATTTTATACATAAAGCTTAGAGAGCTGCAGTTACTCATCTGACAGACATGAAAATTAACTTTGCATTCCTCTCCGCATGCCCTCAAGCCTCGTCCTCTGTTTTTCACTAGCAAAGCCAATGTTTTACTAACAAAGTCATTCTAAGGTTACGGGTCAATGATTTAACTGTCTCCGAATCACTCCCCTGGTGATCTGCTTGACTAGCTTGCCTGTTCACGTGAGCCAATTTAAGGCTATAGGTTAAATTTTAATGAAACACCTCTAACTTGGTGTTTCACCTCAAATTGATGATCTGCTGCTTCTGTGGGAATAAAGTATGTCAAGTGTCATCTGCAGCTTTATCTTCATTCCTGATTGCAGCTCCATATACGTACACATATGTTTAAATGGCACTGGGGTATCATGTGTGCCATTATCACTAAAAACTGAAAGTTTCCAGAGTTCACAGGAGAACAACAATTTCTGCACTGTTAGATGTGACTTTTATGTTATTTACAATTCACCATCTCTCTGTGCATCCTGTAAGTGCTTGTGTGGGGAGAGGAACAGAATTTTATCAAACACATAAACTGGGAAAAGCCTTTGCTTTGACTGGTTTGAATACATGCAAAGGGTCCTAGCTTGCATTTACAGATAAAAACAAGGGAGGACTACATATTGCGCCTTCTCTGCTGGTTTGAGGGGGAAAAAAAACTGCCCAACTTCCCTTGATTTTTGATCTGTGTGGCAAGAATACTCCCTGAAGCAGTAACTTACTTCTTTAACTACAGTTTGAATAGATGGTGGCCCAAGTTATATGTAAAAGAAATGTCCTATATTTCTTCTTACCAGTAATTTGGCTATGGGGATACAATCAAGATACTGTTTAAAAATAGTATTAACAACTGGAAGAAAACACTCTGCCTATGTATATACCCAATGGGGCTCATCACTAAGGCATCTGACTACATTTAAATACTGGAGGAAGTAATCGTCATTATTAAAAACTGGAAGAACTAGAAAAATACTTCATAACTAATAATTTTAAGAGATACTTTTAGCATCATTTCCAGCTGTGAATGGCTCATGTGTGCAGAGTTACTTTCCTGACAGTTATGTACACTTGGAATTATTTGTGAAGTACACTGTGCAAATATATTTTGGTCAACATGAGAGATTCATTGTGACCTTCAGAAATGTGAGAGTCTGCAGTTGGATGTGACTCACTGCTTGTTACTTCTATTTCTTGATTGGATGGAAATAATTTTAGCAGTCAGATTCTTAGAACCAGTTCCAACAAGTTCAATATGAAAATGTGGAAACACGATTCATCATTTTTGTAGTGTCCATGAATGAAGAAATTTCTAGCAATGTCCACAGCCCCCCCTTTTTTTTTTTTTTTTGAGTTAACATCTGAGCATTTAACTAGGTTACCTTATTCCATTGGGATATTAAGTAAATAAAATGATATTGAGCCATCCCATTGGAATAGGCTTTATATGAAATGCATACAACCTTTTCATCTGTCTTCTGTAGTCTCTGTACCACCCAGAATGCAATCACTGATAGATTCTACTATAACTGGGAGCAATATTGAAGAGGATTAGAAAGAGTGAACAGAAGCAAAGACACTAAGCATTAAATTTGGCCGTCAATATGCAGGAGATAATATGTGAAGGGCGGGGGGGAAACGAA
This sequence comes from Crypturellus undulatus, assembly GCA_013389825.1. NCBI lineage: Eukaryota > Metazoa > Chordata > Aves > Tinamiformes > Tinamidae > Crypturellus > Crypturellus undulatus. Next base: position 766,425 of record VWPW01002548.1, on the reverse strand, counting down.
AAATATCTTAAATTTTATATTTTTCTGTTGAATTCTACATGCCTCTCTTCAGAATTTGTGTGACTTCCATAATCAGTTATACACAGAAGATCTGTGCTAAAATTAGACTATGAAAGGTAAACTTTGGGCAAATAAATATTCTTAATTTTCATAACAACTTTACTGACACAACACTTCAAAACCAATTGTAACAGATTTCTCTAACAATATATATAGGCATAAAGGTTAGTTTATGTTAATATTGAAAGCCTAATACTCTGATAATTGTAGAGGTCAGAGATTTGGGGCTAATAGTTAAATAAGTCATTATAAACAAATTTCTGGAGTATTTAAGTACAGCGACTGTATTTTTGAGATATGTGAATCATAGGTTTGGATTTTCAGATACAGGCAAATGGATGGGAGATTTCTCTCAACTAATGTTTAGTATCTGATACAATCTGAAAGTATTGCGGGTAGTTCTGCACAATAGCCAGCATGATATCTATATGGGCTAAGTCACAGTTATTTGGTAATATTTAAAGAGGATGAGGAACTTGCAACCCAAGGGCCAGACATAAGCAGAAAATCCCTTTCATGTATAGTGGTTTATTTTTTTGTGCGTATATGTTACTTGAAAAAGACCAAGTTGTTTAGCATGTTATCCTCAAAATCTTTCCAAACAAGGATTCCCCACTTGAACTTTCATTATACATAGACTTTGCACCTTCTTTACTGTTTGTGTTTGTTTGTTTATTTGTTTTAGTTTGGAGTTTTTCTTAGCTCAAATGAATAGACAGATGAATCAGTCTGACTTTTTACCCCATTATGTGAAGGTTTGGAGTAAGATTTGAATGATGATGAGACTCAAGCACCATGCTATGTAAGATTCATTTTATTTACCTGTTCCTTTCCAATGGCTGTGACAATTCTGAAAGACATTTAAATGATATAATTTTTTTATACTTCCTCTGCCTCATATCATGCAGAGATTAATGGTGGTCAGTTAATGGACAGCTATTTAATCTCTTCTTTTTCTTTCTGGTTGCTTATATTTTGTTGCCAGGGCTTTTTCCTGACTTTTTCCATGCAGCTTTGAGCAAATGAGGATTAACCTTCAAAGCATTTTTTCAAATAAAATATTTGATTTTACAGTATTCTAGGAGCTAGAAGGATCATCTCTCTCTCACTTAGTCTTTGTTATGTATATCATCTGTACCCTATTTTCATAATCGTCAGTCTCAAGTCTTCCTGTATCTCACTTTCTGGGCAAATAGCGTTTACTACTTGCCCACATCTTATTCTTGCCAAAACAAGTCCCATTTCTGTTTTGCTTCAGACTGGTAAGCCTGTTTCTTTTTCTCCTTACTGTCATTTCTTACTCCTGGTCTCAGGACACACACATAATGCTCTTTAATCCATCTGCAAGTCCAGGCCTTCCTAAAAATTCCTCTTAAAAAGATTTAGTTTTATTTTACCCAGCTGAAACAGATGAGGGAGAGGCTGAAAAGGCAGAGGAACCTGATCTCCAGTTCTAGTTCATTATCCAGACAGAACAGAGTGCAAAATTCAGAGAGCAATCATCAGAGTTACTGTCAGGTAAGAAGTTTTTAGTGAGTATGAGCAGATCTTTTCAAATTGTGTGCCTTTGCCAAGCTGTATGCATTTTCAAGGGGTAATAGAAGATATATCTTTAACACAAAGCTTATTTTTCCTGTTTTTTCACAGTTATGCTCCACTCCACTGGGGAGTTTTATTATTTCCCCATAATTTACGGTAAACTGTCAATGCATGGTTAGTATCCATCTTATCGTCATCTTTTACACATGCAGAAAAACCCAAGCTAACCCGAAATCTAAGATCAAACATCATGTACCAGATTTTATTCTGCATTCTACTGAGTTCTGCTTTGTTCTGCTATTAATTACACTGCAGGACTTGATGTTATATAATCTCATAAAAACGCAAAAAACAACACACATCACCTATGGTAAGAATCAGTAAAATCTCTCTTTAATAGATACTCGTATCATTGTGCTAGCTGTTAAGAATCTGGCCTGTGTTACATCATTTACTTAGTGAAAATAAATTAAGTAGGCTGTAAGGTGACACTTTTACAGGTTTATTAGATCATTCTTCAGGGACCTATTTCAGTTCAGCCCTAAATTACTAAAATTAATGCTCATCAAGCTATTAAAACAAGCAGGTTTTCTTCATTGGCTAACTTCCAACTTTATGCTTCTTTCATCCTTTGAATCTTTTAAAATATGTCTTACTTATATCAAGCATAAGATTTTTATGAAGGTATGTCAAGGGGAGCTACGAAAGAAAACAATCAGTTGTTTTTAATGTGGCTACTAAAGAGGAAGGAAAGGAGGTCGTGTTATTTCCAAGCAAAATGTTTGCCAACAAGCAAAAGGGCATAAGATAAAGAAGTGACACAGTTAAAACAGTTGGAAATCATCTTAACTGCAGTTCAAGTTTCATTTATTCTTAGTGAAGGATATAATATATAATCATGGGTATGCTGTCAGCTGAATACAAACACATTCCATGAATCTGATAGGGATTCAGCAAGTATTCATTCATAACAGGAAGCGTTGGCAGGTTTGATTTGTATGGTAGATGGCATTTACAAGGATGAGCTGACAGCTGGACTAAGTGTGTTTGACAAAATAATTTAGGGGAAAAGCATAAATTGGAGAGCTTTAAAAAGCATCTAGAGGAAAAAAATCAAAGCACACAGCCATAACTCTACATTACATTAATGAGCTTGTTCATTTTTTTTGTAAAAATGCCCATGGGGACATTTCAATGTAAAATGGATGCTGCCCTTTCTGATATTGGCAAAGACTACAAAACAAAAGCTGTGTGAAGCAGTTAAGGAGGAACAACAGAGCAGTTAAGGATTATCATCACAGAACTTGATGTTTCTTCTGTGTTAAGAAAGATGTTGATGACTTTGCTTCACCATGCTTCACCAAAAATATTGTTATCTTGTTTTGGCTAGAGGAGACTTTCTGCTACAGATGATTTTGTTGTTGTTGTTCCTTCTTTTTTTTTTTTTTGTAGTTTAAAAATAGTCAACACCCAAAGGAACTGAATGAATCTGGCTAAAGCAATTTGTCTCTAGAGAGGCCAGCAGGGAGCTTAGAGAGGCAGACCTTGTGTCCAGTAGCAGTAGCACAAGATTTCTAAGAATCACCCAGATTCACCCTGGCTGAATCAGAAATGGTGACAAGAAGTCCCAATTGGCTTTCAGCTGCACATCCCATTAGAGGGAGGATTGGATAAACTTGTTGACTAGGGCAGGAAACTTTGTTAAACTATTCCTCCACTTTGAGGTAGCATTTGCCTCAGGACAACAGAGGCTTTTCCATGTCTGAAATTTTTCAGGAACCTTTGAAAGTGACTCTGCCCATTTAAATACCTTGCTATATAGGCATTGTCCTGGAATCACGAATGGCTAATGATTGTTTGTATAGCTGTCGGGTAGGAAGTGGATATCGGGAGTATTATTTTCTTCAGGATATTGCTTGTTACTCATTTAAATCAAGAGAAGTTTCTCCAGAAACGCAGAGGGAATCCCAGTGGCTTTGGAGATACACAAATGAAAACATATACTTTTTGTCGGATTTTTTTTTCCTAGAAATCTGCAATAAACTTATCTGTTCTAAGTTGCAGAGGGAATTCCCTACATCCCTCTGAATGGAAAAACATGCATATGTTTAAAGTGTCTGCCCAAAGAACATAAAAGGTAAATGGTTTAAACAGCTAGAAGTTAAAGAGACTACAAAGCAAAGAGAATGGAATTAAAAACAAAGAAAGGCTCCAAACAGGTATAGGGGAAATGAAGATAGGAATTAAAGAAAAAAAAAGGTAAGGAAAAGATTTGTGAATTTAGCAATGTTGAGCAGTGAAACAGGCTAGAACTAGAGCTGTATTAGTATGTCTGGATAATTAATGCATGATATTCAATCAAAAGAAGCAGAACTACTGAAAGCATTATAAGTGAAAGCATGAAGAGGAAATTAATCATTTCTTGTCTTACAGTCAGTGAAGCATGCCTGAGAGATTATTAAAAAACAAAGATTTCTCACTTCTAAGCAGCACTAATATACCTATCATACTCTATGTTACAATGATGCATACTCCACGTTATAAAGCTGATTTCTATTTTTGTTTTCCTGTACTGCCAGCCAACAACTATTTTCTAACTGTACAGCTCAGCTGACTTTTCTTCTCTGTTTATCTGCACTGCATATTAAAATAGAAGTATAACCAACCTGAAAAAAGCCACAAAAAGTTTGCGCCCTCAAAGCAGATTTCCACAAATTTTTTTTTGCATTTGTATACTTAAGATCCATTAAACATACTTAATAATTAACGAATACCAAAAAAAGCCCAGTGCGATATCTTAACAAAATACATTCTATCATCTGTTGATCCTGCTGGATTGTGTTTAATCTAAAGCAGAGGGATAACTGTTATTTAACTAGAGCTATTTTTTGCTGCATCTGACTGGCTTACTGCACCAACCCCATCTACCCTTCTCCTAGCCTTGATTTTCTTAGTATGTTAACGGTGTGATAGTTGTGCATTTGGAAAAATAAAAAAGTCTATGCATATGTAAGCGTAAATGGAGAATATTTGGCTGCCATAAAATTAATTAAATGTAATATTACATTAAATAACAGACTATTACCCTGTTATATTATTCATTTCCACTTTTAATTTAATAACATAAATTCTTCCAGAATATGCGTAATTTAGGGACCTCGTGATATCCTTAATATTTCTGAGCTTCATGACAGAAAGATCCTTGAAGACTCCTTTTCTTCCAAGTAGCCTACATTCAGAGTTGGTCTGCCCTGCTGAGATGTCTAGATCTCTCATGATAACTTTAATGTAATTTTGTAAGTGTTAAACGTGTTATTTTAATCTCTCTTCCATCTTCAGTAATAATTTTTCAACAAAACTATCTTCAAAGGACTGGTTTGGAGAGACAATTATGAATAGAATATCATACAAGAGCAATATCATACAAGCACACATAGCTCAATGATAAAATAATACTGTATCTAAAGTAGAATTTCAGCTCCTAGGAGAATTATGAAGTATAAAGCAGAGCTACATACATACATTCAGTTGAGAATTTGAAATATTTATATGTAGAATCACAGAATCATTGAGGTTGGAAGTGACCTTGAGCAGTCTCTAGTCCAATCTCCTGTTTAAAGTAAGGTCAACACTGAATTCAGACTGGGTTGCTCAGGGCTTTCTCAATGAAGTCTTGAAAACCTCCAAGGATGGAGTTTGCACAGTCTCCCATTATGAACAGAGGAAATGTCCTCAATGTGAAAATCTTCTTTCCTTTTATCCAGTGAGAAATTCCGCTGTTCTAATTAGCGATCAATCTCTGCTACCTGCCCTACCATGTGCTTCGGGAATAGCCCAGCTCCACTTTCTTCATGAGTGGTCCACAGGTAGAAGTGGGCAGGTTTCAGGTCCTCCAAAATTGTCTATTCTGCAGTCTGAAAAACTCCTAGTCCCTCAGCTGCTCCTCGGAGGGCAAGTGCTACAGTTCCGAACATCTCGGTGACCCTCTGCTGAAATCACTTCATTTATCGATGCCTTTCATGAATTTGGAGGCTTCAAATGTAGATACAGTATTCTAGGTTAAAGAATATAACTTTCTTTGAACTGCTGGTTGTGCTTCTTGTAGTATAGCTCAGGATGGTGTTGGCCTCCTTTGCTGCCAGTGTGCACTGCTGACTCATGTCTAGCTGACTGCCCACAAGCATCTCTGAGTTCTTTTCAGGTTGTACTTGGTCCCTAGCCTATAACATTGCAGGGGGTTATTCCGTCCCAGGTGCAGGACTTTACATTTGTCTTGCCTGAGTTTCACAAAGTTCCTCTTGTCCTAGTTCTCCAGCGTATCTAAGTCCCCTTGACCCTGCCCTTGAGCATATGGTCTACCGCCCCCAGCTCGGGGGGCATTAAATGTGATGAGGTGATGAGGTGATTAAATGTGATGATTAAATGTGATGCCATCTCCTTCTCCATGTCACTGATAAAGCAGAACAGGTCACAAGGCATACCTCTGAGGAACTGTGCTTGTAACCAGGTTTCTGGTAGATGATTAGCCCTGCTTTTGACACTGATGAGAAAACAATTTTTTCACCACATATTTCATCCTTAGAAGATGTCACGGTGTTCATCTTTGAGAAGGAAACATAATCAAAGCTAGAAAGTACTTGTGTCATAATTGTGTTTGGAAAAGGTATTAGTTATGCAGTGCTGGTAAAATTTTGTTAGTGAATTGCAATATGATGCATCTAACGTTGCAAGTAAAATGTAAGTACTGGATGACTTCAGATATTTAGATACCGAGAGACAGAGCGTTTTTTTGTCTTGTACTTGTCTGTTTTTTCCCCTAGTGCTGGGTAATATTCCATTAGTACTCTATCTACAATTTCACAGAAATGATTTTAAGATCAAAGATTTAGCACCTGAAGAATAGTTAGGGGGTGAAAGTATGAGGATGCATTGTTAATAATTAACCTTGCCATACACAGGAGAAAATCTCACTGACATATGTAAGAGCTAGAAATACATCTAGAAAGGATAGGAAATCCAGATGTCCAAGTAGAAGACGGATGTGTCTGAACTGCCAGTAACTAGGCATATATGGGTTTAACTGTGTTTTGTAACTCTCCCCATAACACATGTAGATGAAGCATACTGAGATTAGATAGCTTGTTAAGAGGAAAACAAAAAGTGTTCTCTACTCTTGTGACTTTTTTTTCAGTCTTGCATGAATAGTATTGATGGAGGAAGGAATGTTTATGCTTAGCTCCCAAAGATCAGGTATTTCATGAAGATTCAAATTTTCATTTTAACAAAACAAAACTGGAGGGTAAAGGTGGGGAGCTGAAAGAACCTTATGTTTTCTAGCAGTGTAGCTACACACAAAAAAGTTTTATGATCAGATGGTGCTCTGCCTTCTCAGAAATAATCATACAAAGAAAAAAGAGATCACAACATATATTTTGAAAAATCTTTTTCCTTTAAACACTGATAACTTTTGGTCAGGATTTTGATTATTTTGAGGCTTGACTCCTGTCTTTGAATGCTTACAGTTGTCAGTGTTATAAACAGATTAAGGATGAAAAGGAGAAATCGAGATACAAATGCAAATCTGAATACAGGCTAAGCTACCAACCTCACTGGCAAAACCTAGTTCCATACATCAAACTTGAAATTAACCTTTTTCAAGGAATTATATTACAATGTTTGGTTCTCTTTTTATTATTAAATTCATATTCATTTACATTTTCCAGTTAGAGTCAGGTCTGAGGGAGAGTTGCCAAAATGTATAAAAGATTGGGTTTTATGGTATTTTTGGCCTCATTTTTCCTAAATTGGCACTTCAGATCAGCTGTAATGGATTTACATTTCTGTCCTTTAGCATTTCTGTGGTTTTACTCCCAATTTGCAATTTTTCTACAGATGCATTTTGGACCAGTTGCCCTCTTTCATGGTTTGTCTATTTCTGATTGGTTTACTTGCCTCAGTATCCCACACTACATATGTTACGGGAACATCTAGTGAATATTCACTCATTTCAAAAATAGATACAGAGATACAGGGAAAAAGAATTCTGCCGTAGTTTAATGACTTCTCTACCCTGTGTCCCCTTAATGACTCTCACCTCCTCTGCAAAGATCTGATGAAGTAGTTTGACAGAAGTATTCTTTTGGCCCAGCTGTTTTTTTTGGCACATTGCAGAAACAGGAATCTGGTTCTTAGGACAGGAAAGACTAACCACATCACAGAACTGATCAGATGGACTGCCAGCTGCATTGCAGGGAAGGCCTGTTGTTAGCCCATCCCCATGCTCGTCTCCACTTGTGCGCACAATTTACCTGAAAACTCTCCCAGAGATAAGGCTAAGGAAAAGAATTAAGAAGGAAAAAAAAAAAGAGAGAGAAAGAGAGAGAAAAAGGAATAATAGCTTCTCTTAAATGACATTCTGTATGTTTTATGAATGCTCAGTGGTTTAAATTCATAATAAAAGAACTTATAGTGCAAAAACCCCACTTTCAAAGTGTAGAAAGAAATGTTTTAGGTGGTCACAGCTTTAGATCTTTCATTTTTCATATACAAGATGGAGTAGGTTATAGGGATTTTGATTTTTGCTGTTTTTTACTGTACCCTTCATAATTCAAGAGAAGGCTGCAGAGGAAGTAACTTCATTCTTTCAAACTCTCCACATCTTTAATTTACAGTATGTTAGGATGTTTACAGCTCACACATTGTGTCAGCCACCACAAAGAACTACTTGCTCTGACTGGATAAACAGAATTGTTGTTCAGAATGTTTTAAAGAAGCATTCCTGGTAATAACCTAAACCTTGTAATTTATTCCCATAGAAAATTTGATTCAAAGGTCTTTGAGTGATTAAAATTCTTTATGGCATATGATAACATATCAGATGATTATCATTTTAAGGTGGGTCCAATGCCACCATGAGGGTAAATTAGCAATATCTACCTAGCAATGCAGTTAATCTTAACATGGAATTTAAGGTAATTTTTTTCAATTATTTATTTCCTTTGGTTGCTCTAGCATTAGTACCATGCTTAAAAACCTGCCAGGTACCTGGAAGGGTTAGTGCTCAGGACCTTTGCTTAAATCATATTTTACTTCCCCCCAGCACACGGTCAGTTTTCCAGGGCAGACAAAGAAATCAAGTGTTCAGGTTGCTGTGATCTAGTTGCTTGCTCCATTTGTAAACAGTGACTGGGATACAGACTAGGAACTTGAGTTTTCCATATAGAGGTCTGTTCTTTTCGTAAAGACCAATGTGTCTGGGGCTTGACAACCTTGTTCCAGGTTGCATCTTTGCAGTGATAGTCTTCTAGAACAGAGGAGTATATAAACCATTGCCATCATCTGTTTGGCACAGTTTTCCATGTTGGAAGACTATAGGATATTTGATGCATTTAATAACTTAGATACACAGTGGCTGAAAAGAAATTCAAAACTTGAGTAGACAAATGCACTCAGGACACTTGGATATATCTGACCAAAATAACTCAAGGACATAACTCTGGCAAGTGGGAGATTGTGTCTGAGGGCTCTGCTAAACACTGTTTTTCTGGATTCTCTTCATTTTAAACAGTGAAACAGCTTCCTAGTTTATTTAGCAATTTCTGTTATTCCTGTACAACATGTGTTCATATTAATGTTGAGGCAGCAGTATTGCATTTCGTTTTAATAGCCAGCTATTTTTCTAAGTGTTGTTTTAACGTACATGGCATAGTCACACACACTATGCAGACCTTGCTGTCCTGCTGCTCCATAAGGAAAATTGGTTATCCCAGACTCTTCAGATTATAACATCTGTTTTTGTACGGCATAAGGAACAGTCTTTGGAGAATTTTGAGCGCAGAGGGATCCTGACTTTTCAGTTTTGCCAAAACTTTACTAGCTATATCATATGCTTTCACAAATGCCCAGAAACAGATACCTTACCTGTTACATAAAATATCTGACATCTGAAACCTGTGCAATTCTTTGCAGAATTTGAATTAAATAAAACTAAAATGCATTTTAAAAATAAGAGCATTGTCTGAGTTTGTCAAATCTACAAAAATATCTAAAGCACTTAAAAACTTTTCATCAGGGAGTTATGTATTCCTGAAGTTGATTTTTTTATTTACCTCAAAACATTTTTCTTTGAGGGCTTTATCTTGAATTATCTTTATCTGTGTATTGTATCAAATAGAAATTTTGACTTGAAATAATTTGAGAAACAAACAACATGCAGGAATTGCCAGGAGTCTGATAAAGTGCTGCTTGAATGAGGTGAATATGAGTAGGGAGTGCGAGTAGAGACGGGGGAAGAGAAACTTGGTTAGCCTGTTAGCTTCTTGAAGTGAGCTGGAAGCATGCAACTCGGGGCTCCTGAGGCCAGTCCCTGAAATACTGCAGCTTTCTTACGATGTTAAAAGAACCAAAGCACACCTTGTTTTATTTAAATCTGAAAACTGCTAAGCAAGATTAGTGAAGTCCTTAGGCACTGCGACATTTTGTATCTAAGTGCCTATAGGAGCCAAATCCGTAAAGCAATCATTTGCACACACTGATAAGGCAAATGCAGGGTTTTTTAATAAGTAAATCTAGTGTAATGGAGTGCCTCACCTCACTGCAGTAGCGAGGTGCCCTCAGGTTCACTGATGCTGGACCTGAGTTCCACTTCTCTCCTTGTAGCACTTGGAAATGAATTCCTGTAGTATTTTCAAAAACAAAGGGTATTAAAACAGCAGTTTTAAGGGCAAATGCAGATTTGATTTGTTAAAAGTTCCAGATATTGCTAAAATTCTTATTTTGGACACCACAGCTTCTCTAAGGGTGGAATTCATCTTGCCTAACCTAAATGATTTAGAGGTAAGTTCAGCTGACATCTATTTACAGCTCCCTGTCTAATTATCAGAAAGGGATTAGCAGCCAGAGGACCTGAGACATGCCAGCATAAGGTGTCCAAGAGAAGTGGAATACCTAGAACTCCGGAGGACCTGCTAACTGCTGAGGAAGGATTAACAACCAGAAAAGGGGAAGCCCACCACTGCACTGGTGGGCGACTTTCATTTGCTTTCTCACTTATCACAGTAAATACCACCCCATCCAGAAGAAATCCAGCTCACATCCAGACTTAATAAGATGTGGAGGACTCCCAGGAAAACAACATGCAGTAACTGTAGCATTCAAAGAAAGCCTCTTCACTGCTAAGAGGGTTCAGACAAGTGCGTGATATTATTACACAAGTCGCTTGTTCTGGTATATGGGACTCAGACTGCTGCAGCAGTGAAGGATTGATAATTTTGTTGGCTAAACGTTGTCCAACATGTATAGACTGATGCTCAAAAAAGAGATACTTAGAAACACTTGGATGATTCAGGTATAAATATATTCTGAATTTATATGAATTTGATGCTTTTAGGCAGTAACAGCCATTTCCTCAGTATTCTAGTAACCAGTTACAAAGATTTAAAATATAATTGTGTACATCTCTGTAATTTTGATCTGATCTTTGTTTTATAGGGTAACTATATATTTTTCTTTGTCTAATCCTTCTTATCATTTCAGGTGATCTTCAGTTGTTGACATTAGTGTGCTAAAATTACAGAGAATTCTGGACTTGTAGGGTTACTTTGAGAACACAAGCGTGTCTGGAAGGACTGCTTGCTGAATCTGCCAGTACTGACAATACATCTTTCTTTACCTCTTGCAGACTATTTTCTTATTATTTAAATGAGGAAATAACCAGATACAGAAAGAATGTTAAAAAGTCTGTACTAAATATTTAACTGTAGTTCTGCATGATAGTTATTCTACATAGCCATTCATTAAATATGTTAAATTATCTGTATATATCTTAAATATGTTAAACATATGTAGCATTGCAAGAATGTCTATTTTCTGTGCTCTAAAATGTAAAAGAATTGTAGCTTATATCCTAAAATAGTTAGCTACACAGTCTACAAACTTACGGTTGCCTCAACTTGCATTCACATCAGGGTAGGCAAGACATTGGTCTGCATGTCAGGAACAGGAAGAGAACAAACAGGCACACGCATTCACATGTGTGAATACTCACCTTGATCTTGGGGATCCCTACTTGTGGAGACAGAGGAGACTTAACAGAGGATCAATTCTTCCTCTGTTAGTCCTGAAGTTTGTAAGAGTTAAAATATTCTGGGACAAGCGGATGACTGGAGGAAAAGGATTAAGTCAAGCCTATCTGGTTATAAGGTATGTTTATGTCTTTTAATGCAAAGCATTTTATCTTTCCATATGGCTGGAAAGATAGTGACTTCTTCATTTTGTTTTGCTCCCGACACTAAGCAGGAATAATTCCAAGGAGGCTGTTTTGCAAACATTTCTTCCTCACCTTCTCCTTCCCTACTTTGATGTCTTCTTACAAATAGGAACAGAGACTAATTTTTAATTGTTCTAGTCTTCCTTGGATGCCAAAACACCAATTTTCAACCCTACACCTTTAGAAAACGGCAATATGATTCAAATGATAAACTGTCAATTTTTAGAGCTGTGAAATATCCAACAATAAACATACAAATCATCATTTTAGTTTGTTGCCTGGCTTGCTCTGAAACTTTTTAAGCACTGTTAATTGGAGAATAGTTGATAGACTTGCAACTGCGTATATTCCATGACCTGGAAGTAATAATAATGACAAATTTGAAGACCGATTCTGTTCAAAAAGTACTGTTCTTTAAAGTGAAAAATCTCTCACTTTTTGCTTATATCAACAGCTGCATCTGACCACACACAAGCTATTGGTGAAATTAAGTCCTTGTCAGCTTCGCTGTCCATTCTCCCTCCCATGTGTGGTACGCTGTATCTATTCAGCTGCTGTCTATCATCTCGCATTTACATCTTTAAGAATTTTGGATCTCATATTTATCTATACTAACAATTAGCATAGCAGAGTCCAAGTGCATAACTAGGGTTCGTGGGCACCTTGATAATTCATGTAGTAGTGGTAGTAATAATAACAATAATAATAATAATAAATCACACATTTTCAGCACGGTTGAGAAGCTAGTTGACATAAGGAAAACACATGTGTTTCAAGCCATAGAAAAATGTTTAATGCATAGTCATTACAAATCCCACAAGTGATCAATTTATAATGAGAAGTGTTTGCACATGAGAGTGCTACCATGCCACTGCAGCGTAATTCAGTGGTTCAGGATGTGCGCAGAAGCCCAGTGGACGGATGCACACAGATTCACCCCATGCTGCACAGACTTTCCCACTCAAACCTTCTTAATTGCTAACAGCAATAACAGCTACTGTAGTCTCATATTCTTTAACTAGGCTCCTTGTGTCAGGAGCACATACACAACAGCAGGCTTCATCCAAGTTCTCGCCTTGTCAATTTGCGATCTCTGAAATTTATTCTGATGACATTCCTAGCCTAAGCGCTTTCTTTTGCAGAAAACAAAGTAATCAGATTTCATGAGAGCTGGATTATTGCACACTTGTATGTAGCTCTTGGAGGTAGCTCCTAAAGGAAACAGAAGTCTATAACATGCTCCAAATTCCCTTCAGGGTCTCTAGTTCTTTCATTTAATCTTGAAAGAGTCAACGATTTTTAGCCATTCTTCAAACACAAGTAGGCAATGGCATCAAATTCACTTGAAGGAAGTACATTGTAACTTTGTACCGAACTCAGGTATAGCTAAATATATTTTCTCCCACTGTTAATAAGCTTCCTCACATGTCATCAGTACTAAAAAAATTGATATAACAGAAGTGATAGCCATTTGCTTTAGAAATCAGAGGAATAACCTAAAAGAAATACTACACTCTCAGTGAGGTTTTTCCTCTGAACCTCTGTAAATCTGAGATTTACTTTTAAGTGGCTAAAGTGGAAAGAAATCTGTTTGTAATTTGGCCACCTTGGTAACTTTTCATTATTGATTAATGGGAATGAGTTTATTAGGCTTCACAATTTTACAGCAAACCTTATTTTCCCTGAAAACAAGCACCCCACCTAGCATATTCCAAAGAATGCCATATGCTGGCATTTTTTCATTATGCAGGAGGAAGTCACATTAAATTCAGGACATATTTTTGCTAAAAAAGTTGCATCAATTCCTTTTTACTTTTTTCTTTCAAGAATAGCTCCTCAGCATTTTTCATTATGTAACATTCACATGTCCTTAAAACCTGTTCCCTGAACCGTACCAGGAGGATGGTATTTTTCGGTATCCTAAGGGATTGCTCGGTTAAAGAGAAAGACTCTTTTATTTCTGCCTCATGTTATGTGGATGGGACCCTTAGCTAGATAGATGCCTTTACATGAGACTATTTCTTATAGTCTCATGTATCTGAGACTATATTTGTGTTTGTTTGCATGTGTAGGTGTTTACCACAAGTCTCACACTCACATGTAGAATGCTTGCAAACAATTTGCTTCAGAAGCCCTAAGTCATTTGGGGCAATTTTTCTGGGTAAGTCATGTATCATGAATCTGTTCCCTAAGTCAGTAATTCCTTACACCCTGAAGAGTTCTTATGGTGGATTTGAAAATGCCATTATGGAACAAACACAGTCATCTGAGAATATTGGTTGAGATTTTTTCACCACTGTTTTTCAATGTGCCCAGCTCTGTATAAAACTTGGTTTTTGCACTTTCAAAACAGAACATTGACAGATATTTGGGAAAGGAATGGTAATTGGATCTCCTCTCCCTTTAGATAAATTCAAGATAAATTAGACTACTTGTAGTAGGTACATATAATCGTTCCAAAGACATGTTCTTTATGCACTTCAGAACAGATACAATCAAGCAGATTTATATGGGGTCAACATTCAGCCAAGAGCCATACGGTCTGAACTAAAGTTCATCAAAATTGGAAGGCATTTTTACTTAAATTTCTGTGAGCTTTGAGTGAGATGCCTTGAACCCCTAGAGCTCCAGGAACTCCAAAACATTTCAGAAAATTGATTTTTTTTAAAATATGCGTACACATTCTTCTAGCCTTTAGAGTGTAAGAAGCGAAGCTTGAAATCCTGATTCATACAGGTTCTTTCTGCAGGGAACACAGGAAAATAATGGAGACAGGACCATCTGCCTTCCTGGACCAATGATGCTACAATTTCATGAGTGTGTATGTGTGTGTATTTGTACTCCAGGACTCTCAGTCTAAATCTGCATGCATTCAGGAGAGTTATCCCACCGTAAATGGCACACTGGAAAGGCCTGCAAGGTGAACTATGACATTACTATTGTTATGAAAGTATCTGAGTGAATGCAAAGGGGAAATTAGCAGTTACAAAATGGAGATCTCTCGTTGGATCTTTGTGTATCATCTTGTTTGGTGGCATGGTTCAAATCACAGTGAAGCTGTAATACTCTGGCATTTTCTTCAAGCCCTTCAGACTTAATTCTTATTGATTCTTATTTGATTTACTCCGGTGGGAGTTAAAAGGACTCAATGGTCAGTTGGGGAATCACAGCTGATAAATTTGTGAGGATAGAAGTTACTGCCAGTGGTCTGTTGTGAAAATTAATCATACTTATCTATTCCTCATCATCAGGTCATTCAACTGTCAGACCTCTGTGGTTTTTTCTTTTTTTTTAACCAATGTTGCCAATTTTGGTTTGGTTTGTTTGAAAGCAGAAGACAGCGAATGTTCAAAGTCCAGCAGGTGGGACAATCTTTTGATTTTCATATTTATTTTAGATGGAAGTTTAAGTTTTATTGAAAGTAGGATAAGGCAGAGTTCAAAAGGCAAAGTCATTCATCATGTTACTAAAATACCAAGGAAGTGGTTTTTTGAACTCACTGCTGCCTTCTGCAAAGGTGCGACTAAAAAAAAAAGAAGTGTTTTTTAATGGATAAAAAAAATTGGCATGCACTGCTCAGTTTTGATTATGAACATATGTTGCAAGAACTAGTAAGACGGAAAAGTGGAATGCATCTTCTAGATCTTTATATAACAGGTACTTCTGTCCAAATAAGCATTTTTCCGTGTTATAAGAAATAATCTGCAAGGAAATTATCACCAAACACACATTACTGCACATTATTAATGCACATTATTGCTTTATAGTGCCAAGGCTGGCTTAGTCTGGATGTTCTGATTTGTTCAGAACACATAAGTGAAATTTAATTTTACAAGACTTGTGCTTTTAAATCATTCATAATGGTAACCCACAAATGAAACACATGATGTAAATATTGAAACTTAAGTAAACACAGTGGCTCATAAAAGATTAATACTTATCTGTCTCCAGAATTTCAACATGCATAATTATTATGTGAGTTATCTTAATTTGCTTCTTCTTTGTCTTTGCCTACAATATGTATGTAACAAACAGAAGCACATTTTCCATTTTGTGTTACGTATGTAAATAAATAGAATTATATATTTCTTCTGCATGAATAAAAAGATTATAGACCTTTTAAACTTTATATTCAATTGATGTGCTTCATGATGATTTTCTCCTCTTTATGTACCGGGTGAATTTGTACAAGCAAAGTAACCCTGAGCTCAGAAATCAAAAGCTCAGGAATTTTTTTGAGTATTTAAAAGTGCCTCGGGGTAATATCACTGGTAGGTCACAACTAAAAATGACTATAAGCTCAGTCCCTCGAGAACCTTGGCAAATGAATGTATAGCAATCTGCAATAAAGCAAATGAAAAAAATGCAAAAAAATAAGAATAAAAATAATCCTTTGAAAACATTTGACTGCTATCATGATCAAACTCACAAAAATGTTCACTGGTTGGAAAAGATGAAACATAAATGGTCAGAGGTCACAGAGTAAAATCTGAGTCTGTCATACCTAATAGTATCTAAAAACTACAAGGCAGTACAAGAGCCTACAAAAGAAAGTGAATATTTCCTTTATTTTGTATCAGTCAGATTTGTGGGTTCAAATCTTGCTGTGTGTAATTTAGAAATGTTTTATTTCTTTTGTGTAAATTTGGAACCTGATTGTTCATGCTCAGGCGTCTTCTGAAAGGCCATTCCAAAAAAAGAAAAATAACAAATATGGGCTGCTTTCTAAAAATATCTGTCAGGAGGTTTTATGGGAAGATGTCCATGATAGGTTTATGTGAGGGTCAATGGAGGATCATTTCACCATGACAGTAGAAGTTCAAATGCAGGCCATATTGGTCATCTAAAAAAATGTTTATGTCTGTGATTTTTTCAAATATATATGGGGGAGGTTGTAGCTGTTCTAAGTACAGCTCTAAGTACATTCACAGTTGCTACAATTTGGGAATTTTATTTCAAGGTTCAGCAGAAAAGCCAAAGTCCAAATAAAAGAGGGAGCTGAACTGTCATAGGAACAATTCTTTTCATGCAAGCAGAGCTGGGGATCTCAATCCACTCATGGAAATTTTCAGTGCATTTTGATCTTAACATACAGTCTCAAGAGTCAAATGTATTAGCGGAGAGATTTCTGTGTTCTGGAGCTAAGGGAAATGTTTCACACTGAAGTTTTCTGAAGTGACTGATTTGGGAGAATATTTTTTGAAATGCTGGTTGAAAGCTTTGCCTACTTTTGAAGCAAAATCTTGTTTTTTTCTTCAATAAATAAATAATAAAAAGAGAGTCATTGACTTAAGCATAACATTTTGTTCTTAGTTGTCTCCCATTGTTTCTACACTTGGCAGCATTTTCAGAACTGATTAAAAACAGGCTATATTTGGAGTGTCTCTTTGATAGCACTTATAAAGTATTAAGATAACAAATAGCTATAATTTATGGCCAAAGAGGCAACCTGTAACTTTAGACTATTTTAGCTCCATGAATCTCAATTAGTAAATGTTGTGATAAATCTGAAAAAAGTACTGTAAAAATAATGCTTTCCTACTCAACAAATCTGGTCAAAGTTTCATAGAAGGAAAGCATAGAAATCATAGCTCAAAAGAGAGGGAGACATAGCTATCTGTAAGTTACCCTTTAAAACTCTCAGGGTCTGTACCTGTTGGAAATGGTCTCCAGTACAAAACAAGCTGCTTTGAGAGCTCTGCTCCATTGCAGCTTATAGGGTGCGAATGACCTGTCCCACAGCCTCCAGCACCTGTGGATCCATGGAAAGAGTTCAAAGAGAGCCTGCTCCCAGTCATGCCTCCCCCAAGACCTTGCTTTCTACAGAGGCAGAAACTTAACATTTTTCACCTGCCCTGAGGAGAATTCAGGCCACCATGTAACCATTTCTCCACTTTCCTCTCTACACCATAAAAGTGTGTTAGGGGGTACTTTTACAGCATAAAGTGGAGTGTTTTAAAGTGATGGACTCTGCGGGATTCTCTTGATCTTGTTTTTTCTAACATGTAGAAGAAGTTAAACGAGAACACAATGTGTGATATGAACAGCATGCAACGTAGTGCACAGTTTTGGTCCTGGTTGCATGTAAAGTTCTATTGCACCACACATTTTACTTAAAGCTGTTGTCTCAAATACTTTGACCGTACATTTCCACATACTATCTGCTAAAAACATATTTTGAAAATATTATGAGTTCAAAGGCTTCTCATAAAGGAATCATTCTCACAACATATCTAGACAAGAACTTTGCTGCTTGATAAGTAAGACCTATTTCATGCTTTTAATTTTATTTTAGTGAGTTTCAACCTATGAAAACCTGAGCATCTGCTTAGCTTCAGTATTAGGAACTGTCTTGCTAAGTTCAGTAGAGCCCAACAGCTATCCGTGGTTCACGTTAAGCATATAGTCCTGTGATTTGTTGAACAAGGAAATGTTAAGCTTGAAGTCAATGACTGATGATTATGCACTTCCTTTAGGGGAGTTTTAAACAATTCTGGATTAATTCTTTATGTATATACTGACATTCCTTTATAAGAATGAGGTAAAATATACCCTGATGCTGAGCTCTGTGTGATGAATAATTTATTCTATACATGTAATACCTGTTTTTCTTCACTTGATACCTGCGTGCAGGTTTGATTTTTTTTCTAATCAATTCCATATTATTTTGCTCAGCTTTTGAAATTTCTCGGAATTAATTGAGTTCTTTTCCAGTGATTAGTAGAAAGCACGTCAGCAGATCAATACAGAAAATTTGTTTATATTTGTTGAGTGAATTCAACAATATTTTTGATACAAACACCTTTGTTTTCAAAACAAAAAGTTTTTTTTCAGGAGTAAAAAAGTTATCTATATAGCATTACTTTTGTGCATATGTTCATGCCAAAAAGACTCTCATTGCAATGTTGCAATGCAATATGCAACTGAGAACAATTAATTCAAATGGACATTAGTAGAACATATTTTTAACTATTTAGTAATTCTTTTCATGGAAGTGAATCAAAAAACTTATTTTATGTACTACATTTCACTTAGTATGAAGAGTTATTTACCCTAGGTTTTTGGAAAAACGTATGTACAAAAGATCGATTTAACACCTTAAATATGTAAAAAACATAAAAATCAGAAAGACTTCTCTTTTAAGGAACTTTTCTACTCACATCTTTTACATAAGATTTTTTATGAGATTTTCCAAAAGGTCAAAGTTATGAAAATATTCACATGTTTTGTGTTTAATTTTAGTTATTTTTCATGAACACATTATTAACTTATCCAATTTTTTCTTAAGACCTAATTGACTATCTGTTTCCAAGAAACATCATCCCACATAACAGACCCAATATTTGGTTTACACATGCTGATACAAAAAAATGGGACAAAGAAACCTTTCTTTTCTTTTCTTGTGGTAAGCTGTTGTATCAGAAATAGCTTTGGGCAAAGGCTCAAGAAAGCTGGTGAACAGACTTTGTATTTTTAGACTGTGAGTGTTAATGTAACTGCAAAACAATGCATTATACAAGTAACTAAATAGGATACAGACATTGGAATATACAAATTACCCAAAAAGGGGACCAAGGAGATCAAAAATGAACTTTACAGATGACTCTGTAGAGGAAATGAATTATTTTAGTAAGGCAAAAATAGCACAGAATAAGCACTTGGAAAGAGTAAACTTCTGCAGTATTTACTTGCAATTTATCTGCAGTGCTTCCATGTAATGTGTCAAGTCAAACCTTTCTATCTGTTTGAAACCATTACATATAATTGTTTTGGGGGGGTTGTAAATGAGGAGGCCAGCTGAGATCAAGCTCAGGTAGTTCCCCATGTGATATGAACAATGTAGAAAATATATGGTCCTTGGGTGTTCTGCTGATGAAACTTTTGAGAGAACATGAAACTTTTCAGCTCTGTTATGTCATCCTAGAAGACAAATTTTCCCTTTCTGTTATACTTCAGCGTGCCCTGAGGATGTTTGTGAATGTATATGTATTTACCTATATATGGTAAAATCACTGTACAGGGCAAAAAAAACATATGATAAAATTAAATCTAGTGTCAGTGAATAGATTATACTCTCCTTGATTTTTATCTAATTTAAAGTACTCGGTATGCATACTGTTTTTCTTAAGATTGCATGATTTTGTTAAGACTGTAATAATAATGGAGAAGAGATTCTGTTTCCTAGTTGTTTACATTTCAGATGTGAGGGTAATAAAGCATGCGTTCTCAATACATGGTTTGTGCATTTTACGGAGTGAAGCACAGATACCTTCAAGAGGGCTAAGGGAATGAATAAAAAGGCAGCAAAACAGACCTTTTGTTTTCCAGTAAAATTGTTCATGTAAGAGTTAGCAGGTAAACTATATAGGCATTATAAAACAGTCTAACTGTGAGATTGTTTAGACACATATTCACTTTAGATCATAAATGACAATTTTACAATTGCTTTGAGAATATGCAACAAAACTTAAAAATTTAACTTATTTAGACATCTCATGTAATCTTGGGAATTACTCTAGTCTCAACAGGACACTCTTGCTCTATTTTACTGTTTCTACACTGGACTAATTACGAAAGTTCTGGGTCCTTATGTCTCCTTTGGCTGCAGAGATTTGTTTCACTGTAAATCACATCAGTGTTTATTGAACACCTGTAGTTACATGTAAACTTCATTTGAGCTTCCTCATGAATGCAGAAGGGTAAAAGGAAAGTAAACATTTAAAATAAAAATAAAAAGTAACATTAAAAAAAGAAAGAAAAGTATCCAGACAATTAACAAGCTATACTCTAATTGAGACAAGAGAAGGAATAGCAAAGGAAGTGGATACCATTGATCCAAGATGTTTTAAATGGCATTTCATTTATCTGAATTTTCTTAACTATGAGTTTTAAGATGGACTCAAGTTTAATTTTAGAAACTGGATGCTATAACTAGAGGCACTCAAGGGTCAGAGCGGGGAAGGCTGAGAAATGGCAATTGCTATGTCACTGCAAAGCAAATAGCTTTTGAATCAACAGTATGGTAACAATTAGGTAGTGGTCCTTTCTGTTTTGCTGGAGTTTGGAAATCATAAAAATAGATTATGAATAGGCCTTATGTGTATGTAAGCCAAAAGTTACTTTGCAACAGCTGCCTTATCCTACAAATACATACTAATTTTATCAGATCTATTCACAACTTGCTACTAATATCTCACAGGTGGTGGAAATGCATCTCAGATTCTTGCTTTGAGTGCAAATTCTTCAGCTTCCACCTTTTACTTTCCTCATGTACAGCTTAATGGCAGGAAAGTTGTATGGAAGCAACTAATTTAGGAAAGCAATAAAGTAAAAGGCCTAGTACACATATGATTTCTCTCATTGTTTCAAATATATAGAGCTTTCAGAGTCTTTTGAATAGAAAATCTTAATAAAGGGGTTTTATTTGGAACTTTAGGTTTGTTACATGATTGTAAGCAGCATGGCTTTTCCCTATCGAAAGCATCCCCAAATGCTTATGTTCCTTTACTAAGCTGGTCTTCTAAAGGTCTTTCTTGTAGCTTTTACAATAGGATTCTTTTTATATTATATAAGTATATTTTGATGTTTTAACAATAACAGGTACTGGTTGTAGAAACAGGCTGGCTTGTAGAAATGGTAACCAATCTGTTTTCAAGTTCCACCTGTTTTCAAGTTCCACCTGTTTTCAAGTTCCACCTGTTTTCAAGTTCTGTTTTCAAGACTCCACCACTTCCCTGGGCAGGCTATTCCAATGCTTCACTCCTCTTTCCGTGTAGAAATTGTTCCTAATGTCTAATCTGAACCTCCCCTGGCACAAGCTGAGGCCATTTCCTCTTTTTCTCTCTGTAGCTATTCGGAAGAGGAGATCAACCCCTGCCTCAATTCAACCTCCTTTCAGGTAACTGTAGAGAGCAATAAGGTCTCCCCTTAGTCTTCTCCAGACTAAACAACCCCAGCTCGCCAAGCTGTTCCTCAAAGGGTCTGTGCTCCAGCCCTTTCACTAGCTTCCTTGCTCTCCTTTGGACATGCTCCAGCACCATGATGTCCTTCTTGTAGCGAGGGACTCAAAACTGAGCGCAGCATTCGCGGTGAGGCCTTACCAGCGCCGAGTACAGGGGGATGAGAGGGCCTTGTTGAAATTCATACAGCTGATCTGAACCCATTGATCCAGCCTGCCTAGATCCCTCTGCAGAGCCTTCCTACCCTCAAGCACATCAACCCTTCCTCCCAGCTTGGTGTCGTCTGCAAATTTGCTGAGGGTGCACTGTAGCACTAATGTGTAATAAATATCTATGGAAAAAATTTGCAATGTTAAATAGTAGAACAGAATTAATATTTACAATGCAAAAGAAAAAGACTCTAGGGCATTTCATTTGATATATGTTGAAATAAAATTGCTTTTCTAATTATTAACTCTTTGTAAAATAAAACTATTTAATATTAAAGGGCCCTTAAAATAGAGATTTTTTTAAGGTGACGTGATTTGGATATTAAGTGCTATGTAATCTCGGATTCCTATTCTGTCCAGGCAATTTTGCTATTCCAGACAATAGACTATAAAGTTAGATTAAAAGTAGAATGTACACTCTCTTAAATAATTATGACTGGTAAAGTATGAATAGTTTCAAACATGCTTCCTAGATAACCAGGAGCCAACATATATTCCAAAAGACCCTTATTGTCCATCTCTGGCTCAATTTTTGTTGTACAGATTAAAGAACAGCCATTTTTTACATATACAAGTTTAAGTATACAAATGGAGGTTTGAAATACAAAAGCATTGATAAAACCTGACTGTCCTTGCCTGGCTGAAGCAGGTAGACCGCAGGGACTGAAGTAGGGAATGTGGGCTCTTGAAAATGAGCACTTTCTGAGGAAGTACAACTTATAAAACAGCATTAAAGTTTTGGAAGTTTGAGAACTATTTTTCTTTACTTTGGACCCATCAACACCATGATGTATGGGGCCTATGCATGCACCTATGCATGGGTCTCGTAAGACAATTAATGCTTTGCTTCTTCAGTGCTTTACCAAGACTTCTCAGAACCTAAATATAACACTAGATCCAAGAATGTCAAGCTCCCTCCACTATCCTTGTGAGGGAAAGAGAAGGAGGCCTGGCTAGCACATGGGGCAATTACATTGGTGTCCCATGGGCATATTGTCTCTTCTTCCCTGGGGAGCAAGAAAGAGGTAGGGGAAAGCAGCAATCCCTCTCTCCTGAAGGAAATTGAAGCAGTCTCTGTCACTTTGGGGACAAAGAAAGGAGGCACTTCTAAATAGCTAAAAATCAACAGCAGACAGGAATTTCATGGGTGACTGATTTTCATTTCATATGCTAGTTCTATTTTACATACAGTGCCTCACAGCCATCATAAACCTGTCACAGGTGTTTGTCCATTACTCTCTAATTGAGTTAGTTTTAGAGGAGAAGGGAAATGTGTCTAATTAATGTTTTTCTTTTTTTCTTTTTTTTTAAGGAGCTTTGGGAGCAATGTGTTCTTTATACATTTTCTTCTTTTAATGATAGGGTTATTTGTTCAGGGACAAGGTACCTGCAATTCCAGCTCAAGTATTCTGTCAGGGTTCCAACATTCTTCATGAATTGCAAATGGAAGAGGGAACCCTTGAAACAGATTTGCATAACTTATGATATAATTGACTCAAGACAGTCTGCTGGAAACTTTTTTTTTCTTTTTTTCTTTTTTTTTTAATATGCTCCTGTTCAGTTGTTTCATAAGAACATGAGCCAAACATTGTGTTTGAGGGAAGAAATGTAAGAGTGAGGAGGTCACTTTAATGTGGATCTTCCTCTTTTATGAGAACATATCTTGCATTATATGCATTATATCTGTGGCAAATTAATAATGCTGGACATGATTGAAATCTTTAAAAGACCAAGTATTCCAAAGCAGCCTTCTAACGAGAAAGCAGGAATTTTAGGTTTCTAGGGAAGTGCCCTTGGTTTGAGGGGGTGTAAGTGCACAACAAGTTCCTTAGCCAAAGGCTTGAAATGATATGAAGACCATCCTGCTTCTAAGAGTTATCAAAGACATAGTGTTAGGATCTGTGTACATATCCAGTGCAGACTTCTTCAGCAGCCAGATATGCCAGCTTACAACATTGTTTGTCAAAGCTAAGTCCTTGCTACTCTTTGTTATGGAAATGTTATTAACTTTAGGTACTTAATATGCTTTAGCTACTTTATCAGCAATGCACATGAGGAGGAAAAGTGAGAACAATTGTATTGAGAGAGTTCAGTGTCTCCTTGTGGCAAATATAATTACTTTATTTTAGAGATCTTTATTAATCCTATATCTGCAGTGAGGACAGAGCTGTTGAGGGAACTGGATATGCCATGTTTTCCTTTTGAATATACTAATGTTTTTAATTTTCATCACATAGTTTTTCCTTTCTGAAGTCTTGTTGGTGAGGATCCAGTGATTGAGGTTCTGGCTAGGATTTTATTTCTTCAGGCAGCCCTACTGAGTGTTGTCTGTCCAAACCTTTGTTGTTTACACTCTCTGATTTTTCAGTATATAACCTAAGTAGCTTCATGAGGAACATCGGCAACCTAAGTAGTCAACCAAATTTCAGTTACAGAGCCCTCAGAGCACTCAGAAACCTTTATTCATACACTCAGTTGCTCCTTATCCAAGAAGGTACAAGTGCCAGGGTTAATGCTCTCTGTTCTCTCAGAAAAAAATAATTCTCTTAATCTATTTTTCTAAGTAGACCAAGATAGTTTAACAAAAGTTTGTTCAAAGTTGGTAGGTAGTTTCACTTTAATAGAAGCCTTTATGAACTTATTTAGCTCCAACTTACTTGTTAGTTTTCTCTATGGAAAGGCATAGATTGAATTATATATTGTATGCACAGTTATTTGTTCTGTGTAAGGGAAAAGGGAACAAGACAGTCTTGTGAAAGAAAAGAAGAGAAAGAGAAAAAGAAAGAGAAAAAGAAAGAAAAAACGGAAAAGGAAAAGGAAAAGAGAAAGAGCAAGAAAAAGGAAAAGAAAAAGGAAAAGGAAAAGAAAAAGAAAAAGAAAAGAAAAAGAAAAGAAAAAGAAAAGAAAAAGAAAAGAAAAAGAAAAGAAAAAGAAAAGAAAAAGAAAAGAAAAAGAAAAAGAAGAAGAAAAAGAAAAAGAAAAAAAAACATATTCACCTCTATTTTGTATATTTAAGAACAGAGATGACGTTTTTGTGATGTCTTCAAAGCAGCTGATTTAAAGCTAAGACAGGTACAGCTCTTGATGGGACAAGGAAGCTTGGAAGTCACATTGTAAGCAAGAGTTAGTCTTTTTGTAAGAGTAAAATCCCCTTAAATTCCTGGGGTACCTGCATAATCCTTTGACACTGGTGCTGCAAGGAGAGGTGAGGAATAGATTTATCCTGCACCATTGTAAAACATTAAAGGAGTGCATCAGACACATATTGAGGGGGATCATTTCTGAAGTCTGGTTGTGAAATATGATATTAATTCATTTTTAATTAATTCTGTTTACTAAACTGAATGGCTGATCTATTGATGAACAAAAAGCCTCCGCCCTTAAGTGTATTCTGTTGAAGTAGGTCAGAAAGTGTTTCGACTGAGGACTTCTCTTTGCCCTCTCTTTTCTTCACTGTTACTGAAAATATATGAATGAGGAATATGCAATAAGAGATGGGCATAAATACTTACCAAAATTTTAAAGAGAACCAAATTTGTGTTACGCCAAAAGAGCTTTTCAGCTCTTCTTGCAGCCAGCATGTTGCTTGCTCCATCTTGCATTCCTTCCCTTGTTAAAAAATTATTTCTTTGTCACTTATGATGTGTTACAATTTCCAGACTCCATTCAAAATACCATTTCTACATTTAAATCCATTTCAAAACTGCTTGTAGACAGCCTGAAAGAGAGAGTGCAAGAGGAAAAACAATCCATTTTGTCATCAGAAAACCTTTCCAAAGTTGTGAGACACAGCAGAGATTTTGCTGGAAATGAAGGTGCTCAGCTTGAAATGTAATTATAGTTTCCCTGTAAAGCTTTATTTTTTACTTTTTCTTTCTCTATGGGCACATCTCCACAGCAACTTCAGTCACCACTTAGTCTGTATGAATTTAATTCTGTTCTAATCACTTTATGCAAAACTAGTGGGGATAAAAAAGGAAGCAGGTCAATTCTGCCCAATAAATTTTATTAAGTCTCTTAAATACTGTAATCATTTTGTCTATTGAACTCCCCTCCCAGTGTGTCAAGACTTTATTTGGCCTACAATAGCAAGCTAGTAGGCTGCTTCCTTTGCTTGTTTCATCCAGGGGTAGCAGATAGCTTCAGATTAACTATTGACATTATTCAGAAGTATCTATATTAAACTCCAACTGAATATAAAGACTGTGAATGATTTTCTCCAGCAGTGGGAGCTTAGGTTTGGCAAAATCAGATTTAAGAAAAGATGTCTCTTGGTAGTCAGAAGACATCTGAGAATAGAATTTATGCCAGTTCATGAAACAAAGTTGATTTGCTTCTACTGCTCTTCCAAGATCCAAAAGGATGCTCAAAAGACAGATATATAGTAAAGATCTTGAATAGATCTACAAATGTAAAGATTAATCTTTATGTTTTTGAGTGTCATCTGTGGAAATATTTGGCTCAAGAGCATCTATGAAAATAAGTTGAATTTAACTATGCAAGCTCTAACTATGCAGGCTTTTGTAGGCAGACTGAAGGCACACATTTGTGTAATTTACATCACCTCCAAGATAATGTACTTCACCCTTTCAACAGTGCTTCTTAACTAGGACTTGACACCAACAACTACATATTTTTTGTCTGGTTTCAAGGTAGAACAGGCTTTCCCTGGTCTGCAAAAGTCCCATAAACCTGCCCTTTGAGTTACACTTTGGTATACAGTATGTAAGAACTGAAAACTAACCAGGACTATTCATTAATTTAATATGATCCATCAGCAAACTGACAGGAGGAAGAGGTTTCTACTCTCTGCTCTCTAGGTAAGCGGACAAGCAGAGCTTAGATGTCTACATTACTTGAAAGAGGGAGAGTATGAAAGATTTGTTCATGCATAATGGAGACAGGAAGGACAGGGAAATGATAATCTATCATCTGAGATGAGCTAGTTCTGCTTTTGATGTAAAACCAGTCTCTTGGCACAAGGTCCCACCAGGGGACATCACTAAGTGATACTAGGCTGGTAGTATGCTTCAGCAAGAATGTGAAGGTGTAATAGGGTGTTTTGTGAGCCCTGTGCCCTACTGGTTTTAAATTTTAAAATCTGAACAATCAAGATATCTCCCTTGAAGCCTAGCTTTGCCAGGGTGAATAGGAGACTTACAAGAAAATGCTATTCCATGCACACGGTCTCCAAATCAAACATGAACTCTCATTTCTTATTACAGAATCACAGCATGGTTAAGGTCGGAAGCGACCTCCAGAGATCATCTAATCCAACCCCTGCTCCAGCAGGGACACCCAGTGCACATGGCACAGGTTTTGCATCCAGGCAGGTTTTGAAGATCTCCAGAGGAGGAGACTCCACAACCTCTCTGGGCAGCCTCTTCCAGGGCTGTCACGGTACNTCTGGGCAGCCTCTTCCAGGGCTGTCACAGTACAGAATTTCTTCCTTACATAGAGATGGAACTTCCTGTGTTTCAACTTGTACCCATTATCCCTTGTCCTTTCACTGGCCACCACCAAGAAGAGTTTGACCACATCCTCCGTATGTCCAACCCTCAAGTATTTGTACGTATCGATCAGATCGCCTCTCAGTCTTCTCTTCTCTAGACTAAACAGGCCAAACTCACTTAATCTTTTCTCATAAAATAAATACTTCAGTCCCTTAATCATCTTCGTAGCTCTGTGTTGGACCCTCTCTAGAAGCTCCACGTCCCTCTCATATTGGGGAGCCCAGAATTGCCCTTAGTAGGAGTAGTGCAGCCTCACAAGAGCTGAGCAGAGAGGGAGGTCAGGATCACTTATAGTCTTATTTCTTGCTCTACTAGCCTATTTGCACTCCATAAATTTATCTTCAGCAATGTTTGTTCCTTAACCTGGTGTGAATTCCACATTTGTGATAAATTTTACTGAGGAAGAGGATGCAGAAAAGGGAAGAAAGAAACTGTTGAGACTTGCAGCTACACGGCCTCGTTATATGACTTTGTGAGGGGAGCACTGGCTTTCTTCAATCAGTCCTGTTGTAGGGAGATTTCTACATATGTGCAACAGAGAGTCTGAGTCCTGTAATGAGAAAGACTTGTGAAAGATTTTCAGTTCTTTACAAGACTTTTACTTTTTTTTTTACTTTTTTTTTTCTTTGCAAACTATGCCAATTAACTTTTGGATCTAATTTTATTGGTATGGAAGCATAAAGGGCACAGAACATTAAAAAGACAGTTGAACTCTGTCTATCTCTAGTCACTCACATCCTAGTGTATAGATCCTGTGACTCTAGAACACATGAATTTTCCAGCCATGGAGTGGATGTTTAAAAAAAAAATCTGACATCATTGCCTAAGGAAAAACATCTCTGCTTTCCATTCGGGACTTCAGCACTAGAACATAGAAGCTAACAGGTTTCTTTTCATTCTGAACTCTCATGGCCAGCAGATTTTCTGCTGAATAAACAGAACTCTAAAAACATATGGCTTGCAAGGTGTGATGTTGCAAATATTCTCTGATCCCCTAAAAATCATGCCCAGGCGAAACTATGCAAATTACAATGAGTTTCCTCCCTTGCACTGAATGGAATTAAGTTCCAGGAAAGTAAATTAGTATAGATTCATTCCAGTGTTTTGGGTTTTTTGTTTGTTTGTTTGTTTGTTTTTTCACCGTAAAAGATTTCATCCTACATGAGAAGGATTTTCAGTACATTGGAGTTTGCATTTCTACAAAACATGGCATAAAATCTAACAAAGGCAACAGACTATTTATGACTGTAATTTTATTTATTGTCAGTCTAACACTTATTTTGATTTATTTTGTGTAACAAAAATAGAAGCTTCTTACCCTAGAGTCCATTAGTTTTATGCTCTGGAAAAACTGCTGCATTTTTGCAACATCTGAATCCATTTCGCAGTAACAGACTCCAATGTCACAAAGTCAAAAGTTCTCGCATAAAAGTGGTAAATTGTAAATATCAAGTGCATATCTTTCACCATTCTTATCTACATTAGCACTGCAGAAGACTTCTCGAGACTTAAGCATCTGCTAACTATAGCATTTTTTCTCCCATGTCTTATTAAGCCAGCATTTTATATATTAACCGTACAACCATAAAAAACCTGACTTGTCTCACTAGGTTAATGGCTGGAGGGAGTTTTTCACTAACTTCATCTTGCCCCATATGGATACTATTTTTCTTTTTAGTACTTGGTGTTGTAAATAGAAATAATATTAATGATCTGAATGAAAACTTATGTCAGTCAGGAACTCTTCTCATTACCTGTAGCTAAAGCTTTACACCTAGCTCAATTCATTGTATTCAGAGTTGGTTCTAATAATCTTAGTTCTTGGATATTTATGTGTCTTCTATTAATTCAGAAAGATTTGTGTAAAGATCTGTAATAAAGAGAGTAGCTGAGTCAGTACACTCAGATATGTCCACATATACATATATCTCCATGTACACAGACATATAGCAGTATATGTACATACATATGTAGCCTATAAACGAGTAAATTATCTTATTACTGAGAGCCTATTAATAGGGTCTCCCTATTAAAATGTTTGTCCGGGTTCCATTTGTATCATAATCTATGTTCAGATGAGATAGAACGTGACACTATGATGACTTGAAAAATTATCTTCAGCTAAATAAAGTTTTAAACAAACAGACCACAAATAGCTTGGAAAGCCAAAATTCATTATCAGATCTAAGGAGAAAAGCAAACCACCCACCCTGCCTTTTCCTTTGTATCCCACCATGTTTTGTAAGATCGCTTGTTTATCAACAGCAGTGTGGTAGCAGACTTGACTCTGTCAAACTCTTGAAAAATAGTTCAGCTAATGGGGAAAATTCTACTCCTTCAACACAAAAGAAATACATCCTTAAAAAGTCTTCTATTTATCTCATGATTTATCCCTTTCGCAAACAACCTGGATTCCCACACCTCCTCTCAGTCGTCCTGAAAGGGTTTCTCTTCAGCTGTCTACTTGTTGAGGGAGGCTTTACAGAATGTCTTCAGAAATGACACTTTTTTAACCACTGTGTAACAGGATTTTGATTCTAATATGTAAGTGTCTAATTCTTTTGTATCTCTGTGTGGCTCCTGTTATGTCAGCATGATTTATATAATGGCACATGAAATCTTGTTTATTGTCTTTGAGCTTATTTTCTTAGAAAGCATACCATACACAGGTTTGTCTTTGCAAGTATAACCATTCAATTACTACCCATGAGTATCTAGTATGTATTATTTAGCTTATGTTTTAAAAATAAAGAATTTCTGCAGTATTTCAAATTTCAAGTGCTACTCTCACAATAGCTGAAGGTCATGTCAGCTTTTCATGCCAGTCAGCATATATCTCACTGAAAGACTATTATTAGCTCATGCTCTACACTCTGGACCTTTTGTTGAAATTTGGAATAAGTATTGCCTATTTCATTATGACACTAGACCAGAGAAGTCCGCTATCATTTCAGTTTGCTCTTACCCTCTCCTTATTAGTGCACTGACTTTGGCACAACAGTAACCAGGGCCTTAACATAACCCTACAGCACAAATCTGCTGCTCCCGCGGATTCAGTTAGAATAGATGCTAGTGCTGGTTCCTCATTCAAACAAATTCCTCATTCAAAAAAAATAAGTAGAAGAATTAGTAAGATTGAAGAGAGAACTGCATTGCTTATTGGCATTTGAGGAGTTTGGAGAACTGAGAATTCCCACGAAGCCAGTAGAAAGTACAACCGAGGAAGAAGAGAGAACATGCTCCCATGAGCTAATTTCCTTAGAGAGTTTGATCTAACCTCATATGTTCTTTTTTGAGTAGATGATGCTTGTACATGTTCAAGTAAAAGGGTAGCACAGAGCTAGAGACTCTGGAGATTATCATGTTACGAAGATGAACATTTTCCAGGAAATATTGAATGCCATGTTTCGGTACAGCTTTTAAAAATGCAGAATAGTTGTCTCAGTTGTCTGGGATATCTGTCACCATTTTTTCTCTTTCTCCACGCTGGATCAAGCTCATCTTGGGTTATTATATTGGGATATCTCAGCATAATGTGACACATTTAAAATTTTGCTGGACCAATGCCACAGAATCTCCAAAGGAAGAATTATCAAAACTTACAAAGTGCAAATGAGCATTTTTACATACATTTTGAAAAGTTTTCCCTAATCTCACCACATTCATTATAGAAACAGATGACATCAACTAACAAACAGAGGTGTTGTGACTGAAAACAAGGCCCCAAAGCGAGCATAATACCTACTCAAGGACTACCAGATTCTGAACTACTCAACACTTAATGATACCTCATGCCAGTATTGATCTAGATTTTATTTAAACAAACAAACAAGTCTTTCATACTCTTTCTGGGGCTAGTGATCATTTCCATTATACATTCAGTTTTGCTGTCCCCTAATAAATTTCTGTGAGCTGTTCTTTTGTTTACAGGTTTCTATTCAAAGCCTCTATAAAGCAAACCTTTTGAATTCCCTTACAATATTGATTCAAATTCAGAAAATTTTCTCACAGAGGACTGCTTGGTTGTTATATTGTCATCAAAAGGCTTTGTTTGGATTCATGGATTAAGATTCCAAACTCAAATAGATTGCATGATTTTCATTCATATAGTATTCTATAATGAAACACTTTATCAGCATCATTAAGTGAGAGCTCTAATGTATATAGTTAAATTGCCATATTGCATTTATTGCCTCATTTACTATCTTTTTATCATCCGGTTATGATTGATAGGGGAGCTTTTGTGGAAAATAAATATTGAATTCATTTTTTTTCTAGCTCACTATTCTGACTGCAACTGCACTTGAAATGAATTATTATCAGTTTTTTATTTATAAAAAGTATGTAAAGAAAAAGTGTGTGAAGATACAACAGATTTAAAACAACATTTAAAACATTGTGTTCTTTGGTCATTGACTACCACACAATTATGAACATTACATCAGAGTTTTGAGTATCCATAATGACTTCAAATAACTTTTGTTGGTTGTGGTAAATCCTTGTTAGCTAGAAAATGAAATTTAGCTTTCTTAAGACAAAAATGAGGTATCATTTTCTGCTAGTACGACTCAGTTATTTGGAAACATTCCCTTTTTCATGAACTGTAATAATGGTATTATAGACGTTATGTTTATTAATGTTTCTATTTTTGTTTTTGTAAGACTTGCATAAATTGACACTTTTGATGAACAGTCCAAGCATTCCAGTCTGACTAGGTACAACCCTGCACTGTCTCAAATTTCCAAATAATATTTCTGCATGCTGGATTATTTTGGATACAATCTGAGGAAGAACATTTTTCCCTATATTTCCTCCAAGCAAAATGTGGACTGGAGAATTTGACCAATGCTGGTATTGTAGAAGTAAGCAGGACTAAGTTCCGGCCTTGCATTAGGTCATGCCATTAAATATATAACCAGGAATGGAGCAAGTACCTTGTTTCCTAACAACAAAGCGAGCAGTGTTAAGGGCATGTGTAAGGAACCTCAGTGTTTTACATCCACAGGGAGGGGAGGGTGTAACTTTTGTCTTCTTTAAACTCTAACTTCTCAATCTCAGGGGTTGAATAGTGCTGGGACAAAGGATTAACATACTCTAGAGCATTTATAATTGTAAGTATGTTGCATATGTAGCGAATAAATATATATAAACTCTTCCTAAAATTGTTGTTCTGACAAAGTTTTATAAAAGATAGAATAATTACAGTAAAATCACTGCAGAAACATTGCAAATGTAATGCTGACAAGAACTCAGATATTTTTTAGAAGAATACACTCTTCCTTGTTTTCCAGGTTATGATTCCACTGTTTTGAATTGCTGTCTTAAAGGATACCAGAACAGATGGATCCAGTCCACCAAGGTTCATCCCAATGCATGAACAGCATCCAGTATCCAAAAGTAAATACATTCTAGTTGATCCTTAGCTTTTCTGCAGTAGGTTTCTCTTATTCTTTCAAGCATTGATAAGTAATCCAACACTATAAGTTCAGATTGCTTGATAAATTTGAATGAATTGGTACTTTATGAGGGAAATTCAGTTTTTATTAAAAACAAATCTTGATGCTGTCTGGTAATTCTGTTGTGAAATAGAATGAGATCATCCCCCTCTGTTCAGTTTATGCTCTGGCTATAGCTGACAATTCTCCTTAAAAAGGAGGAGTAACTCCTTACTAACATAACTTGTTGACATTTATCTAGTCTGAGCAAGATTAACAGATAGGCAATGGACTTTTGCAAGATGTCAAGTGAGTTTTAAAGATAATTACATGACTAATTCTCATTTTTGTTCCTTCTGAGGGACAGCTCAAATGTGTCCTTGATCTAATTTTTTCAAGAAAATATGGTGATATGTATGGTTTCAGTATAGACCTCACAGTCAGTGCTTGATTGTAACCCTGACTAAGCATGTAAGAGTTTCTTAATTTGATTATGCTTCTACCAGAACCTAGAGGTGAACTTAATGCTAACTTCAGTCTATAAATCTCCAAGCATGTCAAGCAGGTATTTGCATACAGAGTAGACATGTAATTAAATCAGGACAGATTCCTGAGATTAAGCAATCATCAAATGAAGTTAGGAAGAAATATACTAATACTGTATAATATAAACACCAAGGTATTTTTCAGTGCTTTTCATATTGTTCCCTACATTATCTGCCATCATTTGCTGTGGGAGACAGTTTAAGTGATAGAGGCAGCTATTAATCTCTTTTACTATGGTGAGGGTTATGTTTCTTCATCCAGTGTAATTTACAGATTCAAGAGGTTAGAGAGGTTGTATGAATGAGTAATGACTTTAAATTTGCTGAATAATTGTCAAATAGTGTGGGAAATCCCAAAGTGCAACCCACAGGATATTTGTGGCCATGAAGCCCTCACTTGAAATCTGGAAAGGGAACTTTTCTTTGAGATTGTCCTGGTGTTGCACTGTGAATCGGTTTTATTAGACAGGTTCAACATGAGGCCTGGATTTTAAGAGGGTGCTCTGTGGACAAAACTTTAGCTTTGTCTGTACAAAGCCTGAAGTGCTTTTAAATACATGGGTCTCAATTTTTCCTATCTTTTCTCCTTACATTCCACACATTGAAGTCTATGAAAATAAATATGAGTGCACAGGTCAGATGACTGCCAGGGATGCTCCATTTGGGACATAAATTGAACTAGAGAATGGAGTGTGTGAGTCCTTGTGAGTGTGTGAGTTTAGAGTCAGCCTTTGAGAACTCATCATGTGGAAACCACTCCAAAATCTCATGTGTTCTGTGGAGTCCTTCACAAAATGAAAATAATTACTCAAGCTCATCTGTGAAGGCTCTAGGAAGGAAGAGGGGAAGGGAGGAAAAGAGGGAGGAAAGGAGAAAGGGAGGAAGGAAGGAAAGAAAAAAATGCTTCCTATTTGACCTCCTTTACAGTGTTAGGTTTCAGGCATATAGCGTAAACTGCTCTGGTGAATAACAAGTTCCAGTCAGTGACCTGGATAAGAGAGGCTTAAAAATAATGAGATTTCTTCACTGATGCTTAGCAGCTTCAAATTAATCTAATGGGAGAACCTAATGTTTTTCATGGATTGTGTGAACTGATTTAGGTTTCCTTTCAAGAATATTTCTATAAGAGATATAATTTTTGAGATGTTGTTCATGTGTAAGAAACTCTCAGTGCTATTATTCATAAAACTAAAGCATGAAGAGTATGATTGCCCTGTTGAAGCTAATGGAGGCGGGGAAAGGCTGCATTTTTCTCATGCAGTATTTGTTTTATCTAGCTACTGCTACATGGTGAAGCTCACAAAGGGAACCAAATCCTAGCTGCTGAGTGCCGAAATCCTAATGGTTCTCTGCTGCCTAGTTGCAGAGAATCTACCGCTCTTTTCATACACCTTCTGTCAGTTACAGCTATAATTTGTAGCTAAGTCCCGGGAGAAAAAAGCAGATAGCTGGCCAGTATCTGCAGCTGTATTTATCCTCCTAGTGGGAATGTGTGGGAGGGGTCATGGAAACACATACCCATGATTAACAATTTCTGAGTTGTGCTGGGAAGAGCATAGATTAAGGAGTGATTCTCAAAGAAGCTGCCAGGTAGTAGCAGATAAACTCCTCTGAATTGTACATATTCCCAGCTTCAAAAAGCTGAGCTATTCTACAGGTCCCAAAGCAGAAGCTATATTTTCTTCTCATACAGTTCCCATACAGATTTAATTGTGCTGTAAAGGTTGAATGACCATAGGCATCTGACTGTGTTTTAGTTATAAAGCAAAATTGCTTTATATATTGACTATATTGACTACTACCTGACTCTTTCATGCTTTTTTCTTTAGTGGGATAGTCACGGGAAAAAGTATGAGACGGTGTTAGTAAAGATGTCAGAACTGGGTCTGCAGTGAAGCTCTAGCCATAGCAATTTAACCCATGCAAACTTTGCAAGCAATACTACATTCAAGTGTATACAAATCCATCACAGCAGGACCATTACCTAGCAGGAAACAGGCACTCATCATCACTCGTCATCTCTTGAGTGATGACCATGCTACTTAACTACACATTATTAAATCTCACCACACTTTTCTAACTGGGGTGGAGGGTTGGGGGTGGGCAGGAGACATGAAACAGGTTTTGCCAGTCACCCCTTATCCCACAGTTGCAAATCCAGCTGCCAAGAAATGAAATGACATAACAGAATACTTCTTCCTTAAAACAATAGCTTTCAGTCAGAAGAACTGACTATAGAATTCTTCACCTACCTGCCCCTTGAACATATGCCTATTTCAAAAATATATGGTTTAAAGAACAGAAACTTTCTTTACCCAAATATGCAACTTGATATGAACCCAGCTCCAAGCATGAATCACCACATCTGCTAATCTCTCTGCCTCACACAGCAACTCCATCCTTGTGAATATCTCTCCGCAGGGCTGGACGTTCCATGGATGACATCACTGGAAAAAGTGCCAGATTAAATTACCCATGGGCAGATGGATAACACAGTGTTCAGCAGATTCTTGACTTGAACAAAGTCTTTGCTTTTTACATTTATAGAATTAAAGCTACATTTTCAATTAGATTTTCAAGCAGCTACTCTCACATGCAAGGACTCTTTCTCTTAGGTATGCATTTTTAATAGAAGAAGCCAAGAGCACCCAAAGAGCTCTCCATTCCAGAGAAGGACTGTCTTCATCCTGAACTGTGTGACCCCTGAAATGCTCACTACATGCGTTAGAGAGAATGTGCCTTCTTTATCCTTTGCCATGTGGGTATTCTTTGGCCTCTTTTAATGAATTGTATCAAGAAAGTAAAGTGTTTCATGATGGGCTATTTTCCTAATGCTGATGATTTTTCAGTCAACATTTTGAGTAAAATCTTTGATTCCAGTTAAGGGGTTGTGCTACGCGAGGGGAGCTGACAAAAGATTCTGGTTGCATAAAAGGGCCTGAAAGGATCATTTCCAAAATTACAGGTGACTTCACAACAGAATTTGCTAAATGCTAATGCTAAAATACATGGTCAATCTCTTCTAACGGTACTAGCCAACTGAGAAGCAGAGGCATAACTGAAGCTGTTCCCCTCATTGGGAGATTATTGCCGGTGGCTAAACTAGATCAGGTGGTTATTTCTAGGGGGAGAAAAAAGTATGATTTCAGTCAGCACTTCCACAAGACAATGTGAGCAATGAGAAGGATCTTTGCATTGCCTTCCTCTCAGCCCCACAGAAGTTCCTGAATTGGACCTGACAACATCTGGCCCTACACTTTGAAAGTGACCAGTTTAATTTCTTTTCTTTATTCTCCTTTAAAAAAAAAAGTTTAAACCTACACACACTCAAACAGCTAGAGAGAAGAAAAAGGGCATCCAGCCAACATAAGATCCCCATAGGAAAACAATTGTGGAGCTGCCATATTTTCCATGTACAGTGCAGATGATGAGAGACTTGGGATTCAGAGTTGTTATTGCTTCCAGAAAAAAATAATCTTTTTGTACTGTTAGCTTTCTTAGCAGTAAATTGAAAGAAAATATATGAGCAAGATTATTAATTATGCTGTGTCAAGCAAGTTCTGTCACTTAATAGCTCCACTGAAATGGCATGGCAAAGCAAAATATTGTATATATGCATTGCACATTCTATGTCTGTGACCATTTCTGTTACAAGAAACATAAACATTCAGGGAACACCTGAGCATTTGAACAAGTCTAAGTCAACTTTTCAGAAGAGACAAAATGTTATGTGCTGACCATAAATTACAACTCTGTCCAAGGCGTTTTATCCTTCAGAGCTGAGAAACAGCAAATAGGAGAGCCATAAACAGGATTCTTTCTGTTGGAGAAAACCCAATAGCCTCATTGCTGTGCAAGGACTTCAGTGCAACAGTAATTCTGGTAATAAAGAAATAGATTCTATTTTCCCCATGTGACTGGGGAGTCCTGTTCATGATCAACCTTGGAGGATAGGAGAGAAGCACAAAGCAGACTTCCACAGCTCCTGTACTCTTAGAAATGAGGATAAGGCAGTCAACTGGTAACCAGAGCATATCTTGTAACCAGCCCCAGGAGTGTTGTCTGATCATTTCTCGAAAAAGCTTCCAAATCAAGTATTTGTGTTAGAAAAGATGCAGTTGCACCTAAAGATGCTCTGATCAGTTGCAAGATATTGTAACACAGGAAGGCTGACCTGAAACTTCTTGATTCCTTACAATTAATGTATTAAAATAACAAAATGCAATCCCAAAATCTAACAGCAAGCACTTAAACTGCTTTGGACAGTGATTGCCATGGGAAAAAAAAAATGCCTCAACAGCAGCTTCTTTGGATATCTTTAAGTGTGTTTGTCAGTGTGAAGATGCAATTAGGTAAAGGAACCCAGAATATTAAAAAAATCCGTCTGCAGTTTTAAAAAAAAAAATGTTAAAAGCAACTAATTATAGGTTTCCTCTTCTCTCCAGCACAAAATTAATTTGCCAGTAATAAGTAAGGGTAAGCCTAATGCAAGCTAAGTAACTCTACTGCCGTTTCCTTACCTAATGTTGACTTTTCTTTCCCATCCCATATTGGGTTTTTCCCCATCCAGATTTGGATTTCTAAATAAGTGTTTAAAATAAACAAGGACTTCTTGGTGGTTTGGCAGTAGACAGAAAGATGGTGAAGGAAGACTGCTTAGCTCCAGTAGAAGATATGTTATCATCTTAGGCACAGTGACCTCTTTTTAGATCTCCTTGTTTTAGAAAGGATCATTCGTGAGAATTCTCAGACAATTGGTGAAACAAAACAAAGGTTTCCAGGCAGTGGCCCAGCTGTAGTTTGCATACCTATCTATGTATTTCCTACCCTGAAATTCATTAAGTAGTTAAAAAAAAAAAAAGTTAAAAGACTTATGGCAAGGATACACTGTGGTCTGCAAGAGATTCTAAGAGCTAGCAGTAGTCTACTGGGCTTGAAAATTTAAAAATCATAGAATGAAGTATCCTACAGGATACGCTTGACGCTTCCTTGTGCGGTGTCCAAGCCAAATCTTCCCTAACAAATATATATATTTCCTCCAATACCTATTATGTTCCTCTAATTAAAGGTGAATGCAAGTTTAAATACCTACCAGCATACTTCGAATAGATAGTCAAGGTTTCTGCCCTTCTCCTAGCTGAAGTGTATTGCATAACATTTTTTTCTGCAAACACAGCCCGGTTTGCAGTGTTTTGTCAGTATAGCTTCAAAACCATGCAATGCTGTCAAAAGCTTCCCCAGTTGTTTCCCACACTAACACTTCTGTGACTACAGATACATCTTTGAATCTTCACCTCCTACTCGCTTAAGATGACTTTTTATAGTGAGAAATCTGTCACTCCAAGTGGATTTCTCTCAAATGTCAAAACTAGTCTAGTTGTCACCTTCACAATCCTTTTTCTATCTCCACAGGTAACCTTGAATGCCCTTTTCATCCACCATCATCTCTCACATTTACTGATTATCTCTGTTCTCTATGGCAAAAGATTTAAAGATGAAGACTTCTAGGTGACTCAGATTACACATATATGGTTTTAAAAGACTATAAATCAGATATTAGTCAAAAATTTCCTCTCTTATTAGTAAGTATTGCTTAACATTTTTTTTCTCATTTCCTAAGACTTTTTTCCTGTCATGTTTGATTTAATTGTTGATTATCCAGGTAAACAAACTAATAAATTTAGCATAGATGACAAACAACAATTGACAAAGTTAACCAGGAGTCAAAGCCTGCTTCTGCTGTTCCTATAAAAGGAGGCCAGAGAAGAAAGCTGAGTCAAGTGTGAACTCTGTGGTATGAGGTACGGAAGTGGAAAGAATCAAGTGCAACTGGGATATGAGCAAGAAGCTTTTTCAGCTCTGAGAATGAACTGGAGGACAGGATGTCACAACCTGTTATGTCTCTGAGTAAGAATATTCTGGCTGGATTTTTCCTTCCTCTTAATTTATCATATTGCTCCATTTCGGTTTGTGTAACTTAAACATGCCATTAACTGTTTAGGTTTTTAGGTTTATGAGGCAATCTCTCCTTTTTTGTTTTTGTTTTCTTTTTTTCTTTTCTTCCTTTGCTCTGTAATCTGCTCATTTATTTAGTTCTTCCCAGAACTAAAACTTCCAGAAATTAGCCCAGTATTTTAAGGAGAGACTTTCAGCAGATGTGAACTTGTAGAGGCCTATAAGGGTCAGAGATTTCCTCTCCTTGAGTACCACTGTCCAAATGTAGCAACACGACCTATTAAGGAAAGTTAATTACTTCATGCTTCTGCTTCGTGATCTAGTTGCAAGAGTAGTCTAGTCATGCTCTGCCTTTTTAGCTACTATTTTGCCTTGCTTACTCATGAGTATTCTGCCTGTTTTGTGTCTGAAGGCATATTTAGTGTCCTGTTTTCTGTTCCCATTCGAGTATGTGTTTTAGATTATGTTAACACATAGCACTCTCTCACTTTAGTTAAATGAAGAACTAAATGACCAAAGCCAGAAAATATGGGTTTTAATTAAAGGAAAAATATTTCACAAGTTAAAACAAGCTTAGTGAACCCGAAAGAAGTTCCAGAGTTTCACAAGTATTAAACCACATTGGATTTGACTTGCCTTTGATCCTGAAGCTTTTTAAAATACACTAGGGATATTTTAATGGCTTTAAAGGAAGAAAGTCAGATTCTACTCATGCCATGTGGAAAAGGGAAAGATAGGAGCACTATATATCCCTCCTTTAGTGGAAGTATCCCCTATTTGTTTTAAGTGGCAATTTCTTCAAATTGAAGGTATGGCCATACAAGTTTCCATAGGAGATGGTGTTCAGCAGGAGAGAAATGATAGATCTCACCTTGTTGGGGTTTCCTACCCAAGAGCACTAGGCCCTCCAGAGTGAAGATCCTACAATGTGCACTCATTAATGAGGCTGTCAAAACACACAGTAAGTACATATGGCAGCTTAGGCAAGGTAAATGTGAATTGTGGAGTCTGTTAATAAAAACTAATTTAAGGTGAAAACTATGTAGTGTGTGGTTCCCCAAAGCTATTTTTTTGCATGTGTCTGGAAGGTTAACATTTTCTTTCCTATTTAGTGAGCATTTCATTTTGCAGATTGGTTTCAGGCTGCATTCAAATAATGGATCTTCTTCTAAACAAAACTCCACAGAAGTGTGTGCTGTCCTTGCTGCTGCAAACAAATTCCAGGTCTGTCAAATACACTTGAGTGAAGGAATTCCAATTACTAGGAAGCTGAGGCTACCAAACACACTTTTAATTCCTATTTTAACAACCCATTCCAAATATGTTTTGACTGAGCTTCAATGGCCTAAAATGAGCACAGGAAACCAAACTAAACATGAGCAAATCTTACAACTTTCCAAGTAAGTTAAAAAATAAGAGACAGCTGCTAAAATTACCAAAAGAAAAAGGCAGACTTTTCAAACTGGGTGGACATCAGTAGTATACTTTCCACAATGGAAATCTATTTCATCTACATGTATATCTGAGATTATGTTAACACTTTGGATAAAACTTAGTAACTTGTGATTTATGACTTGTGCATCCTGGCTCACAAGGATACACCTAATAACCCAAACAGGTGTATGCCTATGATTTACACTGCATCTCAGATCAGTAGAATTAAAATCATTAGGAAGCCACAGTGTATAAAGGACACCCATATAGTCTCTGCAAACTGAGTTTCAGACTCTAGGTAAGCTTTCTTCACATCACTAGTACCCAGTTTAAGGTTACTTCTTGGTAAGCTTTCTTCATGTAAATACTAGCCAGTCTAAGGTCCAGATCTACAGAACAAAACACCTAAGTATAGCATTAAATCCTATTAATTAAAAAAGAATGATATGAGTATTACCAAAGGTAAATAACATTCTTAAGTATTTCATATGCAATCATCTTGTTGGTTAATAATTAACAAGCATATTTAGAACAAAATAATTATTTAAGAAAAATAAAGATGGAAGAATCGTCTCCTATAACCTAGGAAATAAAATAGAGAATCAGGTGTTTAGGTCCTCATTTCCCTGATTTTTAAAGAAGCCAAAATTTCACTGAAGTCTGTTTTTTAAAAAAAAAAATATTAGATTTTTTTCATGTTTGTTAATCACTGAATTATTTTTCTCATGTGGAGAAATATGTCACTAATTTTCTTTCTGACTTTTGTTTAGTAATACTAAGAAGCATTCCAGTTTCTTCCATCTTCCTTTCTGAAGTATGCTGTAAGGATAGTAGTTTAAAACACTGTTTCTCACCTGGTTTACTCTCTTTCTTACATAAATAGAGTTAATAATAGAATGCTGTCTCTGCAAAATTTGTGAGATCACATTTACAACACAATCCAATATTCCAATAGATGTCTTCTTTCAGGTTACAGTGGATTTTAATTTTGCTTCATTTTTGTGACTATTCCATCACAAAAAGGG
The DNA here is from genome assembly GCA_013389825.1 of Crypturellus undulatus. Classification (NCBI taxonomy): domain Eukaryota; kingdom Metazoa; phylum Chordata; class Aves; order Tinamiformes; family Tinamidae; genus Crypturellus; species Crypturellus undulatus. The sequence continues at coordinate 724,484 of VWPW01002548.1, read as the reverse complement.
AAGAGTGCAAGATTGCCTTGTTAGAAGAGACAAGGATATGTCTTAGTGCCTTCTTATAGAAGTTGAAGCTGAAGGTGTTTTGATTGAAAAGGTCTGCAAAATGGGAATGATTTGGCAAATATTTTAATTTTAAGAATTCTCATATTAAACAATCCTACTGGTGTTCACTGCGCTGCTCCTGGGACTGAATACTGCACATTGTGGTACATGAAGGTTTATATCCTTTGGTCTTAAATCTCTAATAAGCTCTGCATACTGAAGAGTATTTTCTCACCAAAAGAAAAAAAAGTTCCTTGAGATTCACTAAGGTAGCTTTGTGTGCCTAAGGATGCTGGCATTTCCCCCAGACTGACCATTGCCTACTTAAGCAGCTTTCTTTTCTTGATTTAATCCCAGGTCAGAAGATTATTGTGAAACCTAGGTATGAATTGCCTGTAGTTCTTTTTGGGAAGTGACTCGTGCACCAAAAGGACTTTGATGATGTCAGTGATGGCCAGTAGGTAGTCAACCACTAGAAATCCCAACGAGTACAAGGGGTATTTGCACTGTCTTTCTCCCACTGACTTAAAAAGCAAATTCTCTCCACATCAAAAGGGTCTCTATTGAGCAATTACTATGTGTCAGCACTCTTCAGCCCTAAGTTGTTTGCTGGTTTCAGAAACATGGAAAACACAAGATGAAACACAAAATGAAAACAGCATCAGTTTCCACTCTGTTGATTTAGGAGGCAAAGGAGAAAAATAAAGCAAACATGGTCTGAAAACTCAGAGTGCAATCAGGATAATTCGAGAAGCAGCAACTGCACATTTTGGTATGTGGTTCCTCTGAAACCTTTGTTTTGTTCACATGACTTTTTCTATCACGTCAACAGATAAACAGCAGTGACAACTATTACCAACATTAAGAAAATGTATTTTTATAATTAAGGTGGAATAAGGGACCTGAATACTATCCAGTATTTCCAGTTATGAAAATGTAAACTTTTACATTAGAGGAGAAATTAAAAGAAGAATGAGTCTCATTTATTCTAATCCCTGTTGAAGGTCCCTTTCCACTCCATTTCATTTCTCAGTTTCCATTTCACAATTGTGATCTTCTTTCCATTTTTTTCAGTTCCTCCATAATGATTAAGCATGTGATTGCAATGCTTTGTATTTTCTCCTCATCCAAAATCATATTCTTTTCATCATGTTTCTCATTTTAACACTTGAATATATTTTTCAAGCTGTTGATAAATGAAAGGACAGTAAAAGTTAATCCAAAGGGGCTGCAGGGAGAACTGCAGCATGAGACTTGCAGCTTTATATATATCTGTTTTTGAAATCGCCAGCTGGCACATGGATCCTGACAAGTGTTGACTTCAAAAATCAAAAGTACTTGTCTTGCTTTGCATATAGCTTCTCTTTATTGTGATAAGCAAAATACTAAGAATGTACTGAGTGGTTTAGACCGTCTGAGATTGTTAGCTAAAATGGAGCAACAACTTGCTAAATTAGCAAAAGTGGACAGATGCAAGTTATTAAATGCTCCTTGTCACAAATTTGAACTCTACATGTCTACACAGAAAAGCAAGAGAAAAGCCAGGAACATGATGAACTGACCTAAGAACATTATAATCATGTCAGTAAATCACTAAGTTTTCCATTTTACAGGCTCTCGGGTCTGCAAAGTTTAGAATGCATCAGACCAAAAAGAGGAGTGCAGAAAGTCTGTATCTGTCATGTGATCAAAAGAGGAAAATGAAGAAAAAATATTTGCACAAAAGGCATTAGGCCATTTGTTTAAAACTACTTTTGCTTTTCTCATTTGTGAGTTTCCTGGGATTACTATGTTTATACCCTTCTCTTTAGCATATAAACACAGACTTCGAATATCCTGTAGAAAACAAATATAAACATTCTGTGCAATATTCTCTGTAGTTAATTATTAAAGGGACACAGCAAATTCAGAAAAACCTGGTCCAAAGACACCGAAAGACTCCTACAGAAATTACAATTGACCGAGACAATTTCTTTTTGCTACTTTTCAAAAGCAAACAGTTACACTTAGCATTACTGTAAAAATCACTTTCATAAAGCATCATTTGGCTAAGGAGGGGAGATGAAATTTGTGCAAAGCAGTTTTGAGAATCTAATACAATTTGCAGTGAAAATACTTCCCCTGTGGGAAGTAGGAGACTAGTGGGGGTGAGTTGGTTTGAGGAGGCAGCTGTGACAACGGGGCAGTTGTTTGCTTCAGCTCTGTGTGGGCCTAACCAGCCCTGGGTGCTAAGGCTAACTGAGCAGATCTCCTGAGCCAGGACCAGGCCGCATAGAGAGTGACTTAAAGGAGAGATTTTAGTGGCTTAAAGCAGAGATTTTTAAATGAAGAATTTTGAAATTCTTTTCTAATAATGTGGAAATGATTCTGGCTCACCTCTTCAAAAGTTGTTTCCTCCCTATTCCTCACCCCATAACGAGGAAAATTTGAACATTACTTAACAAAACCTATGTTTCTCAGGGATTTGACAATCAAGGAAATAATTTTTTTTCAAAGCTGAATAGTATGAGTAAAAACATCAAAAAGAACATCCTAGAAGGTTTTTTTTCGTACTGCATCACCTAAATGAACTGATGAGGAGCCCAAGGGAAATGAGACTTTCTGGAATGAAGAAAATAAGGAATTCAGAGACGAATATAGAATTCAGAGACAAATACAGAATTCGTTCCTTAATTTGCTTAAGGCTTTACATGCTTAGGAATCCATGTTTGGAGTGGAAGAGAAGACATTCCTACTTATTTAACCTCAATCTGACCTTCCACAAGAACTGCCAAGTGAGTATACTTTTTTTCCTGTATTTATATTTTTTTTTCCTATAAGAGGTGTACTAGATATATTTATGGCTACAAGGAGGGAAAAATGTTGAAGTGTACAAAGGAAGAGGGACAAATCTTTTCTGAAGAAAAGGTAATTTTGAAATGGCAGTACCTCTATTTGGGTAGTGTATATATAGTCCTATATGTGTGTGTATATATATATAGAGAGAGAATATATATAGTCCCAGTATGGCATAGAATATCTACTACTTCATTTCTTTCCAGTAGAATTGTGAAAAAAAAAAGAAGTAAATGAGTGTGGCTGCATATTTACGTGAGTGTAAAAGCAAAGGATGTAAGTTTAAGCAATTTTTGACAGACTAGGACAGTGATCTACTTTGTTCCCTACCAGGGTGTTAAAGAAACAAAAGAAAATAACCAAACAGAAAATAACTCAACTACAACAACAAACAATCTACACAAAAATCACCAAGCACTTCAAAACAACAATAATAATGATAAATGACCAAGCTACCTTCTAGTAGTTTCTCTTTGGTGAACCTTTTCCAAGGTACTTAATAACAAAATCAATTTTCTAAATCATGAAGTGGACTGCAGAATATATCCACATTTCCTTTTGACTGCAAGATATTTTTTCCAGAAAGTGTCTTCTACAGAAAGTTATGAAAACTAACAAATAAAATTAGAGTTCAGAAACACTCTTCTAAAGGCAATTTTATTTAAGTACACAGAAAATATAAGATCGCAGCGGCAAGTGAACACGCTCTCTGCATGACCCAGGCCATAGAATCTCTCCATGGAATCTCTACCGCATGCTCAGACCACAACTGCTGCATAAGCAATCACATGTCTTGTAGAAATGTGTCCTGGTTTTAAAACATCAGGCAAGACATAAAGAATCATTTCCTTGGTAAAATTGTTCTAATGATTTATTTATCCTCAGGATTCAAAAAGAACAATCCATTTACTTGTTTTTCTGCAGTTTCGTACTACTTGTCTTTCCTATAGTAATTTTACTCTATAAATTTTTTCATTTTTAAGGAATTCAGTAGAAATTGTGTTTAGCTTACCCTGCAGAAAGTAGGTACAAAATATTCAGGCCCACGTCCTGTATTTTTTTTTAATGAGTCTTTAACCTTGTCTTCAAATCATACATAGAGGAAAAGAAAGGAGAACATAAGGTAGGTAATACTGCTGCTTTTAAACTGATTTTTTTGGCCAGTCTTGAAGAATGCAAGGTTTCCTGCAGCTGCAAAGACCTGGTAATTTAGGGCTCTGGCCTGCAGTAGCAAATTAACCTACATGTAGTTCATTTTAGAGACTATTTGAACCACTTCCCATAGAGTTCAGCAGAGAAAATTTCTCTGCTTTTAAAATAAATAGCAGTTGAGGGTATCCACTTGTGATTCATGGCAAAGACATTCTGAGGTAAAATAGTCATTCTTTTCCATGAGGTGAACTGCAGTTAACTAGGTTCAAGTTGGAAACTCTTCAAGGAACTTGAACCAAAGTTAGATGGTGCATGTTTAGTTTGGTGGCTACATTCAAGGATGTCTTCTGAAGTAATCCTGAAAAGTTTTTGTTTGTTTGTTTCATTACTAAAAAGTGCTTTAAACTGACATTTGATTAAAACATGTTCATTCCAGTCTGACATTCAGTTATTTAGCTTTAAAAATACTTACAAAAAGCAAAAACTGAGCTTCAGAGATACCTCCTGATTTGATTTGGGTCAAAGGAGGGTTGAAAATAAGTCTCATTGTAATTTTAAGTTAGATGGAGAGAATTGTGTGCAGAAACTGAATTCTGAGGGAAGAACCTGTAATTATATGGTGCAATATATAATGGGTGGTAATACTTCTAAAGGTACAAAATTAGAAAAAATAGTATTTATGTTAAAAAAAAAGATATTTAATTGCATAAGTGTAAATTTTCTGAGGTGGGCAGTTCACAGTGAATGGAAGAAACTGGACATCCCGGGCCCCTTCCCAGTTACTAGAGCTAGTCATTTGTTAGCAGAGAAAATTTATATCTGTTCCGGATAAAGCTGGACAGAAACAGGTACTTCTTCCCGTATTTCACTGAGTACATACAATACCAGTATAAGGTAGCTCTCTGCTAGTTCATAATTAGGCAAACAGCAGTTGAATTCACCCGTTCTTAGCCAAAACTCAATTCCACTAAAATTCTAGGGCCTCTGTGCATATATGAGTAGGTTGTGAGCCATAGCTACCGCCCCTCCCGTGATAGTCAGAAAAAAGGGTGTCCAATAGTAGTTTCAGTAACTGCAAGTCATACGGATGAGGAAACTCTCAACAGGGATCAGCAGGAACACTCATCCTGGCATGACCTATTAAGCAAACATTCACTTCTCAGCCTTTTCCACAACGTTAGTGATACTCCTCAGCTGGAGTCGCAGTGTGCTCATTGCCTCTTAAAGGGTGTCTGCCACAGTATTGAAATGGGGAAAAACCGTTCCCATTGCCGATGATAGGTTCATAGATAGTCTGCCATAGCTGGCATCACTGCAGGAGTAGATTCTGAAGTCATGGCCAAACAGTTTCTGTACTCTTATTACTGTCTTGCATGAAGAATGCTTCCTTGCACCTCTGCTTTCTTCTTTTGGAAATGTATCCAGAATTAAGCTGAAATAGCTCTTAACTGTTCCTGAAGTGCCTCCTCTGTTTCTTCCTATTTTATTTCAGCTAACCTACCACATGTATGAATGGCCAGAAAAATGCCAGATTCTTTAAAGAATCTTCCTGAAAAGAAAAATTAATGAGTTTAAACAATGAAAAGTGATGGTCACTATGATTTTACCAGGAAACTAATTTCACGGGGAAAAATAAGAGAGTTATAGGCAGAATTAGGGAGATATAGGCAAAATAATTATTATATGTTTCAGAGGGTAAGTGTATTTCTAGATAAAATTTACATATTTAGTTCTACTATCTTTTTTTTCACTGCCCAGGAAGCATTCCACTTCATTGGCAGGGAGAGTGGGAGAAACAGGGCAGGGAAATACATTGGTGTTTCTGAGACAAAAGGTGTAATTTAGCCCTACTTGCAAGAGTTTGAAATGAAGAATAAAGAAGCAAGAATTATGTTATTTTTTGTAATCCAATGCGCTAACACCAAAACCTCTTTAACGAGACTGGAGTCCAGGAATTTACAAAAATGAAAGGAAGGGAAGAAGCAATAAAGCGTTATCCGTTCTTTATTACACCCCCAGAGTTGATTCATGTCTACATTTTGAGATGAAAAAAAAAATACAGAGAGAAAGGGAGGCTGTAGAAGGGTGGTTATTTGGCCAGAAACAAGAAGTTCATTGTAGATATCCAGTTCCTTTTGAAGAAGCATTACAAGGTACAAACACTGGAGACTCATCATAGTGTTTCATCAGTCCTTTACTGCTGCTGAAGATTTGTTGTGAATATTTTGTCTCATGTGGTCCTATGCTTTGTAGTTGCTGATATTGTTTTACATGAAATCCTACATAATATTCTGAAAAGTTTTAGGAATTACAGTAATATTCTGAGGAAGGAAATGTATACCTAAAGATGAACTAGAGGGAAATATTACAGTGGTGTAAATCAGAGAAACCTATTTCCAAACTTATGAAAGGCCAATTACCCATGAAGTCTACTATCCACACTTGCATAGCCAAATCTCATTTTGTTGATGTCCACAGCAGACTTTACACTGGCTATACTCAGACTAAAAGCAGATTACAAAGCAAATACATGGAAAAGAAAGTAATTCTTTCTATGAATATGAGTACTTGCTACTTTGTAATATCATCTATGACAATATCATCTTTATTTATATGCTAGACAAAATGACACTTATCATTAATGTGTTTATAATGTACAGCTCATTCAAACCTGCTATGATTTTGATTTGTTCTTGGTCTTTGTTTTTGATAGGTATCCCAGACTCCATCTTTCAAAACAGATTTCCTTCTACTGGCATTTAATTTGTTTTGTTAGAATCATGGAGCATATAACTATATGCATTTAATCATACCAACCCAAATCAAATGAATATATTCAAGAATCCTGTAAGATCTGTACATGAGATTTTTACTGTCCATCAAGACTAAAGATTTGCCTTCTCCTCCTGTTACAATTGCAATCTGTTTTTTTATGCTGCTAAGTTCTACTTTTCTCTCTTTCATATTTCTGCCTTGATCACACTCCTTTACATCTCTAGCATGTCTTTTCTGCAAATAGTTCTGTTTTAAAATTAGATACTATTGGTGAATTCAAGCCACAAGGATTTTCTGCTACAAAATACGAATACTTATTTTCTGTTCTGAACAAAATCAGAATTTTACTCCACTTAAGTGCATTAAAAAGTGTGCTCTACCTTTGTGGGAACACTCTGAAATACTCTGCTTAATTCTAGCTCAAGTTTACACCCAGAAATTATTAATAAAGTAGCAGTATGTATGGAGAAGTTTAATGACTTAAACTAACCATTGAAAGATTCTATGCAATTTCAGTTCAGAAATGATCCTTCCTTTTTATCCTAGTGCTACAACATTAACTAATTCCTCCCTGCCCTGAAGTTTTCAGGGTAGTTGCCCACACTGTGCAAGGACCCGTGGTGCAGCACCACTACGATTAGTGCCAACTTTACATGCTATGTCAACTTGGCTTGTCAGAGCACTGTATGAACACAACAGCGAGGCTTGGCACCCAGATCTTCATGTGATCAACACTGCTAACAATCAATACCATGTATATGGGTTGTTACAGACAGAAGAAATCTTGAGGAGTATGTTAAATTTCTTTGTGCTGTGACATTTTTAGTTTTTATTACAAAAATAATTTATGCTAAAGAGTAAATGCTCTGCTATACTGAAGGAATGCTGTTCCAATGGACACAATGACAGTCTATGTTGAAAATACTCGGTAAATAAATTTTGCATTATTTTCACTATTTAAAGTAGGTTTGCACCTTACTATGTTATAAGCAAAAGAGATACAATCTAGGCCAATGAAATATACTAAGATTTCTGTTATGTTTGGAGGTTCTGCTATAATTATTCTCTTTACCATCAAAAGCTTAATACTGATTAGCTCTATATATGGTACTCTCCATTCATTAATCTCAAAACCTTTTTCAGGAAAAGAAGTGTTTTTTGCCATCTTTAGACAGCACAAATTAGAAACTAATTTCCTCTACCTCACGATGTAAGTGGTAACAATATTCTCATTTTTCTGGTGGGAAAGCCGAAGTACATAGAGACTAAATTACATGCGTAAAGGCACTTAGGAATCAATGGCAAATAGTAGAATACATAACAGATTTTTTTTCTCAAAAAAACAATGTTCCAACCACAAGACATTTTCTTCCTCCTCTATAATAAAATTAAATGTGAGCTAAAATAATGAAGTTGTTATACAGATTAAATTCACAGTAATAACAGATGTTGAACAGTTTTTAATTTCTCTTTTTGAGTAATGTGGTCTGTGTACTGCCTGAAGCAGGATTTAATTTGTCTCGTTACGTTATCAGACAACTAAGCTGCTGTCAAAACAGGCAGATCAGGAACTAATGAAAACATTTCTATACACACTCTGTGATTATAGTACAGACAGCTGTATTTTAATTTCCAAGTATTTAAGTTTCACATCCATAGATTTCCAGCTTAAACTAAAATCAGATAAGAATACAGGCTAAAGCTCACTTCACATCTGAAAATCTCATATTCTTATTGGAAGGAGTAGATCTATGCACAGACCCACACAAATGCTCATTAATAGTCATGTTTCCCAAAACCCTTATTGCGACTGGCAGTAAGTGAAACCTGTCTTTGCTGACTAGTCTCAACAGCCTGTACAGGAAAAGACAGTAAAATATCTCATTATCTACGCAGGAATACTTAAAAAGCAAGTTTAAGCCAAAAAGATTAGTTAGCTACCTAATCTTCTACTACTACGCTTACTAGAATTGTATAATCTTGAGACTAAGCTGTCTACTTATCTCCTTTAATAAAGCATAATGGCCAAGTCAGTGACCTGCACTAGGGAGGAAAAAAAAAAGACAATAAATGTTCCTCAGGGCAGTTCGCTATCATCATCAACATGAACCTGTAGTCTGGAATTACTCCATTTATTTTGTACGTTTGATGCACTTGAGAAATAGTGGTCAAATCCCAGTGAATTCTCTGGGTGTCTGTATGACATATAACCTTTTATATATACATTCTTAAAAAAAAATACTGCAGGTGGCAATTTAAATGCTAGGTCCTCCAAATTATCCTTTGGGAGGCACATAGCTCTGTCTTCTCTATAGAGAGACAAGAAGCATTTTGGATATGCATCTGAAAAAAAAAACGGCTTTATCCTTCAAATTACTCTGTTTGTATGAGTTCATGCCTGTCAGGCTTCACAGAGATGCAACCAGCAAGTTATAAGAATACGTATGATTCAAAAAGAAAATTTTGTAGCACTGCTCCTTTTCTAGACCAAATAAGGAATGCTGTAATGGGAAGCTTGTAAAACTTTTATTGACCTGAATTCTGGTGGGCCACACACTGCTGAAGAATTTCAACATCTTTGTTGCACGCTTTTCTTCCCCTTCTCCAGTCCCTTAAAGTATCAAGAGGCTGTGTTTAAAACAGATTAGCATTAACATTACCTAGATTCTAAGACCATAGCTTGGCTTTCAGTATCAGTCTTGCTTAAAAATGCCCCCTTGCCTTTCCCCAGCCATATATTTTTCCTCATTATACCTTATATGGATTTGGGACAAGTGTTTATGTAAGTAGATAGAGACATGTATTGGGAAGGTGATCTGATTAAAGTATAGGTCAATCCCTCTCTCTTCCCCAAAAGAAAATAAATTACTATGCTGGCATAACACTTAGAGCAACAATTAGAGAGATACTGTTGTTATATGTCCATACTGTCACTGAAACATAATTGCTCAAGTACCTCCTCACCCTGCCTCTGCCAAAACCCATTCTGGTCTTCCTTTAATAGAGTGCATGTGAAACTGCAATTCAGTTATTGATCCAGTGTGGAGAAGTGATCTCTGTTTCCATTCAATTTTTGGTTTTTTTAATGGCCTTCAACTTTACAGAGCTTCCTTCTACTTTTATGTTATCAGCATATTAAGAACTGGTAGCCAGATACCCCTGCAAGTAGCATTTCCCAGATGTATTGCTTTGCAGGAGGACGACAGAAAAAAAAAAAAAAATCAATGTCCATGGATCTAACTTCCTGATATGTCTAGACAAGATCATCCACCTACTACAGTTGAAGTCAATATAGTATATTTTGGGAGAAGGTGAAAGGTGGATATTATTTTAATAAAGCAACAAGGAAAGCAATCCCTTGGCAAGTTGAGAGGATGGCAAGTTGCAGAATATTTAAAAATCAAAGATTGTCAATTTCATTGTCAATTTTGTTTTGTTTTCTAAAAATATGTATTTAGACATTTTGTATGAAAGTCATCCAACATTGCTAAGTATTCTCCTGGGAAGGAACCTAATTATTAAGCTGAAGCATTTAATCATCCTGTAGGTAGTAATTATTATTCACTTTCAGAAATGTACTTCTCTTACAGTCTCTCTCCTACTTCCCTGTATATGTCAAAATCAGAAATGCTTTAACTGTTTGATTTATTTATTCTATACCTAGACTGGAGGAGACAGCATTCAAGTCATTATTATTTCTTCATTTTAAGACATGTTGAGCCCATGTGTTCATCTAGTTTTACTTGGCTGTTTAGAAGTTTAACTGGCCGTCTGTTGACCAAAATAAATGGAATACCCCTGGTACAACATTGCTATAAAATCTGTAGTCATGCACCAAAATTGATAAATCTTGAGCAGAAATGAAGAACTGAGCTTCAAGGTTGCAAGACACTTAAAAAACACTTCCTCTGCCTTTCACCCTTCCTCCAGTGTTAGAATTTAATACATGAGTTAGATCCAAGTAGCTAGACTATTCAGTTCAGATCCAAAGGTCACAGCACTGTGGCTTGATAATATACCATTCTCAACTGCAGTTTGAACAAAACAAAAAATGCCATTTGGCACAGTCAAAAGTAGAAAACCAAAATTATAGACCACAATAAAGTCTGCTTGTAATAATCTTCTGTGTTTAAGAAGACAGAAAACATATGCTCTGATTTCAGTATTTTTCAGTTTCATTGGGGAATACTGGTAAATGACATTTCCCTTCTTTTCCTCTTCACTTCAGTCATTTTATTAATTTTTAATTTTAAGCCTGCCAGTATAAAACATAGGAGCTTCTCTTCAGCCTTTCCAGATAGACTGCATGCCTTTCCAGCATGGTAAAGCTTTATAAAGGGTTTTCACCATCCACCACAAAGCCCATGCCTGCAGTACTCAGACAGCCCAGAGGGAGAAGATGAGCTAATAAGTGTGATCAAAACATTTCGTGCTCCTGGGATGCAGCCCTATGTGAAAATCTCGAGGAGCACTTTCGGCATAGGAACTAAGCCAAAATCAATCATGTGGCTTGGCCTTGACACTGCTCCAGCTACCCGAACTGGATTACAGAGAGGATAGGAAGATATAAGGAACAAAATAAGACTTAGCTATCTTGTGGGAGAGGTACAGTTATTTAGAGATTCAAGCTGGTTGTAAATTGGGTCAATGTTCTCTCAAATCCAAGGTTTCCCTGAGATACTGAGGCTCAGTATGACTAACAGACCTCTCATCTTTGCTTGTCATTCCAGTGTGGTTGCTTTGGCAAATAAACAAGTTGACAGTGGAAATGGTGAGTGACCCTTTCCACTGTGCAGTGGTCACAGGGGTTTATACTGCAGCCATTGAACCCTCTGTGCAGGAGGCTGATGTAATCAGAAAACAGCGCTAAAACATTTTAAGCCTCTCATTGTCTCCCACTTAAATGCAGCCCCCTGGGAATTAGTATAAACATTAGGTCTCTGGATGCTGTAACATATCATCTTCTCACTAAACTTTTATTTACTTTAAAATAGCTGCATCCCATAGAAAGCATGAAATATTTCCAAATTAAAGCACAAATTATTACTGATGCTGGCTGAGGCATAGAGCTGTGTTGAGCGGGAGACTGAAGCCATGCAGAAGCTCCCAGTGGAAAGACCGCGGTAGTGATTTTGGCCCTGTTAATTAATTAATTAATCAGCGGTACTAAGGAAAAGTTTTCTCCTCCCTCCCATCAATAATAATAATAATAATAATAAAGAAAGATAACATAGTTATATAAGTCCTTTGCAGCTATCATACCACAAAGGTTAATACTTCAAGGATATCCAGTTTAGCAGAAGCTTACGCAAATCTTGAACAGTGTTGAAGGTCTTCCCTTGATCTACCTATGTGAACTGTAGTGACTATGTGAAACCAAAGCCAGAGCAGGGAGCATCTGCTGTGGCTGCACCCAGTCCCTGTATGGAGCAGAGCTAAGAGCAAGCCCCGGGGCTCTGCAGCTCATGCAAAGCCTGCACAGCAGTTATACAGCCTTTGCGATACAGCACAGCCTTCTGTATCATGAATACCTTTGCAGCTCCTGTGCCTGAACTGAAGTCTCTCCAAAATCTACCTTAAAGCAGCCAGAAAGAGTAGCTTTTGTTGATCAAATGGTATCAGGTATGCAGGAGAATTCAAGGGCAAACTGAGTGCCCCTTGCCACACCTGGGCTAAATCTCTGAAACTGCTCAGCAACATCTGTAACCTCTAATTTACACGATGAAGAGTTTTCAGTAGAGGGGCTTTGTTGGTTAGGAATCAGATGTAGATACCTGCTCTGCCTATTTCTTGTCACAATGCACTTCCCAATGGTGACTGAAGCAAAGCAGGTTTTGGAAAGTCTTCTGTTAAAATTTGGTACAAAGAGAGAAATAGAACATTTCAGAGGCTTTTGCTGCTCCTGCTGCTGACCTTGTCTCTGAGTACTTTGGATAAGTTAAAGAAGTTTTGGATGTCTGCCTTTGCTGTGTGGAAACCAGATAGCAATATTTAACAATATGTTTGGGAACAGTATTTTCAGATCCTTGCTTGGCTCAGTTTTGCTCTTGGGCAAATTTCTTATCCACACTTTCTTAATCAAAAAAATCATGTGACCACCTACGCACAATATACTCATATGCATGCACAATACCAGACCTCTGAAGCAATCCACACACGTGAGTACTGGTCGTTTCATCATTTCACTGTAGGAGTTAACAACACCTCGTGCTAACTTGTAAAGGCCAAGTAAACAGTGTTATTCAGCTGAGAAATAGAATATTCTTAGCCTTGGAGCCAGAGGACACAAGAGAAAGAATTCAACAGTTTTGTATCTTATGGAGAGGCCTGTTTGTCAGGAACAGAAACTGGGCATTGTAATGATGGATGGTGCAATATTTTATAGAACTTAATTTTACTTATTTGTGATTACCAGTACTAACTAATTAATCTGAAGAATTCAATGGAAGACATTTATTTTACTTTATTTTTCTCCATAATAAGTTTGTTCATTGGCCATAATGTGATATTCACTATTGCTTGAACTTTTAGGGTCATACTCAAGATCTTTATGACATCTTGTATGCTATAGCTTCAGTTATGACCCCTTTTTTTAGAGGCTAATACATAATTTGCAAAGGGCGAGCAAAGTACCACGGTGTGGATTTTTTTTCCTAAACTACTAAATAATGGTAAAACTAACCTAACCTGCTGAACTTCCTCTATGTGAAAGTGGATTTGTGTGGTCATTTAACCACTAAGCCCAGTGCTTTCTGTTCACCTTCAAAACACTTGCTGGAAATGGACAAAAAGGCTTGTTAACCACCTTTCTGCTACCTTTCCCATGCTGCAAAATCATTGTGAATTCAGTGTTTTCAGGATTCACCCCTGAACTGGTTAAGACCAGCTAGTCCGGATTTTTAATTAATAGGGATTTAATTTGTATATATATCCTGTGGATGACATTTCACAGCTTTTATACAGAGGAAAAGGCGGCAGAGGGGGAAAGTGTTTTGAAAGGAACATGAAACAATTAAGTGCTCTTCTGCCAGCCTGTTTGGCCCTGTCGTTCTGCACAAAGTCCATAAGCATGGAGCACAGGACTCCTCCTTACCCATGGGGACAAGGGTAGGAAGTGACCCGTAGGAAGGGTCGCTTTGTAGGAAGGGTAGGAAGGCCCATCCCCAACACAGCCTCTCCTGTGACAACAGCCAAGAGCTCTGAGGAAGAGGAGCTCTGAGCTTCAGCAGACACCTTGGCGTGGCCCTGGGGCCAGAGTCTCATTTCCCTGTCATGCCTCAGCGCTCAACCACAGCTAGTGGTAGTTAGTCTATCTCGGAAGAAGTGGAAGATTTCTTTATTACCCTTGTAGACCTCTCTTCTAAAATGTGTCTTTCTAAGTCTAGAGACAACTTTTTTTTGCAACCACTAGTGTTTTTGTAAGTATAGACAGCACCGAAACTGAACTCTCCTGCCTCACTGGGCCAAGACCTGGAAAAGGTCAGAGTTTGACCAAACAAATATGCAAGCACCAGCCAAGAAACACATTGCTTCTGCTTCAATACGAACCAGTTCAAGCAGTGTAGCATCTCTACAGATAATGGTTATTTTAACTGCATTTTTTAAATCCAGTCATGCAGGTAGGAACTAAAAAAAAAAAAGTCATTCCAAAAGAGATCAAACGCATATGTATAAACATACATATAAACCTCCTAAAAGTGTGTTTCAGTGTAGTGGATTTTCTCCAAACTATAACTCAGTTCTGAAAGATTTATTGTGTTTTCTTTCTATATAGTTCAGCTACTTATGATAAATATGTTGTGTTTATCCCTATGAGTATTTTCTGATAGAAGATGGACAGCTTATTTGAAGAACCTGACAAGTTCCACCATGCTGTATATATATTGGTATGACTTGTAATTATTCAGAGTAATTCACAAAGGAGCTGCATTCCTTATCACTGATGTTCCTCCTCCAGATTTTCTACCTCTAAAAACGATAAGCTATTTGCTTTCCAACTTGTGTTTTGCCTGTATTTATTGGGACTGTTCAAGCTGTGTTGTGGAAAAATCTTTTTTTTTTTTTTCCCAAAACTTGTTGACAGTAATGTAGTTTCCAACCATATTTTAGCAATATATTTGAGCATATGCTTAAAATTATGTCTACTAGCCTAACTAAAAAAAAAAAAAAATGCTGATTATGTGGAGAGAAAGGAGGGAGCACTATATCCATACCTAAAAAAATTCATGAATAAGATGCATTTGGAACTGGAAAGGAAAGATCTGTGTTATTTTTACCTCATCTATTTTAAATTCAGTGCAAAAAAACCATTTCTGATCTGATAATATTTTACAATATTTTTCTCTGCTTTAAATTATTGCAAAGGAACAAGATAGGGCATCAGTGACAATTCTTTTCTTGTGATTGATAATCCAGTATTTTCGTAACCTTTTAGCCCATGGAACATTTTCTTATAATTTTTTTTTCATGTTTCTTTTCTTTTCACCATCAAAACCTGTCAGATTTAGACTCTTTACAAGAGCCTTTTTTATTTCAGTTTCAGCAATAGTATCACAATTAAATAGTACACTCACGGTGTTACAAATTAAGCTAGAGACCTATAGTTCATGATCATTCTTTAACAAGGAAGTTTATGATCCATAAAATGTTCTACCATGTTAACCTATTTTTGCACCTTTTAAACACATTTTGCACCTAGGTGCAAATATAGGTGAGGTTAAATGTATGTTAGTTTACATTGCAAGAAGTGCTGATATTTTCTGCTATCATCTCATGTGTTTTGTGACTTCTGCAGTCAGAATGGAAGTTGAGCTTTGGTTCAAATGCTCTATTGCTTGTTCACCTTCAGGAGGAAATGACCTGCGTTTCAAGTGCTTTGATATAGAAACAGAATTGTCTATATGTTTCTTTTTTTTCCTGAAGTATTCAAACTGCATGCTCTGCATGTTAATTATTTTCCTGTGATTTATGCAAGAGAACTGTGAAACCTAGACCTTTAATAAATGAGTGTGTTGATTAATTTTAACTATTTGGTAGAAGAAAGGGCATGTGCTTCCTTTTAACTGAATTTGACTTGGAAGATAGCAATAGGAACAATGGTTTCTATGCAGAAATTTCCATTTCTTATATATTATTTACTACAGTTAAAATGAGATATCTTTCTGGTCTATTCCTGTGATTTTGACAAATTTCTAGATTACAACTACAGAAGATATTGTTAAGAACAGAAGAAAAATTTAGACTTCACCTGTTTCCATTTCAGCATGTGGATTTTAATTAGGCCAACAATCCCTCTCACATCAGCAGTTTTTGTTGTACAACTTAAAATTTTAGTGTATGTGTTTCTTTATAAGATTGAGATTGTTCTGAATACAGATGTCAAACTATATCTCCAATCTTACCAACTACCTTTGCTCTCAGGAAGGTACTCTTTGCTCTCAGAGAAGTGTCTGCAGGAATGAAAAATTTATGCTGATATATTTTTATATATAAATAGGTATATTCAATTCGGATGACTTTTTAATGAAGAAATTGCTACATAAGGGAGAGAGGGAACTCTTCACTTTTAATTTCTTCTTAACTCATAGGAAATTCCCGGATCAAAATGATACAGGGCAACAATTCTTGAACTTTTTTACTTAAGCAGCTTTCTCGTATTAAACATCTTTTCTACCACAACTGCAGGTTTCTGTTTATTAGTAGAATATGAACACTGTCTCCCCGCCAAAAAAATGCTGGTTTCCATATTACTTTACAGATCACTCCCTTCACTGGGAATTAGGTTGCATGCTTGCAACAGTGAAATAATTTTGAGATCATGTGAAAAAGTCATTTGCATCTTGGATGGATTTCACAAAAATTTAGTTCATTGGGTAATAACCAGATTAAACAGGTCATTCTGCATCTCATGCTGGCATGACATAATGGATTCTGTATTTTTTAATCACCAGTTTAATTGGTGTGTCAGGCAGACAAGATGCAGTAAGACGGAAATGCATGAATATGTTCACTGAATAAAAGTATGTGAATAACTTAAGTTTTATTGACAATATCTTATACTTTGGTTAGATGCATTGACAATCCAGTTGTCATTTTACAAAAATTATTTTGCAAATGTTCACCATATTCATTTCACTGGCCCAGTAGAGATATATGTATCTTTTCACAGTGTCTAGATATATATTGTTCCTGATAATTGCGATCTTGTCCTTGAATCACCCAAATAATTTTTTTGTACAGCCGGTCAAAACATTTCCAATGCTTTGTTCAGAAAGAAAAGTCTTGTGTATTTTAATGATGTGCTTTTCTTCTTTTCCCTCTATTTAAAACTGAATAATATGTATTCAATTAGATTCAAACCAAAGACACTTTTTTGTTGTTGTTTCATTATCCAGTTTCCTCCTTTTCTTCCCCCGTTCCATTCCCTTTTTCTAGTGAAAAAAAAAAAAAAAAAAAAGCAATCAGGAGAAAATTGCAGGCTTCCCTAAGAAAAAGGAAACTGGAGCTTTTCTTTTCAGTCAACCTTAAATACTTTTTCACAGACAGAGTTTTGTAAGACATGTTTTTTTTTCCACTCTTTCATTAGTCTGAGTAATTTGTAGTGTTGCATTGCCATTCTGTAGCAGGGACTCTGAGGCCAGGATTGCTTTGAAGTAGTCTCATTAAAAAGTACAAAGGCAGAGGATAACCTGACTGGTATCACTTAGTAGTGTTACAAATGAAAAATGCTTTTACTTGGTGATGCTCATAATTTGATATTGTTTTGGCCCCACTAAACCCATGAGCAAAAGTTTCTGTCTGTGCACCGAGATTTCTCACCCAAACTCATTGGAGAGAGACAAGCAGCAGGACTCCCTTTGGACAGCATTTGGAGAGGAGATGCTCTTGAGTGGGAGACGGCCATCCAAGCAGTCACTGAGAAGCCTCCTTCAAGCCAGTTGGCATCATTTTCCTTCAACTTAGGTCAGACAAAATCCTGCCTAGATCAAACCCAGCTACCACTCTTGCGCAGCTGTGAGGGAGGCCGTCACGCCAGATGCACGTGGCTCTGATGTGCAGGAGACGGTGATGCTGGACGTCAGCAGCACGCAGGCAGTCTGCGCACGCATGGCCATGAAATGGCCGCGGGGGCCAGCGGTGGCGGAGGGTGTGCGGGCTGAGCCCCCTCACATCTGAGAGCCCTGAGGAGGTGAAGCCCAGCTGGATCCAGCCCCTCAGCTCATCCATGAGCAGAACTGGCCACCAGGGGCTTCCTCCTCAGCCAAGCGAGAGGCCACGGCAGCCGCTGGTTGGGAGGGGAGGTCAGCACAAGGCCGAGCAGCACCACCAAAACAAGCCGATCCCTCCTCGCTCTGAGGAGTTTGTAGACGGAGGAGGGTAATGTTGTTTCCGTACTCTGCCCCGGTCTGTGGTCTGACTGATTGAGGTCCAAGGAATTTGAGGATATAAAGCCTCGTTCCAAGAAAAGGTGGGCGAGATGTTGAGCGAGAATTGGCAAGAATGTGAGCGCGCAAAGCTACGTTCCTGGTTAGGGCTAGACCACAGAGTGCTTTAAGGTTTTTACCTTCTTCACCTCCCAACGAGGGCGTTACTGGGCACAAAAACACATTTAAAGTCCGTAAATAAAAATGATCGCGCATATGTTTTAACCTAGGATGGCTTAAAAAGAAAGTTACTAAAATGTAGCTGATTCCTGCCTTATACTGACAGCCTGTGGGGTATGATTTCTCTGTTCCCTCTTTAATCCTAACTGTGTATCCTAGAACTTGGGGTTATTCTGTTCTTCAGTGTAGACAGAAGTGTTGTGCATCATCTTCACATGCTCTTCTAAAAAAAGTAACAAAAAGTGTGCCTGCTCATTTTACTTTTTTTCTCCTCTTCTAACTATGTCTGAGCCACTAGCGAGTATAAAACATGCCTAAATGTTTTCCTCAGAGTCAATCTGAGCGTGACTCTTGGTTAAGGCAGTGGTTGCACAGTGTGGCACCTTTTCCCCCTCTCAGAGATCCAGTTCAAATACAGCAAACTCTGATTCTCATATGCTTTGGGCTACCATTCGAATGGTGCTTCAGCTTTGGGAGGAAAAGTTGGTACAAGGCAATTCTTATGAGATGTTTACATCACAGAAAACACCAGCATAACATGTACTTGCTGTGACCACACGTGCTTTTTTCAGTCTTAATTAAAGAGGTCTGGGGAAGGAATGGAATTAGCCACAGCCTTTGAGGAAGTCTTGTGAGTTGATGTTGAAGCACTTTTTCAGGGCAGCACAGGAAAAAATCCCCTGAATTCCTCTGCCTGGTGGTGTATTTGATCTGTGGGCAAAACAAGCACTCTAATTTAATTTTACGGTATGCTGTGATATTTTTATGAAGGGTGTGATACATGCACTCTTTGAGGTTGTTGCTCTGTGTCTTGAGCTACCAGTCTAACACCTTTTGCAGATACTTATTCCAAATTTAAGATAGGCAAAACCAATAAATATAGGCTAAAGTCTTGGTGTCAGGCTCTGTCAGGTGAGAACTGAGAGAAAACTGCTATGTAGCCATTTTACAAACATCACTGTGTCCCTGCCCCTATATTACATAAAATTATGGAGGAAAAGGAAGTTTGTTTATTTGTTTTTTAAGAATCTAGTTTCTCAGGAAGATCATAATGCATTGCAAGTTGAAATGGAGCTCAAAGACAGATTATGTTTCTCTCTCCTTTTTTTTTCCTGACTGAATTCTGCTTATCCACTGTCTCTTCCTGCCTGCAGCAAGTCAGAGTAGGCTGAGAATCATGAAAAGCGAACTGCAGAAAAACAACTTGACAGCAGCAAACAAAATCTGTTTCTGTAGGAACACTCTGTGTGGTTTCTTATCTTCTTTCCTCCTCTCTCTTCTCACTGTTTCATAGGGAGTGCCTGCTCAGTCACTTACCCTTTGTAGTGGGGTGTTTGAGCTAGTACCATTTCTCTGCAAGACAGTCCCATTTTTGTTTCACTCTTTTAGACAACTAGCACATGCTGTTTCCTAGCCTCTAACGTCTTTCCTGCTGCTCTTTCCTTTCAAATGACTTCAAGAAATAGAAGAATTGACCAGTTCCATAGACATTTGTATTTTTGTATGTTTGAAGAAATAGCTAGTATTCATCCTTGAATGAGTTATAAAAAGATAAAGCACATTTGTATGCTTTTCCTTGACTGCACTTGAGAACTGGAGGTCAGAGTCAGCATGCAGACATAGTAAGAAATACATATCTTAGAAGAATTTTAATAAACCCGACTTTGGTTAATAAACCCAAGAATATGGAAAACATCTGAGCATAGACCATTTGTATCAATGTGTTAGTGCCTTTGCACTCACAGAGTAAGAGGTTCTTCAGCATACAGCCTCAAAGCATTTCCAGAAATAGTTCCACCCTGAAATTAGTGGGTTAGGAATTGAGCATTCTTAGTGCAAGAATGTTTCACTAGTTCCACTTCTTTGCCACAAACTGCAAAGGCTTGCTTCAGCACAGAGCAAAATGAAAAAGACAAAGCCTACTTGTGCATAATCAACAAAGAAAATAAACATGAAAGAATAAACAGATATAATCAGGAAATATTGGATAGCTAATCTAAATATATTACATGCTTTAGACAAAAATGCTGAAAGGCATGGTTGTGGGCCAGATGTGTTGAACAACTGTGCCGCTTCTTGATTACTAGAGATCTAAGAATGAATATATTACCAGAGAAAGGTGATAAATGTGAAAACTGTTACTGCTCAGCATATACAAATTATCCACTTCAAAATATGTGCTTCGGGCCTACTTAATAATAAAGAACTACAGGTTTTCATTTGCAGTTTTTCTATCTAGTCTTAGACTTGTGACACATTTCAGGACACTGTACTAAAATATTTCACATGTGAAGTTGGAACAAAATACATAGTACCTGATTAAATCACAAAAGGTTTCTATTTCATTGTTTGTGCATTTTGAAAAACGAAAACATTATTCTAAAATTCAGTCCTACATCTCTCTTCTGAGCAAACCTTTAGATATACAAACACACATACATAGGTGCTAAAAGACAAGATCTAATGAAAGTTTGTGGATAGAACTACTGTTTGACAAATACAAAAAAAAAGAGAAAAAAAAATGTTTTTTTTTTCTTTTTGAAATAACTTTTTTATAAATAAGGAGGAAAATATAATAATTCTGACAAAATCAGTTAAATTTTTTATTATGTTTACTTCAAATGGCACTGTCAGTTCTCTTCTCATTCACTTTGGAAAATAATACTGCTTGTGAGCTAAAATTTTTGACCAGTTGCTCACGCTTTCCTACTTATTAATTCAGTGAATACAGAAAACAAATTTAAAAGTGCACCTTATTGTATGTGAGCTTTAAATTAGCATAGTCAAGCTTTCCAGCGTAAGTCAGAAGGATGTATTGAACGACATCTGCTTTCCTAATAACTCTCTGATTCTTAGATAGTCGCACTAGCTTTCTGTATAGCTGTATTAGCTAGCTGTATAGTCTGTATTAGCTTTCTGCCTGTCATATCATAAACGCATGTGCATTTAGCTGGCTTCAACATCTAAATTAGACATCTAAGTTAATTAGAGTATTTTCCCCTCTACTTAACCCTGGTGAGGCCACATCTTGGGTGCTGTATCCAGTTCTGGACTCCCCAGTACAGGAGGGACATGGAGTTACAGGAGACAGCGCAGCGTAAGGCTACTGAGATGATTAAGTGACTGGAGGGTGTCAAGAAGATGGGGCCAGACTATTTTCTTTGGTGCCCAGTGACAGGACAAGAGGCAACAATCATAAACCAGAGCACAGGAAGCTCAGTCTGAATTCAAGGAAAAACTTCTTTGCTGTGAGGATGACACAGCACTGGAGCAGGTTGCCCAACAACAATGTTGAGTCTCTTTCCTTTGCAGGTGTTCACAAGCCATCTGGACGGGGTCCTAGGCAACATGCTGTAGATGACTCTGCTTGATTGGGGGGGTTAGACTAGATGATCCCCCGAGGTCCCTTCCAACCTCAGCTATTCTGTGATTCTGAGATCTTTGTCAGGAGACACAGTCAGCAATAACATTTGATTCATTTAATCCTTTTTTGAGCATTTAATTATCAGTTCTAAATCTACATGAAGGTTAATAATAAACATGACTCAGTGCAAGCAAGTAGCCATTCTTTTCTGCAAAACTGTATTTAATATTGTCTTTCACATCAGAAAGAAACCGCCTTTTTTTTTTTTAAATTGAATAGTCTCCAGTTGAGCAAATGCACTATTCAAATAACAACAATACCTCAAAAATATTTCCTACCAACTGCATTTTCTGGCAACGTTTACTAAAAAAAAATGTCTATTTGTGTATTCATGTAAGTAGTATGACAAGAAATTAAATATAGCCTTTTGTTTTGTTCCCAGCAGGTATACATGTCTCACATAGGATGTATGTAGGCACTTCCCCTTTTATATTTTCCTGAATATATCCTTTGACTGCATAAATCTATGATTTTTTTAGGTTTCCCCAAATCTATATATTTTTAAGAATCTCGTTCTCTCATTGTTCAGTAAAAAGTAACTCCGTTTTAGGTTATGGTCTGTATTTGTTCTTCTTCAAATATAGTTCTTAATCGAATGCTTAAATTTGACCAGAGTTTTAACAGTCCTTTTATCTATTAAATACGAAAAAGTATCCTAACAGACTGACTTCAAATCACATCGTTATACCATTCCAGTAATGATCAGGTAACAACCCTCAGGGCAATCTCTTACAGAAGTGTAATATTTTTTGTGTATTTTTAGGTCCATTAGTGCATTTCTGCAATTGGAAACAGCACAAGATATCATGGAATAGCTATCGTGAAAGCTAGCAAGCTGTCATAAGGCTGTCACCAAGGGCTTTCAGGAAATGTAGATATAAAAAAGCCACAGTTTGTGAATTGTTTTTAAGTTTTAAAGTACTTTTAACCTGTCTTTTGTGTTTGTGTGTCCAATATCTTAGTTTTTGAGCAAAAAGAAAATAATTCTTACCAGTATTTCAGAAAAAGCTTTCGAACACTCTATACCTGATTGAATAGCTTGGATGTTGCCAGTTACTGCCTTTTAAAGTATCTGCAAGTGTTTCAATTTCTTCTTTCCAGTCACTGCATTCAAGCACTGGAATCTTTTGTTCTACGCTTACTCCCCCTCTTCAACCCACAGCTCTCCTTGTTTGAACAGTGCATATAAAGATATTTTTGTTACTCTTCTTGGAAAGAGGACAAGTTCTTCACTCTCACAGCTTTCTGAGGGCTTACCATTTGAGTTTTCAGTTGACCCTTGCAGTGAAGATCACTGCTTTGGCAGCAGAACCAGAGGCCAGGGACGAAGTATTTGAGGTTTCCGTGCTTAGGCAGTGGTTAGAGCCCGTAGTTCTCTATTTCTCAAAAATAAAAATAAAAATAAATAAAAATAACTTGGTCTGTAATTAGGCAATTACATAAGACTCTTGCCAAGATGAAGCATATAGCAGTAAAAGCTAGTACAACTATCAAGAGCTGTAAAAAACACTATCCGATAAAAAAAAAATGTGGTTTATAGAGGAGCAACTGATTGCTCCTGCACATTATAGGGCCTGACACAACTCAGCTGTGGGTTCTGGTATAACCAGAAGTTATATGAAGTTCAGTTCCACCTTGGGGTACGAACGTCATCCTTGGATTCAGCTACTGAGCCACTTACAAGCCTAAAAGTTGTTAACATCTAACTGAGAGTTCCTCCTCTCTCTACATATTGGTGGCTAAAAATAAAATGAAAGAAATAATTTTGTGACTCATGCACTTCAGGAAATATCCAGATTGACTTCTGAGCAGTATCCAAATCAGTAGCAAAGGCTGGCCCATGTATATATTCCTAGACATGTGGTATTATTATTATGGTCATTTTTAAAGTAAATAAATATGGTCTTTGAGGGAGCCTTCTAAGGCCGAACACCGATTACTTGAAAGGCTGAGGCTTCTGGATGCTGCATCAGTTATAAAGAAATCTGAGCAATTCTGGTGTTTTATTTGTAGAGTTCCTACCATGTCTGTTTTTGCATTCCACTGACAGATCAATTTAATATTTCATTTCACATGCACCCCATATGCACAACTATAACTTGTATACCTTTCAGCTGACTTTAGGGAGTGAACCAATTTAACTTTTCCTCAGGAAAAGGCTTCATAAAAGTAGGTGTTGGTATGCCAAATCCAAGTGTTTTTCCTCAGAGCAAGCTATACCAATTTCTATAGGTGCTACAGTCTGATAAGAATGTAGTTAAGAATCATTTCAGATTTAACCTAGAAAGTATTTTTTCTTTTAATGATTTTTTTTCTGCAAAACCTTGAGCATCAGACAGCTCTTTCACCATTTTAAAGTGATTTAGTATGACTGTTGGGTTAATGTTCATCTTAATGAGGCCTGCAATTGATTTTTTTAATTCACTGTTGCCTCTGCAACAGGATTGTGTCTTTATTTGATTGTTAATATTGAATAATTACTTTTTTAAAAGCTTTTAACAAGCTAGGTCTATAATAGGTGTTAAATGCAAGAAGAGCAGATATCATTTGATTTTTTTCATCTCCTATGCTACGTTTTACAAGTAGGTGGAAAAAAAAATGAACAACAAGAAACTATGGCATTCCAACCAAGAGCTGCTCACACTGCAAGATTTAGTTCAGTCTTGCCAGAATGTTAGGGGAAGGTTGGGGTTTTTTTCTGCTTTTTTTTTTCTTTTCAAGTTAACATAATTTAAAAGTTCTTGAAGATGGAAAGGTGCAGTGGTTTTTAAGAGAAGTTGACAGGTATAAAGAAAGTTCTCATTTTCTTCTCTCTTGAATATTATTTTAATATGCACTTCATAATTCATGATTCAGTATAATAGTGTAATTTCTTTCTTGAGTGCAATATCTGTAAAAAAAGAAAAACATTTCAAACATTCCTTAACTTTCTGCTCATCTGACAGATATGTACATAGTATGGAGTAGAGGCCGAATATCAGGGATTCTTTCGCTGATACAAGCAAACAGCTTGTAAATACTCTGAGTTGTTGCATCTGCAGGGTGCTAGACTCCTGAGCATATTCTACCTCCAAGCAAGAAATTAGTTTCCTGTTACTCTTTATGAGTATCTTTTGATTTAGGGGTAAAAAATATATATATATATATATATACACACACATATATAAATGGATTGAAGGCAGCACAGGGATATATATGTCAAGTCAATAAAAGAATACATTGAAAGGGCTATAAATCTATGAAATCTACGTTAATATTATTCCTGGTATTTCCAAGCATATCTGGAGCATTTCCTGTGACATTAACTGAGTGTTTCATGTTCTGTTTCTGCCAGGTAGTCCAGGTGACTGTTAGCTCAGTCAAAATATGTAGCTGTGATGGAGAGCTACAGCATAAGGAACTGGCCTCCTCACTATGACTCACAGAAATGGAGGTGAGTTTCCTGAAAACAGACAGGTATCAAGGGCAGATGCACCTCTGGAATAACTGTTAGGGCTTCATTAACTTCACAAAGATTTCTTGCTTTACACTAATGCAGACTTTTGCCCCACTGACCTTTAAGCAACAACCCTTTTCTGAAGGGTTTTCTCACTCTGGTTAAATCTCAACTCATTTTTACTACCATAACCTAAAATCCTTTCCTTTTTTGCAGCAGTTTTGTTTTGTTGTTTTTTTAAGAAAAAAATAGTTTTCTTTTCTCCTCCATTGCATTTTATTTGAAACTGTGGTTTGCAGGGCGAGCAGCCAACTCGGCAATTGCCTCTTAGAATAAAGATTGCCTGGGATTTATAGAAGAAATGTAGGTGTGAGGCCTGCAAGCATGCTGTAGCCATGCCTACTCTTATAACAGAGCCCTTTGTCCGCCCTACCATGGAAGTTAGGTATGTAAACTCATCAGGTCATTGAAATGGTAGAGAAATTGGAGGTGTTTAAGCACAGAGAAAATCAGAGAGGTGGAACCCATGGGTATAACTTTTAAATGTTCAGCTAGAACGACTCTATAAGGGTGTCTATACAGTGAGTTTTGTAACTGGTTGGAAAGGAGAACAGTCCTTGCTTTTTGCAGCCTCCATGCTGAGGCTTGTTGCAGTCATTGCTCTAGAGGCAAAACAGTCCAGATACCCATTTTGGTTTGGAAATGTAAAATCTTTATGAAGAAAGGAAGAAATGACTGTGCATTTTTTCTCAGCGCATTTCAGCTGCATGTGCTCGCACTGGAAATAAATATGGGTTGTACCAGCTCTGCTAAACAAGTGCCCATAAAATCCCTTACACCGCAATTGCTCTTTACTTCATCCACATTTACAAATGCACTGAAGATATTGTGGTATAAGGAGAGGAACAAAATCTGTCTTCTCTGTTTCGAAAGATGAAAGAGCTTGGCAGCACTTTAAGAAAGATCTTGACAGATCTCTAAGTCTTTGAGTTTGATGCCTGCATATCACAGAGCCAACACCACAGCAACTGCTGCTGTAGAACAAGAAAATTGTCACTTACTCCCTCTTTCTGCCCACCTTTTTTGTGCTGAATGGATTTCAAAACAGGAGAGAATTCAGACAGGCCTGACAGCATTTCGGTTAAGTGACACTGTTGCTCAGCAAGCAGTTACAAGCTCTTCAGCAGAAAAGATCAGATTGGTGCTGAGCTGCCAAGCTGCTAGAGCTGCCCTGTGTGATGAACTCTGCACCAGAAACAGCTCTGTGGAAATCCACAGAATTGCACTAAGGGAAGGGGAGGCAGGTTCAAAAGAGGTGGCTCTGCTCCCTTGTTGATTCACAACTCAGGCTCATGCCTGAGCCCAAACCCTTATGGTTGTCACTGTCTGTCAACTACCACAAGCTTGACGCAAGCCAAGAAGCGACTGGCATTGGAAGGGTTTCCCATATGGTGGGGACCATGTGAGTCTCACCCTCTCTCCTTAGTAAGAAGGATCGAGCCATCTTAAACCAAGTAGTAAACAGACACCTAGAGCTCATGGCTCTAGACAAGGTTATTAAAGAGAAGGTTATTAAAGACAGTGTGTGAGTAACAAAGTGGAGTGCGGGAAAGGGCACGTCTGTATATCTAGAAACTCGGTATTTAATGTTTATTGTTCCCGGATTGTGGTTTCACTTCTGGCTTTTCCTGATTCTGTTGTGCTTTGCATTTACCATAACTTTGGTCTTCAGTGTATGTTTAACAATATTTTAAAATAAGACAAAACTCATGTAGTCCTTCTATAGCCTCTAATGCTCTTTGAAAACAAGCCTGGCCTTAATTTGAGAGATATAAACAGTTGTGTGTCTTCAGTCTGCTCTGCCACCACAGTGAGCCTGTGTGACACTCAGTGGTGTGACATGGACCCAAAGAGAAATTTTTATACACTTTCTTCATGCTTGACAAGGAAGCTGTGGTCTGGCCTTGGTGGGAGGCATCTTTATATAAATAAGATGTTTGTATTGTGGGTTTCCAGTCAAAACAAAGTGACAGAAAGCCTTCTGAATGGAGACAAAGTTTGAAGTTTGCTTATAATGTGTACTTGCTGTAATATTAGTACTGGGAAAAAAGAAAATGCAGATATAATCCCTGAGGAGAAGAAGCTAAAGAAGATCAACAACAAGAGCAGAAGAGTTTATTAGCCAAACAACCTGTCCTTACCTTCATGCCAGTTTGCTATTGCTCACATAGTGTTATGCTGTTTACATTAGCCTTTTACTTACTGTTTTAATTATCCTTCTCCAGATCAGTTTCCTTTTACATGAGTCTCCTGTCTCTTCAGGTAGATCCTGTCCAGCCTTTCTTACCAGTTGTTTCCTTAACCTTCCCACCTGCCTTCCCACACTTGACTTTTATATGGACAGTGCAGGCCATTTATTAAAAGTCCCACTCCATAACTGTTTATATACCCCTGCTTCTGGCTAGTAACACAGATGGGCTGACAGAATAGTTTCTAGGGGGACAGGAAGGAACAAGGCCAAATTTTGCATGCTGCCAAGTCTTCCTTGAAAACCTTCATACAGGGCTGAGGTTGCCTGTTGGGAGGGAATGAGAAGGATTCTGCAGGTGCACAGAGGTTTGTTTTTTATCCATACCTAGATATATGAGAGGTGCAGTATTCTGAAAACAAAGTTTTTTAGGGTATGGATAAAATGGTTTGAAGAGAAGAATTTAAACAATAGCACAATCTGAAAATATTTGAGAGTCCAATATTTAAATGTGATTTTTTTAGAGCAAGTTAGGTCATTGTACGGAGTGATAGATGCAAAATAAAATAAAAAAAAAAAGTAACAAAGAAAGAATAATCTGAGATTCTGGTACGAACCAGTGTTATTATTTGAAGTTCGTCTTGGGGAGTAGGCATGAAACAACATGTAAAATGGAGTTGTCCTCTCATAAGGACATGATGAAAAGAGCACCGTTCTTTGTGGCTGAGATGGTCACAGGAAGGATGAGGCCATGGGCAGTGGTGCACACCGTTCCTAAAATCCACTGAGTTGGGATCATAGACTGCCCTGCCTGGCAATAAACGTGGACCCCTGAGTAGCTACCTGAAGCTGTCCAGAACTATTACCGCTGGCTGCCTAGCCTCTTCATGTGGAAATTTATATAGGAATTGTCCACAGGATCTTTCCTTTTACATATACTGTTTTTTATTATTTTTTCTAATAGCATTTTAGTCCCTTAGAGTATGACTAGTTTTCTTGTCATCATACCTTTTTATGTCTGAGTACTTTCAGTGCAAGACCCAGGTATATTAATTTTTTAATCCTTCAAATTCTCTTATTTATTTATACTCTATCCAGATAATATGCCATTTATTTTGGAGAAAGTATCCTTAATTTTCATATGTTAAAGACAATTAAGTCCATTGAAAAATAATCTCAACCCAGGTGATGGCTCTTCATATAGTGCTTCACATATATTTAGTATAGGCTAATTGGAATCCTACTGAGTTGGCCTACTGAGTATTACCTCAAGAAGTGATCTAGTACCTCCATGATTGGAATCAATGAATTCTATCTAGTGCTCTCAAGTTTCTCAAAGTCACTGCACTATATCTCATTTGCATCAGTACAAGTTGGGGCATGCTCCAACTTATAAATCGGTCTAATCAGAAATACAGCTCTTGACAAGCGTTAAATGCATCTTACAGCTTACAGCATTTGTCAAATGTCTTTCCTCATTAAGCTCAATTTGTGTCTTACACAAACTTCCCTGGCTGTTTTCATCTTGCACCGTCAATGAAGAGTATAATAGTCTTTTAATTGATCCCTGGTGTACTGCAAATGTGAAAAATTGCTTATTTCTCTACTAGATTCTCCCAGGGCCATGAACCCTTGTATGCATTTAAAGCTATTTGATGAACATCACATTTTAAATATATTGTTTGTTCCCGTGCTCCTGTTCTATTTGGACCAAAGGAAGGAAGAAAATTAATGAAGAGGGCAGAGTTCTATAGTTGCACATGGAAAAGAGAAAAAGGATTGACCCACCAGGGTCCTGAGGGGTAAGGCAGAAGGTACAAGAACCAGAGAGAAGTCAAAGGCCTGTGGCCAGGTCCAGTATTTCAAACTCTTTTCTTATATTAGAGTGAACAAAAGAGTAGCTTTTGCTTTGGTTGCCTTCTCCCCTCTTTGTGCTACCCTCACCCTAAGCAATGGAGTTACTGCAGATATTAGTTGCTATGTTTTCTACTGTGGTACCTTATACTTTTGTTCTCACAGAAGTTTTTTGATAGTCCCTCTTTGAACGTTGACTGGGAATTATGTGTGTTATGTTAAAATTTATGTGACATTAAACTTCATGTAATGCTTCCTGAATAGTTCTGGTGTCTAGCTTGTGCTTCAGGAAAGAGTTAAACAGGGATACAAGAAGAGAAGAAGTGTGTATATAAGGTTGTCTCCACCTTTCCTTTTGCAATAACACAGTACAGACTTGATTAAGGGGAAACTTGAGAAAGCCATTCAAAAACACCTCTTTCATATCCTATTGGTATTGTACATTTTATATTCCACAGGTCTGACAATGCAATCTCCCACTCTATTAACAATTTTTATACTGAATTGAGAATGTAAAATGTCCCTCCGGATTTCCTACAGCTTTTTCTTTCTGTCACTATTCAATCTCTGTTTTTTTTCAATCTTCACTAAGCTGCTAGAACACTGGTATTTTAACCTAAAAAAGTTGCTAATAAGACTCTCATATTCTACACTGACAAAATTAAGGGAATGGAGTTTGTAGTCTAAATACTGCCAGTGAAAGACGTATGCTGAGGCACAACCATGAAATTCAATTTAAAAGTTGTAAACTGTTGCAAGACTATAAATTTCTATTCTATTAATGCCATGTCACATTAAATAGAATGCCATGACATTACATAGACATTAAATAGAAGCCTCAACTTCCTAGAGCAGCTACCTAGGTTCTCCTCTTTTAAAGATGGAGTCCCAGATGGCCATGCTGTTTCTATAGCTGCTTCTACTTGTGACATGTAAAATATGTAGAAATAAAACTCTAGGTAATTATCCAAGTTCTTGGCTCTTTTGATGAACTATAGATTCCTGAGTGAGATTTAATACTTTTTCTTCCCTATATTAGTACCTCTTATGAAAACAGACTGGCAAAATTGCAGTGCAGTTGAGAGCTAGCTATTACTAAGGTCTTGCAGATTGTTTTCCCTTACTAAATCATGCTCCTTCTTTGAGACATCATAATCTGTCTTTCGTCAGATTTGCCTTATCTGTATAAGGCAAATTCAAGCAGAGCAGAGGCAACTTTGAATCCAAGGGAGAAGAAATCATTCACTACAGTTCCTCAGGCCAGTGTGTCAGGGAGCTATGCCAAGAATGCATCCATCCTCTGACCATGCTGGTGCCTTCCACAGACACCTGCAAAGATGTGTGGAAGACACCCACCTCTCCTGGCTGCAGTTTGCAGTGTTAGCAATTAAATCAGGAATTGTGGAGCAGGGATGCAAGCTTCTACTTTCTTGTACACTATTATAAGTCAAAGTCTGCCCATTATGTTCCAGGTTTCATGAGTGAGCTGGATAAATTGTTACCTGTTATTTGGGTATCTTTCAGCTCAGTTGCATTCAAGCTTCATGACCTAGGTAGGCTTCTTTGTGAGGTTGAAGACTTGAATAGAATAATGGTTAACTCTGTGAGGTCTTCAAATAACAATCTTTCACAAAATAATATATATCATCAGAATTCAGTCTGTGATCTTATATTTTTCTGCTCATCCTCTTTTTCCCATTGTATAATGGCAACATGTATAGTAGCGCTCAGCAGCAGGAAGTGAAAGATGCCTGCTTCCTCTTTTGCATACGGTCAAGCCTGGGACAAGAAAAGCTTGGTATTAAGTAAAAAGACAGTATATTCAAGCTACAACATTTCCTGTAATCAAGGAGGAAGTAGCTGAGGGTGAATGGAGTCATCTGTGTAATTTGTGCATTCCCTACCATTTCCACTGGGACAGAGAGCATTTTTAATGCTGTAGATGTGAGAAGCGAAAAAAATATTCAATTCACAACATTGAGGCACACTTCAGCAGCAAGTCAGTGGGCATGGATACTTCAAGCATTGTATTAGCAGCGGTCTCCAAAAAATCACTTTTTGTTTTATCTCCCATCCCTCTTTATGGTTCTACATATTTGATGGTGTGTTTGAAAGAAGGCTATGGTAGATGAAGGGAAGATATATGTAGATAGCCAGTGAAACTATTGCCTTTAAAATGAGAAACAAATATTTAGTGCATATATTTTTCAAGTAGATTTCACAGATTCATTCTTGTGAAGCTGTAAAATGCATAGTTACTTTAAAATAAAGCAATAGTATTCATCAAATTACAAGATCATCTTTTCTGTACCATTCATCTGTTCCATCTGAAAATCAGATTGAAGGGTGAGCACTGCTTTTCCTACAAGAAAGAAAATCCAGCCAAGAGAGAATGAGTCAATATACCAAGTTGCAGCTGAGAATTGATATAAAGTTGAATAACATTGCCTGAGCACACAGACAGTGACGTTTTTAAAAATCTTGGTAACTTGGTAGATTTTTAAGTGAATTTTTCAATGTCCAGTTGAGAATGGTGCAGAGTATCCTGAAATCCTTTACAATGTGACTGTTGGAAAAGGAACAGACTGTCCTGAACGCTGCACTTGGTGGCAGAAATCATATGTATGGAGAAAAGGAGGTGTGTTACAATCACAGAAATTCATCTTAAGGTAAGATCTCCAGAGATTAACTGCTTGAACAATGTGGGTAGAGATACGATTCACTCTTGAAAATGCTTATGTGAGTTAGATGTCTTTCAACACCACTGGGCACCTAAAAACTTCCATTTTTTAAACAGAATACTCTGTGGAATGGAAATTATTAATAAAGTAGAAGAATATTTTGTTATGAAACTCACTGATTACAATGATAAAGAAGTCTACAGACTGGGAAACAGTATGCTCTTATCACCATATTTGAATTCAGGAATGCAGAGAAACTTATAAAATCTTTGAAAAGAATACAAAAGATGAACAGACTAAAATCTGTAAACATATATATAAACCCTTATAGCCAAAAGCAAAGTTACAGAAGACATTCACATAAAGTTTCTGCCTGAAGAATGTAGAATATACAAGAATGTATATATATTGGCATGCAGGTAATGATATAGGGCATAATACAGAACAGTTTTCATAACATGTTGGATGAAATTATGGAAAAATTAAGAAATTAGGGGGAGGGCATGAGCGGATCTTCCTTTTTTATTTCTTCTTTTTCCAGAGTTTCTGTTAAAGGAAAAAAAGGAAGTCAGCAGCTCTTTTATAGGACATGAAAAAACGTACGTTTAAACAAGTTGGTCTGTAACCCTAGATGTAACCATAGGGAACAGAAGAACCTTTCCTCTCCTTCAGGAAGGAAGGAGGGAGGATGTGTGCATGAAATCGCAATACTCAGCTGCCAGCCAGGGAATGTCAAAGGCAAATCGCACATACTGAGGGTCCATCTGCTAAGGACTTGCAATGGAGCAGTGTCCTGAGATGCACGTGTATAGCCCCCCACAAAGGAACCCCCAGCTCCATCTGCCTGCACCCCTACCTCCCTCACACCAAATCTTCCTTGTTCTCCTTCACACCACAAAATGGACTGGGGTTTTCTGGGGTTGCACATTTAAGTGGCAGCTGGGCAGCCTCTCCTTTCATCCCTTTCATCCCAAGCATTTTGGCAAGGCCACCAGCTGCGGCACCGCCATTGAAGTCTGGCTACAGCCGGTGCTGGCGACAGCTCAGAGCGGGCTCTCACAAGCCTATCGATGTTAACTTGGCAGGAAAACTTAAAGACACCGAGCATATTTGAAGTTTCATTTTCACAACCCCCAGGGAAAAGAAAATGATTAGCAGTCATGCAGTCGTCATGTCACCTTTACTGACTGTGTAATAAAATCCCCCAACAGGGCAAATGCTGTAATGTCATGTAGTATTAATATTAAACAAGTCTAAACAGAAGTGTCTCCTCAGCATAGTTTTGAAAGCTGTATTTAAGTGACTGTGCATGCTGCTAGACCTGAGGCATGCTGTTGGCGGTGGTGCCTTTCCTTTAGCTCTTGGCATTCTCCAACAAAAATCTGTTGTACCCCTCATCTGATAGCACAATGCTTTTGTGCCATCAATATCTTCATTTTCTTTTACAATTATTATTTTGTCAGCAATCCTTTATTGTACATATTATATACATACATATACATACATATATATTTATAAGACACACTGGGGAGATGTCAGGGCATTTTTTACCAAGCCATCCAAGATAACAAGCAACACAAATATTCATGATGTAGCAGAACCTCTACTTGCTGAAGGTGGTAAGGTAATGTGGGAAGAATATAAAAACATCTTCCATGTACGCAGACATCGGCTAGTAAAACCAAAGCCCATCTTGAGTTTAATCTGGAAAGGGATGTCAAGGACAACAAGAAAGGCTTCTGTAATTCATCAGTAATGAAGGGAAGGCTAGGGGAACTAATTTGATGATGAATGGGGCAGTAGCCAACTTTGTTCCAAGCCTTTACTGCTAAAATCAACCTACAGGAATCCCAGGCCCTGGAGATGTGGGAAAAAGTCTGAAGAGAGGAAAACTTCCCCTCGGTAGAAGAGGATAAGGTTATACTTAAGCAAACTGGATATACACAAAGTCCACAGGCTCACAAGTGCTGAAGGAGATAACCAATGTCTCCAGTTCTGGGCTCTACAGTACAAGAGAGACATGAAGCCAAAAGAGCAAGTCCAGTGAATGGACTATTAAGATAACCAAGGGACTGGAGAATCTCTCATACGAGGAACAGTTGAGAGAATGGGACCCTTCAGCCTGAAGAAGAGAAGACTGAGGGAGGATCTTGCAAATGCATCTAAATATATGATGGGAGAGTGTAGAGAGGACAGGCCTCTCTACAAATTCTGTCTGAACATGAGGAAAAACTTATTTAATGTGAGGGCAAGAGAGCGCTGAAACAGGTTGCCCAAAGAAGCTGTGGAGTCTCTGTCCTTAGAGATATTCAAAAGACATCTAGGCACTCACTGTCCTGTGAAACACACTCTATGTGACCCTGCTTGTGCAGGGGGGTTAGACTAAGTGTTCTCCAGAAACTATTCTCTGATTCTATTCACACTCAAACTGTTAAAATTGAGCAAATTAACTCTTTGTGAAACTTTGTTAGCCACACTGAAGAAGGAAAATCATAGTTCATTTTGGGAAAATGTCATGGGAGAGAAAGGGAGATTATCTTTTTAAATTATCTTTTTAAAGAAAGATTAAAGGGAGATTTAAAGGGAGATTATCCTATCTTAAATGAAAAGAATTTCCTTTTCAGGCAGCCTGGACATGTTTTGGAGAACTTTACCTGGGACCTTGAGCAAGGTTTTACTCTTAAGACAGCTGTTTAAATAACAGTTGACTTTCCTGCTTCCTGTGATCTCCCAGAGCAGCGAGAATGAGACCACTGCTTCTAGGAATGCTGCTGTGGTATAGCCACATGAGCTGACCTGTCTGGTGACATCATATTGGCTAGGGACACTTCCAGGAACAACAGGAGAGCACAGCAATGTGGCAAGTATTTTGGGCTCATGCAAATCAACTGTGGGTAATGAATGACAACACCAGAAATGACGGCACTGTGCTGTGCAGGAGTAAATAGCTATGGTCTGGGCGAATGACTAATGGATCATTTGTTTTAGTGTCACAGTACTAGGAAGAACAACCACTTCTGTGACCTTTTGATTATACCTGAAACACTTAAATTCAGATGGCTCTCAATAGGACCGTCTGAAATTTCAATTGTAATTGGGTTCATTGCCTAACTTAAGCATTGGAAAGGTAGACATCTGTTTCAAAGCCAGAAGCCAGCTCATCCCATCACAAAGGTATCTATTTTAGGCATCATGAGTTGCCCCCTTGTTCCATCCTACGTCTTTACTGCAACTCCTTGTAACTCGGTTCAGTCACATTGCTGAAAAATACTATCAGTGAGATGAGAATCTGAGTGAAAA
Organism: Crypturellus undulatus; assembly: GCA_013389825.1. NCBI lineage: Eukaryota > Metazoa > Chordata > Aves > Tinamiformes > Tinamidae > Crypturellus > Crypturellus undulatus. The sequence continues at coordinate 689,137 of VWPW01002548.1, read as the reverse complement.
ATTCTGAGTGCAAGACCTGAGGCTTAAAGTATATTAGTGTCTAAGAAATGGACTGAAGCCACAGCTGAAGGAAGCATAGTAACAAAAGAAAGTAAAAGTAAGTGAAAAGTTTTTAATTGTTCATGGCACAGAAGCAGACAAGGACATTTTTTACAGCGGCTAAAAGATAGTAGGAAACTATAGGAGACTGAAGTAAGCCAACTGCTCACAGTCTCGTAACCTATTTTGTAGTCGTGTGATATGAAAACCATTACAGTGACTAGGTACTCATCACACTTGCATTCTGTGTGCAATTGTATAATTCTGGAGTTACAGACAATTGAAATATTTTACCATATAATAAATTTAAAGAGAGCAACATTTATCAAAAAGTAGCATTTTTTACAAAACAATGTGTACTTCATAGCAAATCAAAGTACTTAATAAGAAAATGTTCAAGGTGATTAACAGGAGAAATATCAGCTCTCAAAAATTAATAGTTAAAATAAGTAAATTTTTGAATGGAAGAGTAACTTCCACCATAGGAGGCTCCATTTCCTTTCTTCTTCCCATCACCACCTTTAACAGCCAAAGAAAAGGAGAATGCTGAGAATAACATACTTGAGAGGTTTCCATTATATATTCTGCATATTCTTAAATGCTACAATTCTCTAACCTTTAATTCTGCATTATCATTGTCATATTTTGCTCTGTTTCAATACCTTTCACAGCAACTTCTATGTGTGACAATAGGCAATCTCATTTTCTTTCCACTGTAACTTCTTGTGATTAAAAAATGGGATCAGACAATATAATTCCATTATTATTTTACCTCAAGTAATTGATTAGGTGTTTCTTTTGTCATCCTAGTGGAGACTTTTTGCTCCTGAAGTGGGTGGACTGTCTTGAGAGAAACTATGTTTCTCAAACACAGAAATAAGACCTCAAACACAGAAGTAGGACCAAAAAAAGACTTTTGGTCTTCCTTCTGCATAAAAACTATTTTTCTTACAATTTATCTGTAAACTTTACTCCCTCGATAAAATTAAAGCTTTTCTTAAAAGTCTTTCAAACATTTTTTTAACTGCACTTTCAGTAAGAAAAAAAAAGGGGATAACAATTTTTCCCCCAACTTTTCATAATGTTTTCATTAGTAATATGTTTATTATAAAATCTATGGAAATAGGTATTTATTTTTGTCTACAATTTTGACTAGTATTAAACAATACCTTGCAGAAACATCTGTGGTAATGGACTTATTTCAAAACTAACAGAATGGTAAGTGTTTTGACATATTTTGTAGCATTTCTAGTTGTTCGGGGATTATTGATAAAGGAAAAATGTGTATTTTGGGTAATATCTAGGGCTGGGCTATGCTGATAATAATAATTTGTATGAGGGCAGTACATGACTTATTCAAGGTTAGCTGTTTTTTCCTCTTCAACTGTTTCTTATACAGTTTTCTAAATGATAAGACTTCATCCATTCTATACTTAAGAAAAACATATTTTTGTCCAGGCTTCTCTGCTTTTGTAAATTGAATGGAATTGAATGGAAATGGAATGGAATGCTAAGGAATTTTAATCTAGAATAAAAGTGACTTGCACTCCCTTCCTCTCTCTTCTTCCTCCCAAGAATAATTACTTTGCTTTGAAAGCACACTGATTAATCTGGAATAAAGTAATATTTATTCTATGACACAGTGATCCCATGGCGTCAGGGATATGCTGAAGTTATTAGTGAAGAATACCACTACAGTTACTACACTTTAGTTTTCTCATTTACCAAATTTACTTGCTTTGGAGATAAATCATTTTCCCCTCCCTTTAAGAACAGATGAAGAAAGGAAAAATGCAGCTCCTCCATTTTAACAAGGAGTCCAGCAGTTTCTTCAGCCTCATAAAAGTGGGAATTTGAAGTCTGTAGGTGTTGAAGGTGTTTCTTCTTTTCACAGAAAATATCAGACCCTTACAATAAAGCAAGGGTAGGATAGAGGCTTCCTGACTATCAGTCAGGAAGCAAAAGGAAATATTTCGCATCTTGCAAATGCCTCTGAGTAGGGGAATCCTCCAGAAAACCTTGACTCCTTTTCATGTGAGAAGAATTTTTACAGAAGTGGTGAAGATAAGGGTCATGCAAAACTGCCATACGACATATGAAGTAGTTTGAGGAAAAGAATTCCTATTATGCTATGCAAAAAGTGTCTTTTGTTCGGTCCATAATGTCCAGTGTTTGGCCCCAAAGCCTCCTGAATTGGATCATGCCAATATGTTTGAATAGCTCTGCTGTGTCTGCTGCAACAACTTGGAATTTCATAAGATGCCGCATTTCAGCCCAAATCAAGAGAGGTGCTACAGTTTCCACAGCTTTGGTGTTTAATCTGAAACTGTTGGGATTTGGGCAGTTTCCTGAGAGTGCTCATGGGGAAAAGAGAAATAACAGTATGTGGGTGGCATCACTTGTCATCTGGTTGAGATAAAATAGGAGCAGCTAGAGAGGGATTTCCGTGAAATTACAGGTCCCTAGCACCTGTAATGCGTGGATGTTAAAGTTTATTGGATCATATTTTCCAGGAATTCACCATTCTGGGAGAAACAACTGTTCTAGGAGAGGCTCTATTACAATTTCTCATATCTCTTTCTTTGGTTGTGGTGTTTTGCTGCTATGTTTTTTTTTCCCACAAATTCCATTTCCTTAAAAGAAGATATCAGTAGGAAATTTTGGAAGGGAGATCTGTCTCAAAAAATGAGATGGAGAAAATAAAGTAGCAAAGGGCAAGAATCTGTGCCTAGGAATAAGTATTTTGTGACACAAGAGAGTGGAATAAACCCTGTAAACAGCACAGATTTTTTCACAGACAAAACAGGTGAATCTAGAGAACTCACGTTCTCCAGAAAACTTGACTCATGGAGAACTTCACAAATCCCATGCTTAGGCTGACATATGGCAAACGCTTTTGACTTCTAAATGCAAAACAATGACATGTAGCACATTCATTTTCAACTATATAGCAGAATTGCAAAAATAAAAGCCCGAAGTGTGATATCAGGAAAAAAAATAAAATAAAACAAGGCTCAGAAGGCTCAGAGGATGTTTGAAAAACGGTAACCAACTGCTTAAAAACTGTATGTTTTATCATTTTTGGATTTTGAAATACATTAGAATTTTTTTACTATAAAGAAGCCATATGATATGGCACTAATAGAACCGTAGGAGAAAAGTGGTTTTCAAATGCACGGAATGATTTTTAGTTGTGGACGGTTTGATTTTCAGGGACTCATCCCCTGGCTTCTGTGCCACACTGAAACGGTGGTGGTGCCAGCACCACAAGATGGTGCTGATGACTGGCTGTCCAGAGGGCTTCTTTGGGTATGATGGTGATCAGACATGAGGACTTCTAACGTAGTCAGGCATGCAAAGTATGCATCTCAATCAGAGATCAGCCAGAGGCCTGCAATACCTATGAGACCTTGACTACATGCGCGCTGAGGAGAAATTGCCAAGTAGACCTTGGAAGGAGACTATAACTCATAACTCAATGAATCTAGAAGATCCTGAACACTGGCTCAAGCTCAGTTAAAATATATATATATATATAAAAAGTCTTTCAGTTACTAGAGTCAGGATACTATTTAATTATTCCCATTTGGGGGTGGATTTTAACCATATTGTCATAATTCTGTTGATCTATATTGTTTTGTTTCTTTCCATTCTCCCTAGCCCCCATAAGCTGGATTAAAGGCGAGCCTGATTGTTACATGCAAAAGGTGGAATTCATTAAGCACCAGATTGGGGTCAGAAGGAATTTCCATTAAAAACAAACTGGAAATAACCTGGAGGAACAGTTGATCAGGAAGGAAGAAAGTGGACAACAAAATATTTCTCTGAACCATTTGGAATGGATCATACTCATACTCGAGCTATAAGCAAACCACTGTGATGTTGCACTTTGGGTGTTATTATTCCAATACAGTTTTGAAGTACTTCAGGATTCTTACTTTAGACACAGGCTGGAAGTCCTTCATTCCAGGTCTCATTTTGCTGAGGGAAAGAAAACAAAAGACCTTCCAAAATGTTCAGGGGATAGTGAGACAGAAAGCATCTACGTTTTAGTCATTTCCACAGGAAGCAGAAAGCTCTTTTAATTTTTTTTTTGGGGGGGGTGCAGGGACAAAGAAGGGAGTGGAGAGCTTCATTTTTCCTTATGTTTAGATCATTGCTTTCAACGGATTGTTTTTATTCATTTTCTATGATGTTTCCCATCTGAGTAATTAATACTCCTATAGATAGTCATATCTTAGACAAAGACTCAGCCCTTAGTTGTTATTATATGGCATATGTTTTTATATGACAATGTGTTATTATATGGCATATTCATTTGAAAGAATAGGGGACAATCCCTTTAAACCTATCACTCATTCCTTTCATTTCTTTCACAGAAACTGTGTATTAGAAGGAGACATATGTGGAGTGAGATACTGGATCACATGCCCAGATGACCTAACCTGGTAAAACTTCATTTACAAACAATACTAATGGAGTTTGCCCTAGATAAGAATCCAGACATCAAATCTGATTAAAGCATGGTCAGCCCTATTTTCAGGTCTTGAAAGTCGTCTTTACCCCAGTTCTGTGGCAAACTATGAGATAACTCTAGCAAATCAGCCAAGTGAGGGATTTCCTGGTATCAAGGTCTAATGTGGTCATTGTAGTTCAGTATCTTCAAATACAGGAGAGCAGAGTTTAAAATATAGCCTCGAAGGGAACAAAGAAGTTCTGTTAAGGCTACTCTGTGAAAGAAAACTGAAATTCTTGACTTCGTTCACTTTAAATCATAACCACAACACATTAATAATAGATTTTTCCACTGTTTTTTCCATTGGCATTGGGAAATTTCAAACAGGGTGTTTTCTGAACACCCAGGGACCAGATTTCACTAATCTCTATTCTGTAGTGTACACTATATGGCAAGCACTTAGGGTGAATGGCCTTTTGCATCTACAAAATGTGAAGGCAAAGGTTAAAGAAAAGTTATTGCTTGTTTGATATTATCTTATTTGTTATCACTATCTGATGTACAGTTAAGAAAGAACTTAAAATTATTTTCTGTTACCACCTGGCATGTGCTGGCAGAGTAAAATGTTGAAATTGGCCAATCTAAGAGTTGCTCTGGGAGAATTTACTGTACACACATTATGAGACTTGACTAATACTGTGTGATCTGAAATGCCTTTGGTTCCCAGTACTGTAAATGTGGCCCAAGTGGAACAACCCCCCTATTTGAAAAAATATATCTGGAACTTGAAAGATGATCATTACCAGTTTTAATTTGTCTGCAAAAGGAACTGAGGTAAAGAGAAACTTGGTAAAAGTAAGAACTGAAAAAGATGTAGTACATTAAAGTGAAGCAGTATCAAACATTGCCTGTTATCTCAATAAAGCAATAAATCAATGGCTGAAGAAACCTAAAAACTTAGTTTACAGATCAGATTAAGCAGCCGGTACAAATTTATTGCTCTTGGAATAAAAGCAATCACGCAGCATTTGTAATCAAGAGAAGAACAAGCAAATGTGATGTTTCTTACCAGGAAAGAGCTAGATTAATTGCTTCTTCTTCTTTCTTTTTTTTTTTTTTTCTTTTTTTTGGTGCACACTTAAAACCCTAATAAACAGGTCTCAGGTCACAGACCTGTTTTTTTTGTTGTTGCTTTTTGTTGTTTTTTTTTTAACCGCCAGCGTTTCTCCCCTCGCTCTTTGTTTTTCAAGAGAAAAATTCCTCTCTGGCAAAGCTCATATTGGAGAGAAAAAGCATAATGTTTCATCTCAAAGTCTGATAGGAAGCCAGTTTAGGGACATGACTGCAGCACGTTGTGCTGCGAGCTTGGAGACCTCAGCTGTGGAGTGAATCAGCCCAGCCGTCCCGGCCCCCTACTCAGCACAGGCGAAGGGTGGGACGCCCTCGCTTCCCTTGCAGCATCCCTGGCCCCAGGCTCTTGGAGCAGCACTAGAGCCATGTCAGCCCTTACAGAGGGGGAGCCGTGCTCCTCGCAAAGTCGAAGCTAAATAACTGAGTTAATGAAAAGCAGTGCCAGTGAAGGAGGGATTGGTGTTTAGTGTCAAAAGCAAGTGCTCATGCAGCACATCCTACATGCAAGGTGACATGGTGTGTCTCCTACACATCAATTTTCAAGGGGAGATTTACAGTCCTGCCATTTGCCTTTGTAAGTCTATGGGGGTAATCGGTTTTATGGTCCTTACCTGACCTTCATCAATAGGCAGATGTGTTGTGGAGTAACTAGAGAGACCAGCATTAGATGAAGAGGAGGGAAATTAACACTTTGTTTGCTTTTGAACTCAAAAAAAAAAAAAAAAAAAGGAGTGAGAGGCTAACACTATGTTAATTTTTTTTAGCTCTGTGGCAAGCAGACATAAACCAGTGCATCCTGCCTGGAAGGGAATTCAGTGGGTGAGTACTAGAGAGTTCAGATTTTCCCATTGAGCTACAACTTCTGTTATGGAAATTGAGAGCATGAATGCATAACTACTCCGGAATTCGGGAATCTGATTTAAGTCTGTGTGATTTATTAAGAGCTGGAAATTGAAACAATTCTGCTGACTGGCTTATTTTGATTGGGGGTGGGAAATTCCTTCCCTGGGTTTTAAAGTATTTGAAAAATGTAAGGTAGAAAAAGACCAGCTCAAGCTTAGACTTTGTCAGAGAAGAGGCCCAGTCTACCATGATTCTTCACAAATAAAATGAAGATGCAAATGAAAGGAACCAAAGGAGCTGCCTTTTAAAATCATCTTAATGTTAGGGATAACAGTGCATCACACTGCCCAGATCTTTGTCAGTGGACCACTGGAGCCTGAAGGGGGAACCTTATCTGAAAAACTTTCACTGAGATGGGTTACAGGGAACTTAAAGAAAACTAACGAGTTTTGTGGGGGATTTTTTGTTTGATTTTTTTTAACTCTGGTTCAGTTGAAATGCCTCGTTTCCTTCACAAAGAAGAATTAAAAACCCAAGAAACTTCTCATGTTGAGTATAGGGCAACTTTCTAGTTTGACTTGATTAATAAGCCGTGTGAAAACAATACTTCTAGGAAAGAATTAGGATTACTGTAGGTCTTCAGATGCTCGTTCATCCTTCACAAACCCAGATATTTCAGGTTACAGCATTGCTTAAGGGTCAAAGCTTAGCTTGATGATGCAGCAGGTTTCAGGGAACCTCCTAGTAAATAGCTATGGCAGACCTCTATATCCAAAGAGCTCATCAGGCAGTTACAAAACAGCAGAAATGGAGAAATTATGCTGAAGTTCTGAAAGTACAAGAGCTACTAAACAGGCTGTAAAATGAACAGCAAACAAAATGATGGATGATCATTTCCATTCATCAGAAAAATCACACAAAGTATTTATGGGAGTTCACTGACACAAGCCTGAACAGTTCAGATACGTATGAACTTCGGGATCATTCATTCTCCAGCCTACAGTGTTTTTGCTGGTTAATGTGTCATACATGTGAAGCTGGACTGTCCTTGGATCTTACAACTTTGAATCTGCAGAACTGGATCCTACTCCTGAAGCAGCATTCTGAATAAACAAGGAATGCCACATTTTTACATATACATAAAAATACAGAAAAGAAATTCAGCATGCGCATGTCAGTTGTCAAGATAGTTGTGCTGGTTTAGAAGTAAAATTCACCTTTCCCATATGCAATTACATTGGTGTCGAAGTATTTCAAATAGCACAGAAAGTACAAAAGAAAAGAAAACTTCTTTTTATTATAATCATAATTACAACAATAAAAGAATAAAGTGTTTATATGTATTAGAATACAGAGACCCCAGCTGACAGCCTGCTAGGAGCTGTACAGACATTTACTAAATGTCCTGAGGAGAGCTCTACTTTGAAGCAATTTATTAGGGTTATAAGACTTTCTGCTGTAGTATTTTTTAAGGGAAGGACAAAAATTTGGAGCCTATTTTACCAGTAGGTGTTGTAAGACTTAAATCCACCTTGGGAGATCTGCTGCTTCAGCTGCACCGGTGAGGTTAAGACAACTTAATTTGCTCATATAGACAAGTCCAGGCAATCAGTCCTGGATCCACAGATTTGTCAAGCTGATGAGACAGAATAGGAATGGGTGGGAGAAAGTAGGGAACTGTACTTCACAGTTAGTAGATGAGGAACAAAGGCACTGGGAGGTTTTGGCTTCAGTCTCTAACATTTAACTAGGTTGTGATCTGACCTGTTGAAATCCCTCGACTAGTCGTAGCAGTAAAGTGAAACATTTGCATAAGTGTTTTCAGGAATGAGGCCTAAGTTATCTACCCAGCGTCACAGAGGAAATCGGTAGCAGCCCTGTGAATTGAACCCAGATTTCCTGACTTTCCACCCAGCCCCTTAACCAGATGACTAGGCCTCCTCCTTCAGATAGAAAATGCTGCTTTAAAATAAATCCAGAATAGGAAGACTATTTTCAAAATTTGTATAGTCACAGATTTTGTATCATCACAGATATTTCTTATAGACTCTTTTGTACAATTGCTACCTGCAGTTAAGCTTCCTTAAATGTGCAGTTGTTTGGGTTCTGACCTAATGTAACAGGAGGCAGCATTGCTTTTAACTCTCTAGTTCGCAGTAAGAGAGCAATGCCTTGCAACTCTCAACATTCCTGAAGAACCAAATTTGAACTATTTAACAAATAATCCAAACAAACAAGGGAAGCAATAGAAATTAAATTAAAATAGAAATTAAATATTCAAAATGCCACCAGATCAAATACTTGTTGTGAAAAAAGTAGGAGTACTAGGAATAAAAAAATATACATAATGATTAAGTTTGTCATATCCTAATTGCCTCAGAACAATTTATCTATTTTCTTTCTGAGAATATTTTGAAGGAATGGTTATTGAGCAATTTGCTGCGTATGAATAATTGGTCTTTTGAAGCACGCCTCCAGTGTAAGGTCAAAGTTGTTTTTTATACTCTCCAAGCGGTTGAATTGCTCTCTGAATTGCTCTCTGCTTATGTAATACAGATGTCAAGCTGCTTGAAATACTTGTGCGCTTTTGTGACTGCTAAGCAGAAGAAGCAAGCATTCTCAGCAGTGTTTAATTTAGTCAATTTGAAACTTTTAAGAGTATGTCTGTCTAACCAAGCTTGTGCAAAAAAAAAAGCAATAATCACTAATCTTTAACCGGGTTCACAATGGGGTGACAACACTCCTCTATTCTTTGTGAGCAAAGTTCAAGCAAGTTGAAATTCTAAAGTTTTAACTGAAATATATTTGAATCTGACAGGCAACTGCAAGTTTGTTTTGCACTGTGTGAGCAGTTCTCACAGTATGCTGTGATAGTACGAAGGGGAGGTAATTCTGATCTGCGACAACCAGCGTTTGGTCCCACTGCCTCTATGTAATCTTGTCTTTTTTTAAAAAATAGTATTGATAAGACTAACAGTAATCTTTCAGCTAAGTTTTTTCTCAGAGTTATACCTACTGCCTTGGATCTTGCCTTTAACAGACCAACATCCACATTTCCATCGCAGCTTTCCATCACAGCCCATGCATGCTGACAATTATGTCTGCAATACCATGCAGTGCACTGCCTACACAGTCAAAAAGCTTAATCTAAGCTAGTCTTCGCTATTGTTTGGGACTAGCCCCTGGCACGCTGCCGTGTGGTAGTGGTCAGACTGCTTCCAGACACAGAGCACCATTCACTGTAGCACGCGGGACTACTGGCAAGGATCTTTGCGTAGTTGTCCTGTTTTGATATATAGAGAAAGACAGAAAATGTCCCGTCTGCATCTCCCTAATACTGAAATCGGGACAAAGCAGAACTGGGAAGTTTTCGAGACTCCCATAGCTATCACTGGCTAACACTGGGGCTAGAAATGCCGACCAATGCTAGAGCCATGGGCAGAGCCAATTTTATAGCTTTCAGCCATAGAATAATTCTTCGTATTTTTCATGGCTCGTATGTGGAGTATGCTGTGTGAACCTTACATACACTTTAACAATTCTCTGTTAACAATCATCTGTGACAATGATAGCATGAGATAAACAACACAACTGTAAGTTAGTTACTGTATGTGAAGAGGGCCAAAAATTCACCTTTGCTTAGAGATGTGTACGCATATTTTCATCTACAGTGACAGAAATTGGAGCAGCTTTGCTACCCATTTTATTCATCTCCTCATTTTCGTCCTAAAGTCTGACTTTAGGACGAAACTAAAAGTAATTTGAACAGGAAAACACTGCTGCCACATTTCTCAGTATTACAGTTTTGATTGTTCTTGTCCTTTTATATTCAATGTTCAGCTCAAAATGCATCTTCAATGTTACACAAAATGTCTCTTTTCATTTGGGAAGTAATGCATCTCCAGAGTTATGACTGATCACAAGAAATCTAATTTGGTCAGGTATATACTCACAAAGAATATCTAGAATGGGTAGCTGAACTGGAATTAAAGTATATATGAACATATATACATATATATGAATATATATGCAATATATATGAAAGAAATTTATCTATTTTCAACAAATAACAATCCATGCACTTTCTTTAATGAGCATTTCTGTGGAAAGCACATTTCTTCATAAACTTAACTTTCCTACCTAGTTGCAGCTCAAACAGGAAAGCCATATTTGTTTAATAGCTTAAGGTTTGTCTCATTACTTAGCAAATGATTTACTGAAGGCAGTTGTGGAAGAATTGCTCGAAAAGAGGGAACTTACTTAGGGAAAAACTAGGGCCTAACAGAAGTTTGGGCGTTGTTACCCACGCTTACTTGGGGTAATAAGCTGCCGCTTTCAGAATGGTTGGTGCACAGACTCTGCTCCTCCACAGTTCCCCAGGCAGCACAACCTGCCCTTCTCGCAGCTGCTGAGGGCAGCATCGGAGGATGGAGCGGAGTGAGGACACCGCGGCCAAACTCTGCTGCACTCCCTGTGCCGGGCCGCTGATCAGCCGCTCAGCAGCTGCCCAACGGGAGATACACGGTAAGATGTCCGGTGCTGAGCCAGCAAGGGTGGCAAATCAGTCCTTTTGGATGAACTTTGCTTGAACTTTGCTCATTATAAGCTCATTATAATGCCAAAACACACCTCCATCCCAAAAGTTACCCACCTCCAAGGTACGACCACTCCTCACTGAAGAAAGACCAAAACTTTAAAGAGAATTTATGTTCCTATAGTTATGAGATTGTATCATGAATAAATTTAGAGGAGAGATATTTCCCACTAAACCCAATACTTTAAATGATAGTTCCTCAAAATGTTTTCCAGTGCTTTACATTTCCTGTAATGGAAAATGTTATTCTTCATTAAAGCCACATTAGACTCTCAGTATTTTCCATGTCATTCTCTAGTTTCTACTAGCTCTATACTATAATTTAACAGCATTCTTGATCTTCTCCGTTTTCCCATCAGTCTTGAAGAACTATTCCAATTTTCCCTTCTATGTTTTCCTTATTAGAATGGGAAAAAATCAGTATCTGTTCCTCTGTGTGAAGTCCAAATCCAGAATACTGACCAAAAACTCAAAGAACTACAAAAAGAAGAGTTGAGGAAAAGACATGTCTGTCCTATGCTCCTCCCTCTCTTTCTCTCTTTAAAGTCAAACTGGCAATAGAAACATGTATCTTCCTGAAGTCTTTCCCTAGCTGCCACTACCCTGTTTTCTGTTACTGCTTTTTAATCCTATTAAAGTATCAAGAGTCCTAGTTCAAATGAATTCTCAATTGTCTTAAGTGTGAAGAGGCACTTGCTTTGAGAAAGTCCATTCTCCAGACACTTTTAAGTACACTAAAGACAGAAAAGGAGATTAAATTTAACATCAATTCAGGCTTCCCAAGAATTCCCATATGTATCTTGTCTCTCCAAACCAGTCCTGAAGTTTTCACTAAATTAGTTCTGGCTCTCCTTGAATGCAGTATGTTGCATTCAGCAGACACATTCTTCTGTAATCTGCTATTCTCTAGGCTACCTTGGCTTCTTAGCCACTGTGCATCATCAGTACAGGCATTTCTTTTTCCTCTGTTACACAAAGAAAGTATGTAGCACCCAGGAACCATAGTCTCAGCTCTAATAGGATCCAGAGCATTTACAAACAAGTCATAGTTTATCCTGACTGTAACTCCAGCTCCTTGACATAGGTAGCTTGTAATTCAGTTTTAGGCACATAAAAATATGGAGAAATGCAGCAACTCTTCTGAAATTCATTTCACAGTAAACTGAGATGCCTTTGATACCCTTCAATGGAATATTTTCCTTACTTGAGTTCAGGTACCTAAACCTGATTGATTGATAGGCAAATTGACCTAGCAGATGGTAGCAGATTCATGATGATAGGTGACAAATTCATAAACACACACACACAAAAAAAAAGGAAAACAAAACAAACAAACAAACAGAGATATTTCTTCACACAGGATCTTACTTAGAATTCTTTGTGGATGCTAAAAGCCTACATGGGTTCAGGAAACAGCCAGATAAAGTTGTAGAATAAAAGACTCACTCAAATTCATTAACCATAAAACATTAGCCCAGGAACATTAAACCATAAAACATTAGCTCGGTCACAAATTTCTTGAGGCTCCTAAGGTATGCTGGAGGAAGCATCTCTATATCCTTCCACGAGTTCTTATGCTTTTTCCTAAGCATTAGCAACTGATTAGAATAAAAGAATTTTGGGCAAAGCTGCGGTGTCATCAAAGATGACTATTCTTTTGTAGGAGAACTTCTTCAGTTGCTGAAAATTTGCATGAAGAAAAGAAATAGAAGGTAAATTGACCACTTCCCCATTCTCTGCTACAATTTATCCTTGGCTGATTTCATCAGATTCAATTTTCTAACAGATTTCCTTTGAAGTAATATACACTATTTTGTTATTACTTCTAGAGAGAATGAACTGAAAATCGTGTGTGATTTCTTGTTGCTGGGTTGTGATCTTTTGGGAGTGCCCACATGAGGTAGAATCGTACCACCTGCTAATCTTTGACCAGCTTTTCTTTTCATTCTCTTATCTATGCATTTGCTCCTATTGATAGTAAATGTCCATAACCAAACTTGTCTAGGCAGGTGTGCATGAGCAAAAAAGAGTATGGAGCAGTAAGACAATAAGAAAAAACATCAAAATCAACTTAAATCAGAAAAAGCTGGTAAAAGGACATTCCTCACTCCAGCTTTCTTTGGTACATTTTATTTATAATATCCATAGCCAAAGCCCGAAGCAGTAATAGAATTCATCTCTGTTGGACGTTCAGTTCATTCCTAAGTTAGCTCAACTATTTTATATATTTTATTCATAGAGTTCATTGCAGGCATTTCCACAACTTAGGTAGATTAGTTACATGTGTTTGTATGCTTATTTCATTGTGTTTCTTTACAGCTTTGACTTTTTTTTTTTTTTTACATAGCAAGATATTCTATGATAAATACATATATATATATTTAAAATGTGTATTCTAAGAGACTACTGAATGTATAAAGTTACAAGAACTTTAACCATGGAGTTATAGGATTTCTGTAACTTGGCATGCATGAAGTATGTTTGTGATTTGGTCTTCTAGATAATGAAAATGATTAGGTAATCCATTTTATCTGGCATGGCTTTTTACTATTGAATTTGCATGAAATCTGCCTAAATTCTCTTTATGCTGTTCAAGACAATAATATGAGCTTATGTTAATGGATGAAATATGTTTTCATTTTCCGAGTGTTTTTCAAGATTGAAACTCATTAACTAAGAAAGTTTTGGTTACAAATACAAATATCAATAAATGAACCCAAAGGAGGTGATGTATAGCATGCTATTTCAAAATCTTAGATCTTTCTCACCTACTTCCTTCCTGGAGCTGGTTTTGCATCCCATAACATGAACTTCATCCTTCTGATAAAATTGAACAGATAAATTATGTCACTGAAATTAATCCCTAGCACATTTCAGTATATTCTTGCATTTTCTCCCATGAGTTGTATTGGGTGTGAAATTTTGTGATTTAAGGACAGATGGGAGATCTGGTTAAAAAACGGTACATTGGGCTTTTGCATATGCTCTGTCTCCATGCTTGAAATACCGCCTGTGAGAGCTGGCAGTGTGGGGACTATCTAGGAAAAAAAAAAAAAAAAACAAAAAAAACAGGAATTCCTGCTGATAGACTTGGCAAACCTTGCTGCCTTCCCTCAGGTACAGTCACGCTGACCTCAGATGTCCATTACACACATCCCATGGATCTAACGCTGTTGAGGAGCTGGCAGAGCCATAATCACACCTGCACATAACCACTCACACTCCGTTCACGGTGAGGGATATTAACTTTTAGCAGTGGAAAAGATAGGTTTGTGCTAAGGTCCTTGGTAGACTGAGGAGAAACTAAGACTGGACATTTCGACTTCAGCTGACTCTGTTACAGCATGGCAATCTCAGAGAGAAGTGACGGACAGAGAGCTGGGGAAGAAGAAGCCCTACAGCATTCAGCACCACTGAATTCAAAGCAGAGCACTGAGCTTTTCATTTCTTTACCTTAAGTTCCAATTCAACTTACCAAGTTAGCGTTTTGGTTAAAGCATTTGAACAACAAACTCTCCTGTGATACCCAGGAGCCTTTCTCTAAGGACTGAACAAAAAAAGAGGAATCTTTTGCAGCAACAGGGAAGAGAAACTCCCTGCTTGCTAGTGAGTATGTTCCCAGTGAGACAAAGTTGAGCTCTGCAGCCCCTGGGGAAAAAGGTAAGCGTGAACCCAGAACAGTGCCCTGAAGTCAAACTGAAGAGAATATTCAGCCACCCTCCTAGCAGAGTGTTGTCTGAACATGCCCAGGACTTTGTAATACCACATGCACTGTGCATTTTAAAAGAATACCCTGAAGTCTGTGCATTCAAACTTTTGCTGCACTTTTTATCTCCATACTTTTTTTGAAGAAGACCAGCATTAACTGTAATATTTTTCACTAATGAATTTAGACATAGCTAATCAGTTCTTTATGCTGTAAACTCAGCATTTAAAATCCTTAGGTGCACCAGTCTAATTTTGGCAGTTAATCTTTCTCCTTAGTGCATTTTTACAAATTCTTTTCAAAATAGCTCTCCAGATATAGTTTCCCCACATGCTACTTCTAGTCTAACTTATCAACCTTTCCACATTTAAACACTGGAGATCAAGCTTTGTAACATATCTGTATCTAAAGAGGTAGAAATAAAACCCTGGGAGTTGTAGAAAAGAAGTACTTAAACTTTTTCTTAGCAATTTATTGGGGTTAAGTGAGAAAACATTTTGGGAGCTTTCTTTGGTTGGAAATAAATTGTCATTTCAGTAACATCTAGGGGATGGAGGATGAAAGTTTCTTTTTAGTATTCCTTTGGAAATTATAAAATGCTATTTTTCAGCCTATTCCCCACTATTCTCAAATTACCACAGGGGATCACTTTTATGTTGTGCTCTAAAAGCGTTTTCCCTTTTTTTTTTTTTTTATTTTTGGGTGACCAGAACTAATATCTGTAATACAAAGATGTTAGACTTGTCTATGGATGTGGCTGGATTATAAGCTTCTGGTGGAGATGGCCACTTTCATTTAGGCAGAGGTGGCAGCATCTATGCAAGATACAGATGGATATCATTTGGACCAAAAGAATGTTTTCCCAGATCTTTGTTTACTTTTTGGAGCAAGTAGGGAACATCTGTGTTAAGATGGAAGTTTTTAAACATTGATCATAGCGCAGCTAGTTCAAAATACATTTTGCAATTCTCTTCCACCCTTTCTACATGTCAAGTATAATATACAAATGGCACAATTTATATGTAATATTCAACTAAGCATAAACTCTCCAAAAAATGTTGTATGGGATTAAACACGGTATACTTAGCATTAGCCTGGTATGTATCATGGAATATTGTCACGCTGCTGCAAGCATTCAGGAGTAAAATAGAAAGTAAAGCCATGGAAACTTCAATATATTTCCCTTCTTGAAAGAAACTTTTTTCCAAAAAATGCTTTGAAATTTTTGTTTTATAATTACATGTATACTCATAAATACATATATAATTACACTCAGACTATAAGTTGACTTTGAGAATTGATATTATAAATCCATATATCCAGTGCCTGAAATATCTGAAATGGATAGATATTTGTTGCAATTTTTATTTTTAGATAACTCGTATATTTATTTCATGCTCTTGATTCAACATTGCCATTTGAGATGCAGTGTGGTACTCATCCACATGGGGAGGGCGGCTGATACACAGGGTTTGTAGGAAACCTGTTTCCCAAAGTGCAAGCCATGAATGCTACCCCAGGGCACTGCATAGCCATGTGCATGTGAAGGAGTGGAGCCCGGGGCATCCTTCTTCATTTGTAATCAACAGATTTGTAAATGTGTGCAGGAAAATTTGAAATTACCCTGTTTGACCTGTCTAAACTGGTCACACACAAGTAGAAGTGTAGTTAGTCAGTTAAAAAAAATAATTACATCCACAGTGGATTTCAGTGCCTCTTAATTTTTTTGTGATTCCTGAGTCAGATAACTTTTTTAAAAATATCTTTTTATCTTCATCATCTTCCAAGACAAAATTATCCAAAATAAATCTTTCCAGATTACTTTTAAAGAAAAAAGAAAAGCACAACAGCAAGTTTCAATGATAAAAATTACTGTTCAGTTATCAGCAGTTAATTAGACTGTATGTCCAAGAACAATGACGGAGGGAAACGTTACAAGATGTTGCTAGTAAGTGTGGTGCTATACTAATTTCTGTGCTCTTCCTAGGGTTTGCTTAGGAAGGTGAGTTCTCATGTTGGCTGGGTTTTCAGTGATTTATACTGGGAAGATTTTAAAGAGAACAAAGTAGTATGTATCTATGTGAGATTCTCATCTTAATCTAAATTTATTGCACAAAAGTTTGTGCTATGAATGCTGAAACAAAAGGATGATGTTTATAATGATGTTTCATCAGATTAGTGTTAAGACATTTTCAGGAAGTCATCTCTATTACTGCTACATGGCACTGGCAAATGTGAAATCAGAAGCCCAGTTGGTGTCCTGGAGAAGCAAGTGGAGCCAGTGGGAAGTTTAGACATTCCCACTGGAATTAGAGAAGAAAGCAAGCAGCACACACACCAGTCCAGTAATTCCCACTCTTGGCTACTACTTTATGATGATAGGTTTCTTCTTTTCCTCATAGCTGAGACAATCTTCTACCATCTGTACAAGCATGGAGGTTGTTCAAAACAGGCAAATGTAACTGAGTCATGAAATCTGAGCCCTAAAACAGGATTAGGCCCAAGTCACAAGGAAGTCTGACCGGAGTCTGCCACCATGAGGCCACTGTGTTTTCAAATTGCCACCAATTTTTGATTGTATTGATTATATCAGAGTTTCAATGTCTAGAGCTGTCATGCAGATGTGCATAAGCAAGGAGCAAAAGCAACCAAACTCAGGACTCCTCAAAGTCTTATTACTGCTCAAATATGTATTACATTAAACCAGAGAAAGTTAAAACAACCTAAGGAATATCCGTCTAGTTCTATTATCTACAACATAAGGGGGAACAAAGTTGTGAAGGTCTGGGGGCGCAGATAGGAACTGATTTGCTCAAGGTGACAGGCCAGGACTGTGTCTCCAGGTTCTGCATTTTGTGGGCTTTGAAGGCTGCTAGAGTCCTTGTGAGTGCTACAAGGACAAAGTTAACTCCTATTCCTCCCATGCGAAAGAGCCATTTCCACCCCAAGCACACATCTCACTCGTCTGCACATTTTATTCCCATGCAAAGGAGAGCGGGTCAGTTGTGGCTTGGTTCAGATCTCTTCCGTAAGGAAAGCAGGAGCTTTCTGAAGTTGTTTGCTATATTCTGAATGATCAACTGTTCCTAATTTCCCCAAATTGTTCCGTTTTCTAGCCCCTTTTCCTTTGTTCCGTAATGAGGCCCACATGTTCCTATTTTTAACTCTTCTAGTCCTCAGGCCCAAAACGTGTTTCTGATTGCAGACACTGCCCTTCTTTGAACTTTCCCTCTCTGACTCAGCTGCTGAGCACCGAACTGCCCTGGTGCCACGAGCAGGCTTGCTGCACTCGCTCTCACTGAGCCAAATTCACTGCTTTTCTTTTCACTTTTTCCCCCACAGCGCAGCAGGAAAGAAGGATAATACATGTGAGAGGGCAAGTGAGGCTGACTATATTTGCCTGTCCATCATCTTCAGCTTAGTGCTCATCAGCAGCTATAGTGGGGCTCATGCAAGCCCCATCCCTCTGGGAAGGAATGTAGGTTCAGATGGTTAAAAATCTCTCTCTTTTTCTAGAGTATTTGGGTGCTCTTGATAGTATTTTACTGTGTGTAACTGTGAAAAGTGAATTTTAAAGCATGCAAAAAAGAAGCAGCGTTTCCTGGGGAAAGACGTGAAGAAAAAGGAAAAGAAGGAACAGGAGGATTTGCAGCAGAGGTGCAAAAGAGAGCAAAAAGAGATAAATAGGGAGAGTGGGAAAGAACAAGATGAGAGGAAGAGAAGTACCAAGAGACAGCAACAGTGACCATGAACAGGGTGTGAGCAAAAAGATGCTGGGAGCAGAAAAGGAGGAGAGGGAAAAAAAGCGTAGTGGGTACAAATCCGGTGAAGGAAATCACCCTGTCAGAAGTTCTGCATCTCCTCATCGGAGCGCACAGCGTTTCCAGGCTGCTCCGTGGCAGTGCGAGTAGTGCTGCTGGCAGCACCCTGTCCGGCTCGGTGCAGCCCCAGCGGTGCGCCCGGTCCGGACCTCGTGCTACCACTCCTGGCTCCGTGGGAGCTGACGGAGTGGTCAGCAAGTGCGGGAGCGCCCGGGAAGCATCTCAGCATCGGGGCAGGAGGATGGAAACTGGAACACAAGGTAAAGCAGGAAAGGAAACCCACAAGAGTTAACCCACTTGCTGGCGCCGTGGGGCCCTTTGCTCGGCATTGCTCGCCAGGCAGCGGGCAGCGTGCAGAAGGTTTATTTTTGTCCAGGATGGCATTTGCTGCGGGTGTTGTCATTCCTGCTAGGAAGCTGTGTGGGTTTGGAGCTCTGGACGGGGCCAGATTGTCCCGTCCTGTTCCGTCCCATCCTGTCCCATTCCATTCCTGCTGCTCATGCCACTGCTGGTGTGATCATCCCAGTAAACAAGCTGGTTATTTCAGGGCTTTTTTTTTTTTTTCTCCCCTCTTGCTTGCTTCCAGATTCCCTTTCCTTTTGCCATAACAGGAAAGATGTCAGACACCTTCAGGTTTTGCACTTTATCTGGTTAGCATGATTTTCTTTTCCTTAAATTCTTCATAGAAGGAATACGGAAGATAATTTTCCAATTGTTTTTTCCTGATTCTTTTCATTAGACACTCTGTCATTAGCTGTCTGTAGTTGTCCATTACAACCCTGTTACTTGTCTCTAGTACAATGTAAATAAGCTCTGTTTACCTGCTTCCTACTTTTGTTCCTACTTAAAACATTTCTGGTAACCTGAGGGATGTCTGCATTTCAGTGTGGGTATTATAACTGTTATAAAGATTACTAATGAAGACCACATAAAAGAATCCCACTGTCTCATCTTGTGGTGGTTTTCTGTGAGCCATTCCCTTATTGCCGTCATTCTAAGATGAGAAAGAGTATTTGCCATGCATACATCCCAGATGTAAAAAGAGGGCTCTCATACTTCATACTTTCATTGAAGGTTATGTGTAGCATATCTTTATATCTACCAACTTAGTCATATGTTTGAAGTCTCTTTAGAAAAATATTAAATCATTAAAATTATAGAAAATCCAATTATAAATTCACTAAAAGACAAAATGGTATGGGGTATTTCAAGTAAAGAGAAACCACAGAATTATAGTACCAGAGGGCACTTACGAAGTTCTCCCTGTGATTTGTGCTTTCTATATACATGGTGTAGACAGGTTGCAAAACACTTTCTCAAATGTTTAAAGGGATAAAACTACACGTTTGGTATGGCATCATTTTCATTTTCACGTTTCTGATGTAGCAAATTGAAAGGATTAGCAGAGCAAGGCCTTTGTTTCATATGTCATGTTCATAGGTTTCATCGCCTCATGATGAGGAATTGTCACGTCATGAAGCCTAAGGCAGACATGTTTCATCAACTATCCGAGACAGCTTATCTGAATTAAAGAGGTGGAAATCTTTTAGTGAGGATAATTAAAAGGTTCAGATGTCATTCTGCCACCAATGACAGTTATGGACCAATTCAAAGATGTTAACTAGAGAAAGAAGATTTTCAAAGATACAAATGGCCAATTTCATTTCCAGTGAATGTAAGTGATAGTTTGAATGTCTGGTGCCCCATTGAAAATTTTCCTGACTAAATTTGAGAAAGACATACTAATTCTAAAATAATGCACAAGTCTTTCATTAAGGCATATTTTAATTTGAGGTATGCAGAGATCCATTTTTGCATTTATTCTAACTATGTCTCTGTGAGGTAGGAAAAAATCTATGTTCCATTTGCCTGTCTATAAATCAAACATAAAAGACTAAGAAAGGTGATGTATCTCTGTAATACTGTGGAAAGACAGAGAAAGAAAAAATAAAGGAGACAGCAGCGCAGCAGTTTGCTTAGTTTAATAACTGTATGTGTCTGCTGTACTATTACTTAGGCGTGCTTCTCCGCTTATTTCTCAGTTTTTGGCTTACTCCAGTAGAGGGAAGAAATGGGCCTATGTGTAAAATGATAAATGCAACCATGCAACAACCTATGACTAATTGTGATAGAATGAAGAAATATTAAAATACTTTAATTTGTAGTGGGAAAAAAAAAGAAAAGATAAAAAGAAAAGAGGAGGATGTGAATGTCATCACAATTTTTTTCCTTTCTCCTTAGAAGGAAGCTAGAGAGAAGACAGAGCTCTTATGCCACCAAAGTACAAGACTTGCGGTGAAGGAAGCCCTGGTTTGCCCTACGGCAGCTGAGCATTGGCACAGGGAGGCCATGGGGGCTCCATCCTTGGAGATTTTCAAAATGCAGCTGAACAAGGCCCTGGGTAAGTTTGAAATTAGCTTTGCTTCGAGCTACAGTTTGGCCTAACTGACATCTAGAGGTCTCTTCCAAACTTATTTTTTCGGTGGTTCTGTGATTCTGGAATATAAAATCATTAAAATCACTTCCTGAAGAATTCTAGGTAGCAGTAGCTACAAGTTAAACTACAAACTACTGGGTGCGCTCTCCTTACGCTCCCGCAATGACATGCAATGAAGGGAGACTGTGAAAGGTTAATATTTCACTGGCAGCAGCTGGTGTTACATAAAGAACAGAAAAAGTGAATGGCTACTTTATTTTCCCTAAGCAAGCTGCTGATGCATGCAGTTACCTGCTTTCAAAACCTGCTCTGCTCTGTGGACATGATGTAAAATCCTTCTTATTGCATGGCTACATGTCCTCTTCTCATGGCCTCGCTATTCCTAACGGCTCTTAGCCCCGTCTGATGCGGCGATGCAGTGGCATGACTGTGGCAGAGGGAACGAGTCCTTCTTCACCCAGGCCAGGAGGGAGCCGCTTCCCGGTGACAGTTGTGCTCTGCAGGGGCCTCACGTTTCTCTCCCAGCTCCCTGGGCCTACAGAGCATTTGCTTCACAGATGGCCGGCACATGCATGACAAATCTAATGTATTCTGGACATACTGCGCGCACGCAGCAGCCTCTTGTTCTGCGCTTCTGGGTGTCAGGCAGCCCGCGTCAGCTCTGCCCCAGCTGGTCTGCCGGCCATCTGGAGAGCCCCGACACGCAGCCGGGCTCTTCCCGTTCTTTTTCCCTACTCCTTTCCCTGTCTCACTCATGCTTGCCTGCGCTGGAGTGGGACAAGGAGAGGGAAACAATCCCAGGCACCATTTCCTATGAGGCTCAGCGATGTGAAGAAATCTTCCTTTAACTGCTGCTTAAAATGGGCATAGGATGCTATCGCATGTCTTTGCATTTTTTTTATTTAAGTGTGATGTGGCTGGACTATCTCCTGAAGAGGACTTTTTTTTCTCAGAGGAAGAAGGCTCCTCTCTTACAAAGTGACATGGGTAAACAGGCCATGTGGAAGTGAGATTTCTTCCCTACAGCTAGTGAATATCAGAGGGCAGGTGTTCGACTGTGCTTCTCTGAGAGCTTAGTCACATAGTCTCGAGCATCTTCTGATTTTTCATTTTGCAGTAAGCAACAGCCAAGCTTGGATCTCTGCAATTCCTGATGCTTAGACTAACACTGTTACTTTATGATTAGACTATTTGATACGAAATACTGGTGACTGAAGAAAAGATAAGGCCATTATCAAACCAAGGTCTACACTGTCTTCTGTCAGCATATTCTGGCAAAGATCCCAGAGTCAGTGAGAATTTTGAGTGATTATGTCTGAAAGCAGCTAAAATCAAACACGTGGTACGTTCTCAGCTTTTCTGTTGAGAGAAGAGACAGAAGAAAGGGTTAAATTTCAAGTTCTAAAATTGTAGGGTAAACAAAGCAGCAATCATCTGATTGACTGTTCCATTTCTGGGGTCTTCTGGCAGTAGGCATAATTTACAGTGTCCTCTGAACTCATCAATGGAAAATTGGTCTGTCTGCCATCTACACTCGGGCATCTGTTATTCTGTTTCTTTTGAGATCACTAACCACCGTTAGGAATCTGGAATAAATGTGTACTTAGGAGAAGGAGTTAAGAAAAATGACTTACCAAGTCCTGACTGTTACTTGGAAACTTTTGCACATGTAACTAGAGAGAATATTACAAAATGATCATGGGTTGTTTTACAGATTTTGAAAGTGAAGAAAGCACTTGAGTCACCACCAAGAAAAGAAAAACAACCCATGAGGAAAAGACCACCTACAGCTGATGAGGGTCCAGACACCTGCCTTTAATTGAGTGCCTAAAGAAAACAGTGTATGGCCACCCTTTAATTCGTAATGAGTTCTGACTTGCTTTGACATAAGCTGTGTAAACTGCCATGTGTGCTGTTAGCTGAAGGTAAGAAGGAAATTCTTAGGCAGTGTCTTGGTGCCGCAGTGTGCTATATATCTGTGCATACCTGAAGAATGGTCCAAAATGTGAAAAACATGAAAAAAAACCTCTGCCTGGTTGAATATAAAAATGTGTGGTAAGAGATACGCTGGATACATAGATTAAATCTATAGGTTGAAGTGCAACGATGTGAGCACCGTTGTCACAGCATTGGTCATTCTGTGTCTTTCTCCTCTTCCCTGAACTTAAGGAGGGAAAAAAGAGGGAGATTTTATGAACTAATACGGAAAAAGACATTGCTTGCTTATCTGCTTGAAATTGAAAAAAAAAGATGCAAGAAAAGGTCAGCTACAGCCCTGTTTTTATTTATTTATTTAACTCTGATTGCTTCCCTTCATCTTCTTCCTACATATTTGTCTTTCTGATGTTTTCTCCTGAAGATCTCATCGTAAAACTTTCATGGCCAAAATTATAGTTCTCCCTGCATTCCTACCTTTCTATTGCTGCAGGAACTATTAGTGCCTCCTTCCCTACCAAATTAGAAAAAAAATAGTCATCTATGACTGCTTTCTCCATCACCAAAACATCTAGCTCCTCTTGCAATCCTGCCAAGCTATTTCCAAGACCTTACTCTACTGCCCAAACATCTTTTCCCTCTTCCCTCATCTTTCCTCATCACAGCCTTCTCTTTTCTTCTTCAATGCACGAATGCACACACACTTTCTGCCAAAATTATCTTCATAGCTACTCATTGCTGTCAAACTTCTGCCTCAAACCCTTCATTGCCTTCCCCTTCTCTACCTAATCTGTTTCACTCTTACTGCCGTTAAGGCCTATCACAGTTCTGCCTTCCTGCTCTGCTGATTCCCCCTTGCCAACCGTAATTACTGTTTTAACTCTCTCTGCCATCATTTTGCTTGTTTCCATTAATGCTACACTCCGATGCAAGAAATATTTTTTATACTCATGCATAAATTCATTTTTGTGTCCTCTTCTGAAGTGACTAAACAGTGACCTTGTGAATACTACCAGTATCTAGTCTATTCCTCTACAAATTGAAGAGCAAATTACTTTTTAAGTTAAAACTATCACTTATTTCAGGCAGTGAGCTGCTAACCTATATAACTCCAGTACTTCTCCTATAGGTCTGGTCCATTTTCCCTTTCACTGTTGCCCTACACAGGACAGCATGATCCTGATTTTTTTTTTCCTGTTATTTTGCTGTCACGTTGGAGTGTCTGCTATAGGTAGCTCAAGAAAGAGAGGTGTAATTCATGCGAGAGAAAAACAGATTGCATAGCACTGAGAGAAGACTTACTGTCACTTAAATGACTTTAGGCCAGACATGGATTTATCTCATTTGCAGGTCATTTTGTAAAATGAAAATCCCTTAAAGAGTACCAGCTTTTATTAGGCACAAGGATATTTAAACCAGGACAATGTTGTTATTTTATCATAACCTATGCATATGACCTTGCATTTAATTGCTTTGACCTATGCATATGACCTTGCATTTAATTGCTTTGGTCCTACTTTAGAGAAAAATAATGTCAAAGAAATAGTTTTTCCTTTGTTTTGTTTTTTTTTTTTTTGTGCATGGTATATAATAAGCAGCATGGATAGTGACATTTCTGGTCTTAAACTGGTCTCCATTTAAATCACAATCCATCAGATCAGAGTAGTATGGGATAGGGACAAGAAATGAAATTAGTCTTAAATATGTGTAGTTTTTGATCTATAACAGTCCCGGTGACTCATTAGCAAAATAATGTTGTGAATTAACAAATATAGGCCTCAGACATTCAATTAAGCTGTTTGGGAAGATCCCTGGGTTTGTACAGAGTTGTGCTAGAGCTGGAGAAGATATTCTTGGTATATATTTAGGTGTAAATTAGAACATAGTTCATTTAAGGCTAAAGCTTGAATGAATTTCCATACTAAGTGAGAAATATGAGCTCAGGTTATTAGAGTGCTTTGTATCTGCAAGCTGCTCTCATAAAGGTAATTAGTTTGCAAGAGATCTTTAGTGCGCTTGATATGAGAGACACAAACAGGTCTTTCATCATGCTCATTATACAAGAGTAATCTTTATATCAAGTACCTACCGATAATGTTAATAGCCATGATAAAACACAGTATAATGAGAGTTCCAACAAACTACAGTAAATCATGCAATGCAATCGACTTAAAAGGGCTGCTCTGAATCCCTTCATTATACTTTTACAAAGCAACAGTATTGCAAGTTGGATTTTGTAGTAAATGTACAGTGCAGGAGGCCTTGAAAAGGAGGAAAATTGGGCTTTGCTTTCTGCTAGACGAAGACTGCTTAATCTTTCAGAACTTCCCAGCCATGAGTAGTGAGATCATTTTACAATGGCTATTGTATGAGAACAAACACAAAGGCTTTTAGATAGACCTCTGTGTAGCAGTGATGCCAGGCACTATTTTCTTCTCATTTTACAGGCATTAAAAGACAATGTAAAGCAGGACGTAAATGATATTGAATTTTCTGAAACTACTGTAAGGTCATTTTATTCAGAAAAAAAGCATCATTTAAGAAACAAAGGTAGATTTTTAAAAGTTACACACAAGATTACTCTAACTGAAAGACACAAGAAATACTTTACTATGTTATTTCTACTTTTTTTGTTTGAGTCTTTTAAAATAATATGTCAGTTTCTTCTTCTTTCTTCTGCTTTAGTATTTGTTTGGAGACAGTTTTATCTTATTGCTATTACTTCTAAGAAAAAGTTGCATAGAAAAGAGTTTGTAGGATCAAGAATAAGAGCAGAATTACATAGAAAATAGCTTGTATGATACGTTCACATTTATAAAGTTTTCTTATTTTGTTTGGGTGAGATATTATGCAAAAGGAAAATACTCTAAAATGCATTCCATACACTGAAAAAAAAAAGGCCAGAGAGCTTCAGGATGGATGAGTTTCAATGGTCCACTGAAATCAGCTGAGAGACTGCTAGTAGTTTCAGCAGAAGTATTGTTGGCCTTATTATTTATTTGTTTTAGATTAGATTCATTTTGCTTTTCTTTCTTTTTTTTCATTTTACCTTTTACAGTATGATATATTTCAAAAAAAATGAACATTAAATGACATAAAATTGTTATTCATTTTTCTTTGAATTGTCATTATGGTCTTTGTGGTATATCTCTGTGCCAAGAAAGGATATTATTGTTTATTCTGAACATTCAGAAAACAGAAACAACAGGTAAAAATAAAGGAATGTGTTTTTGTTTTGCTTTAGCTTCCATGATGATGAGTTTTGTTGCACCAGACTGTTCTGTTAATGTTGTTCCCCTCTTTCTCTCTTTTCTGTGTAATTTCCTATTTCCTGCTGTATAAATGCTATATAGTCCTCATGACCTTCCAAAGAGAAGAACATTTTCCAGCTTCCAACCATCGAGAAAGGGATAATCAAAGAACAGAAAAAGAAAAATGTAATAATGAAAGACCCTTAAATTCAGTCTTCTAGGTTAAAGAATCATAGGAAGAGAGACAATATGAAGTTCTGAGATCTATTCTTCTGTCCCAGGTTTCTGCAATACATGAATTTCATCTATAGTATATCTGACTGTGTGATTAGCTTCCTAGGATACTGTGAGTGCATAGATGTAATTTTCCCATTTCCCATTCATAAGAAACCTAAATACCTCATGCTGCATATTCAAATTTCACATTCCTGAGCTGATACACCTACAAACTGATCCATTGTCAGTACCACACAAGCTGTGGCATGAAAGTAAAAAGTTCCCAGTCCAGTAAGACAGTATCCCTATTCTTCTCATAGTCCTTTCCATGTGACACAGATCAACCATCATCAGTAACAAACTGAGTGAGACAAAAATTAGTCCAACAGGAAATATTTTGATGCTGTTCCATTTACATGAATGAGTGTCAACAATGAAACTGTTTCTTAATGAAGAACATGGAGTTGATATATTGATGTATAGTCAATGAGAACTATTTTACTTTCTATGTTTTACCTTCATTCTGTTGCTAGGATCGTACTACATTGCATCACATTTCCTTGCAATAGGCTTGCCTGATTATAAACCATTGTTTATGAGTGGAAAGACTACAGATTTTTAAGATACACTAAAGCTGCAGTGTGTGCACCATTATCAAATCTGGTATAAGGATTTTAATGCCCATGTGTGGTAGAATGAATCTAAGAGACACATAAAAAGTACATTACATAAACCTCAGGAGACTGAGGATAAAGAGTTCAGGCAAACCTTCAAGGAACATGCTAATTGAACATTTAATGATGATATATATGCTTCACAAAAGGTCCAGGGAGTCATTGTGAAAGGAATCTATGCCTTAAATGCCTAATAACACATGTTAAGTAGCCAGAATTTCATTACTCTGTTTTCTTAATATCTCCTGCAAAGTTCCAGAAACTCACCAAATATTAAAAATCCATACATTCATCTGCAGAACAGTGGTTGCTTCCAGTAGCTGAGGAATTAGTTCCATTGGATCTTTTCTCAGAAGATGATGGTGGTATTCCTGACTGAGAAGTTGAGATTTGTCTCAAGGAAAGAGGAGTGTGAAGTTGGACTGTGCACAGAAAGTTTTGTTGCAATTACCTTACAGCTGGGAACCAGATCATTCTCCTGCAGAGAAAACAATTGTGCTGGGCAAATGTAGCTGCTGGACTTGCTTACCTCTGCCCCATGGAGTCTGCTGGCCACCCAGACCTGAATTTTGAATGAAAGCAGTTGTTGTAAAAAATGGTACTTCAGGGGGAGAGAAGAAAATCAAGACTCCTAAAGCACACTTCCAGATGTTTCCAGTTTTCCCATTTTAACTGAACTTAATCCCTTACCAACAGCCATTCTCCCAGATTTCTAGTTTGAATATGTGCTTTAGTCAGTGTTACAGAATATTATTGTCAATTATATGCAGAAAGCCTGAAGTTTCTATTTTGAGAAACAATTGAAGTTTCTACCTGCACAAAACAAAATACCTATTCTAAACAGCACTGAGAGAAAAGAGAAGAAAAAATATCCACAAATGCAGAATCTTCTCCTCTTCTACCCAACAGAATATTACTACTTTCACAATTATGTTGGACTAAAAGTAGGCTTGTCTATTATAGCCAATTTGTAGATGGAAATATTTTTCCTCTTTTATAATTCTACAGTACTTTGCTACATGAAATGCATGTAAAATAACTCAGAGATGTAATAGTAGGAAGGCCAAATGCCCTGTAAAGTATGAGTAATTGAGTTTTAAAATAGCATAGGACGCAAGGCTTCCCCTGCCTTTTGCAGTTTTCTTAGATATTATCAATCTACATGGAGGGCAAGTGAACCATGTCTGGAGACTGAATAAAACCTGAAGATATGGTGTTTTAGCTTTTCTTAGCATTTGGAAAGGAAATGCAATGGTGACTACAGCAACAACACTGTAAAACTATCTCTACTCACCATGCTTATGAAGTCCCATCCTATACATTCCCAAGCCATCCATGGAAAGCAACACAATCAAAAGGAAAGTTGTTTTTTATAAGAAAAAAATGAGAACAGTTCACTCTGATAGGGCTATTCTCATAACTTTATTCCTTCTTGGAGTTAAGCAGCAACTTAGGAGACAGGCTGGCAACTTGAGACACTCTCTTAAAAGAAAGTTGTTTTTTAACTATGATGTCACTGTTTCCAATGTAATTTTGCATAGTATTTTAACACTACAGATATTCTGCCCATTATCTAGGTTTTTTTTACAATTAAGTGATTTTTTTCTTCTTCCCCGCTTAATTCTTCCTCTGAGAGGTTTTGAATCATTCTCTTCTTCCCT
Source organism: Crypturellus undulatus (assembly GCA_013389825.1). Lineage (NCBI taxonomy): Eukaryota > Metazoa > Chordata > Aves > Tinamiformes > Tinamidae > Crypturellus > Crypturellus undulatus. The sequence continues at coordinate 660,373 of VWPW01002548.1, read as the reverse complement.
GCACTTAAAAACACTGTCTCTTTCAGAGATTAGATTACCACCAAGTGACCCTTCTTTGTTAGGACCACCTGCCTAACAAAAAATGGTTTCTTGCTGCAAACGCTGGTAACAAGGCAGAAGATATAAAACAAGGGAGGTACGGAGCCTTACTGCCTTACCACTTGCAGTTTCCATAAAGCCCGTAAATAATCCAGGTTTCCAATTTTGCTGATTTTGATTGCTCTTGCCGTCCTCCAGTAGGCACCAATCCAAGATCTAATCAAACAATAGGAGTTCTCAGCCTTAAAATACAATGCGACTCCTTTTAGAGCTAGATTAGTTGTACCTAAAAAATACCTTTTATTGCCCCAACAGTGCACAAGGTAATACTTGCTCTTTTACTCTACTTCTTTTAATGAGAAGTCAGACAAGAAATGAGAGTGAACTACAAAGGTTTTAGCAACTAATGGCCATTTTTAACTTTTTTTTTTACTAGCTTAATTGTTCCTTGTGAAAAAACAACCAATGTTCTGTGTCAGCGTTTTAGAATGAAAGCTTTTACTTTGCTGACTCACCATTTTCCATAAATATTCTTTGCTCTATCACAGAGGGCAAAAATGGTTGCTACCAATAAAGGACTTCTGCAAGTTGTTCTGTACCTTCTTGAAATAATCAAATCACAGTCAGCTGTGATGCTCAATTAGATCTACTCACACACCATCAGTGTTATTTATTTGCACGTTATTAATAGGCAGTGGAACGTGGAACATATACAGAGCATAACAGATATAGTAAGATTTCCATAAAATATGCAAGCTTTCCATGAACCCATGCTTTAATGCATTCAGTTCTTATGAGTTTTGAAGTTATACCAAGTCATCTTTATGCAGTGTGGCATTAGTAACTCAAGAGTTGCAAAGACTCATGAGGTTTTTAATGTTTCGTATTTCAAATGTTGCAATTTTTCTTTTTTAAATCTGCATGTCCTAACACTATGTAGGTCCTGGAATATCCATTGTGAAAAACTAATTTTTCCTAGCCTTTTTAATTATAGACAGAAGATTAAAAACACAGCAAGAGGCCTTAATACATTAGAAACCCAAACAAATAAAAAGATTGTGAAACTAATCATTTTTATTAAGTATAATGATTTCAAAGGAGAAAGGAAGATGATTTATGTTTAAAAATCTGGTGAGGCAACACTGTGGTTTGCCTGCTCACTTTAGAGAGTAATTCTCTCTTCTTGTGGAGTTGGAAAACTGGTCCTTATCTAATTAGCTCTCTCAGGAGTGGCATCAGTGTACGTTTAATCAGAATCATGCCTCCTGGAATGGGAGTACTACATTTCAGTATTGATTTAGTTGCCTAAACACAGGTGTTTAGCAACATTTGAAATGCCCTAGGGATCCCACCTGATCTCGCTGCTGATCCAGAAGAACAGACATTTCCCAAAGGACCTTTACCAGTGCTGCCAACTCTGAGTGGATATCACAGGGACCCCAAGGCATTGCAAAACCAGAACACACTCAGGCTCAAGCAACCAAAGCCTGCCATTTCGGATGGTCTCTGCACCACACCACTGCTTCCGAGTTTCTGTTAAAGTTGGTGTAAGAGTGTGGTGGCTTTTGGCTTTTCTACTTTTGGGTCTTGAGTTTTCTTTTCTGTAAATCACTTGCCTCTTGAGCTGCAAGAGAAAGGGTCTCAGAGCCCTTGAGTGATGAGAAGAATTCATAGAAGAGTCTGAAAATGAAGAAATCTGCAAGCCTCCGAAAGGATGATATATGCTACATAAGCCCTCATTTATAGAGGTCGAATGAGGAAAATATTTGCAAATGGCTTATTGATGAGGAAGAAGCTGTTTAAAAGACTTGCCTCCCCACCCATAAATAAAAGTTAAAAAAACACAGCTCATCTGTCTTAAAAGAGAACAACAGGTCCATTTCATTAACATTTCTGAAAGCTTTCCATGAACATGCCTAAGAAAGCATAAGAATCCAAACTGTACACAGTCACTACGTGTACCCAGGAATTAAGCAGGTACTCCTAAAAGTTTTCTTAATTTTCTGTGTCATTAATTGGTTTATGAATTAAAACAGCAGTGTGCATACAGCTTCCAGATGTTTTATTCTCCACATTTAAATGATTCTTCAGGGGAGCAGCTACTTCTATGGGAAAAGAAATCTTGGAAGGAGGAGTCCTGCATGACCTTGCTTCACTGAGCCAGTAAACGTCAGTGGGATAGTGGGTGATGCTGGCCAGTTTCCACTGTAGGGAGGTCTGCAATGACACTATAGACCTTTTACTTCACCATGGAGGGTGTAACTGTGTTGAAAGCCACAGGAGAAAAAGAAGGAAAAGACAAGACAGGAACATTTGGACTGGAGGAGTGGTAAGAGGAAAGGCTTCCAAATAACAGAAAGAAATCACCAGAGAAATGACTCAATCCTTAGGTTGCTCTGAACACTTACAGCAGAACAAAACTCCCCTCTAAGTCATTAAAGATGCCCAGTAACACACAACCATGTTTGTTAATGAAAAGTATTAATGAATTGAGTGCAGTGAGACAAGGTTAATGCATAGTAAAATGCACCTGCTGACAAGTATTTTAGTTATGACTATGAAAGTGCTTTATAGGGTAGTAACTGTTCAGTAGAAACTTAAAAAAATACAATATTGAAGGTTTAATAATAGTAATCATCTCACGGTTATTAAAGGTTTTAGCAGGTTTTAAATCAAAAGCTTAAACTTCCCAGCAGAGAAAACAAATTTGACCAATTCTGTGAATACACATTTAACACTTTCTTGCTGCTTCTACCTTATTAAGTAATTTGGTCCTGTAAGGGCAGACAGTAATCAGTTCCCTACGTATATGTTAAATGCAACAGAGGGGTTTTGCTTCGCACAAGATTTGTTCTGGTGTGCTGGACAAAACATCTCCGCCGTTTCTGAAGTTGTTGGAGCTCTTGCTTTGGGCCCTGGTCTCCATTAGGACCTAGGGTGCATTTTGTGTGCAATCACAATAGTCCATCCGGTTTAGGTGGCTCCAAACCGTGGACGCTGGCACCACACTGAGAACAGGCGGCAGATGCAGTAGATGGGGACAAGCAGGGGACTTTGCTTCAAAGCCCTGCTATGACTCTGGGTCAAAACAGAGTTGCAGAAAAACCTGTGTTCTTTTTAATTATCTTAATTATCCAATTATCTTAAAATCTGAATCCAAGTTAGATTGCAACTCTCAAATTCCCCAAAAGGAATAAAAGCATGATGCTGGTCACCATAAAGAAAAAGCGAATAGTTGAGTTGTGTCAAAACCAAGGGAAAAAAAAAAAAAAAACAAGTTCTCAAGTGAAAGCCTTTGTTTTTTTTTTCATTTTTTTCTTATTCCTTTTAAAAGAAAGTATGTGTTTACAGGGTCTGTTTCTGTTCTGTGAAAATTCCCAACTTTCTAGAGAAGAAAAGATAGGGGGAACTAAATAAAAAAATCTGTTTGTAAATTTGGGAAAATTTCTCAGTGACCACTGTAAATGCTCTCTTGTACTGTTTGCAACTACAGTAGATGTTTTTGCTGGATTTCCCCCCTTTCTCTCCTCTCACCGTGCACCCTTCTCCCCAGGTATTAAGGAAGTCATTTCCAAATCAGATTAAATATCAGGGTTTATTCTTTGATCTTGAACAGTCTCTTGCAAAGAGCAAATGATTTATTTGAAACCCACTGCACAAACTGGAAATTTGGAAGGTAGTTCTGAGCAAGATGGACATTTATGTCTGTTTTCATTTAAATTTAAATATGTATTTCTAGGCTTATTTTTACCCAGTATTGCAATGAGAAGCGATTCCCCTGTCTACAGCTGCCAGGAATTTGGTGATATATTCGGGTATTTGTGATGTTTGTCTTTAAAAAATTGAGTTCCACCGTTCTCCAAAAATGTTGAACAGTGACATTGCTTTGCAGGTACCACTGCTTCAGCAGATGTCAGGAAGTCGTGGGCTTGTAAGGTAACATATGGAGATTCCCAGGAGAGGCTCTGCTCTCTACTTTTATTGCCTTCTGAACGCTTCAGGTCACTGAGCACCATGTAAAATTGAATCCTGTGGATGATTTAATAACAGCCTTGACCTTCTCTCTCTTTTTTTTTCTTTTTTAATTGTAGTGCCAAAAGAAGTAGCAGCACACGTGCTGGCTCCAGTATTTCAATTTCGGTCCAGCCTATCTTCTAACGATGTTAAGTACGTGGCCTCTTTTGGACTTCAGATTTAAAAAGAGTATCTGAATAAAGCTTCTTTTTATTTGAGAAGAGAAGCATTCTTTTGAAACTGTCTCAAATATCATACTTGGCTGCCAGCACATTTTGAGAAAGACAGGTGAGAAGTGAAGGACATTCTTTCCACTATGCCTTTTGCCACAACGTCCAGCTTTATCATCTGGGCAATTACGTGTCTTTGAAAAAAAGTTCAAATACCGTTAAAGCTTTAACTTAAACCAAGAAAGCTCAAAAAATGAGTTCTAGTTTTATTACCGCTAAACTTTATCTCTGTTTCACTTTAGTAGAACTGCAATAGTATTTAAGAAAAGCAGCAGATATTTGATATTACTATATGGGGCCTGATATTTTTTAAACCATTAGCTAGTTCTCACCACAGAGCCATTTAGTACAACAGGGTGAAGAATAGACACAGTTTTCAAATGCAAAAAAAAAAAAAAGAAAACCTTCAGGTCTGTGGGCTACTTTCAACTGTTTTTGGAGAGGAGGGTTGTTTCTTTTTTGTTTGGGTTTTTTTTTTTTTGTACTTTAAAGAGCATATTTCCTCTTATTATATAAACCTCTGTACATTGGAAGGTGCTTTGGAACACTATTTATACCAGTATCCTATATAAGTATCCAGACACTGTACTGGTAGCTGTCTTCTGAAATAATGATAAGCCAGCATGTTTAAGAAATATTGGCTGCTATTTTAACTGATGCATATGCTGATGTGATTTTTTTTCACACATTTAACGTATCTTTATTCAAGTTATATGTAATTTTTAACAACTACCTAAATGAGTACAATTTCTACATCAAGTCTTGTGTATAAATGGATGAAAGAGAGACAAGGTGAAGTACTGCCATCTGAGAATCTCACAACCATATATTTCATCACTGGATTGCAGGTAGAGAAGACTTTTAATAGCAGACTCCTACTATTCTACTCCACATGTGGTGGGGCTTGGAAGGAGGTATTTGTTTCTTTTTAAGTTTGCTGCGTTTCCCTGCCACATGTAAGTATTTTCATAGTTCTGTGCGTGCTTCATTTAGTCTGGATCTCATAGGGCTTACGGTGTTCGGTGTCAAAGAAGGGATTAAGCAGCTATTCAGGAAGATGTTCGTGTAAGGGGAGCACACATAGGATTGTTATATGCTGGTTGAACAACACTTATATTGCATGCCAGCTGTTCGGAAAGGCTTTTCAAGGAGCTTATATCCATCTTAAACCCCACTTTGAATTTTTGGCGTCACCTCCAACTAGTGAAAATTGACAGTGACATCTCTTCACTATAGCTAGAGAGCTGGTCACTTGATCTGAGAAATGGCTATTTGAGAAACTGCCTTTTGGGGTGTTCAGCATAAAATGGAACAACCTCTTAGACACTGGAGTTAAGACTTGTTACTGCGTTTTTCTAAGCAGCCCTATCAAGCAAAATGCAGATAATACCCCTTCATCACAGATCCTCCCCTCTCCTCTAGCATTTGCTCTTCACCAGTTTATAGCAGAGACTCCTCACAGTGATAATAAGTTCCTTACCAGATTCCTCCTAACACCTCAGTTTTTTTTATGAGAAAGCTTTCTGTCAAATAAAAATGAGCCTATGGTATGTAGTGTCTGCTGCTTTTGCTCCTTTGAGAGTTGTTCCTGCTTTGCTAGCAGAACCAAGACCCTGAGTTGAAAAAACTCCTGTGTTGTACTTGGGCTTTGAAGTCTATGTATGTCGTACAGGTAGGACAAGTGGTTGAGCTTTTCATACATAAACCCAGTGATTCAGTGGTAGTAGGTCATATTTTTCGTTTGATTTTCAAGAGAAGTATTAACACTTTTTAAAGCTGTAGTTCTGTTAAGAGCTCACTGTCTTCTCCTAAGCCGTGCTTTCCCATCCTGATCACTGAAACAAATTGCACAGGGAACTAAAGAGATGACAAGCTCACAGGAGGTTTGGGCTGTTTGGTTGGTTTCATTTGGCTGGTCTTTTAATTAAATAGACACTTATTCAACAAAGCAACTATTAGACACATTCTCAGGGTCTGCCTTTTCTTGAATCGGGACTTTAAAAACTTTGTGTTCTTTTACTCTATAATCAGCTGTGTCTTTTTGAACATAACTTTACCAAAGCAGTTTGGGTCATTCCAAAGGATCAAACTCTTCATCTGTAGGATTTCTGCAAATTCTTGACAGATATTCTTGGTATAGTGTAATAATATCTCCAGGAATTTTCAAGCCTCTACCTCCTTATGTCTGTCAGCAAGCAGCCTGTGCACAAAAGCTCTTTGGCACATGCAAACTTGTAATGAAATAGGGAGTTTGAATGCCTGACTTTCAGTCACGCCTGTGTATGCAGCTGTGTTCTCTCTGTCCATAGGCAATGCAAGAAAAACCTGAAAAAATGATATAAAAGAGAAAAAAAAAAGGTTCCCTGATACATTCAATTGAAGGTAAGAATGAATGAGAATTAACAGCAGGGCACATCAGTTATGCCATGCTGGATACAAAGAATGTGTGTTGTTTCACCAAAACACAGTGCAGCCATGTGGCTGGTGAGTCAACAGATAACAGAAGCAGACAGAAAAGAGAGACATTCAAATTTTACTGATTTTTACTAGCACATAGAAGAACACCCTTGTACAATTAACTGAAAGAAAAATATTCTATGAGCACACCTAGACTCTTGTTTTAATACAGGCAGCCTTGAAAGATAATCCTTTTAGAGAAAATTTGCTGAGAGCAGTTTATATTAGCTCCCACTTGAATTGAAAGCTTTTCCACCTGCTAAATGGTAGAAGGGCAATGTGCATAATTAAAAGCAGACATTTCAAAGAAAGACTGTTAATATCCAGCATGGTTTTAAATATTCAGAGTAGTAAGGGGTTCTACTTCATCTACACAAGTGTTTTCACCTTTTAAGGAATCTGGAGAAACCAGTTAGCAATGTTTGATTATTATTAGTCCTTTTTTTTTTTTTCTTTTTTTTTTACAATGGAAAGAGCATCTCAAATTATTTTTGATGCCAAGAGTCTGTTGTTTCAAACAATTCACTAAGGAGGCTCAAACATTGTGAACCATCCCTACTTAAAATTTTGAGGGTTTAATTTGTTCCAGAGATTGGATCAGAAGTGATGGGAAGGTGACGATTCTGTGTTTTGGTATTCAGGGTAGTGGGGATGAGAAATTGTTTCTCTTTCCAAGCTCTGAGAAACTGATTGCAATAGAATAAGCTCTTCCTAGGGAAAAGGTTTTATTGACATCAGACCTGTGTTTAAGATTATTAATTCCAGAATACTTTTTTTTTCAATGAAATCATGTTATTAGAAACTACAGATTTGCAGCTAATTCATCTAAAGAATAACTCATGATTGCTTGTAAACTATGTGCCCTGAATAACTGATAACATTGCTGGATGGGGGAGTCTAACATCTTCTGAGAATACTTTTTTGAATAGAAAAAGTAGTAGCAATTAAACACAAATGAAAATATAATTGTCTGCCCACCGTAAGTCTTATATGCTGAGGCACCTGTGTATCAAAGCTGTCTTTAGTTCCAAAATGGGAACTCATAGCATACATTGAACAAAGCAAAACAATTTTCAAAAAGAAATCTTTTGCCGATGACATCCCTTATTGGTACTATAGAGCATTCTTTTTCTAAGAATATAAGATCTAATGACCAATTAATAAAAGCCTATTTTATGTTGATCTTTCATTCCTCTTATTTCAGGCCAGACCTCAGCAGGAATATGGACCAGATGACCACCTCACACCTCTTTCAGGCTTGTTTTTGTGACCCTAAATTCAGGTGAACAATTTTTGTTATGTATTTTCCTCTCATCTTAGAAATATTACTTTTGCACTGTTTTCTGTATATTGAAGAAATTCATGCATATTGTCCCATGTCACCAAACAATACTGTTTCTTAGAAGGCCTGATTCTGAAATGTATGAACCATGTGAAAAAAATGACATTGATTTTAAGCAGAGTTATTCATATAAATGTATATATTTCCATATGAATAAAGCTGTAAAATCAGGTCAGGGAATAAAGCCACCATGAAAGGATAGCTTACTGGATTGCAGATGGATAACTGCGTGAACCTGTAAACTCTGTTGTGTCCTTGACTTTATTTTGTATCTCCTTTTGTATTAAAGGAGACACCCTATGAGAACTGCCAGACAGTTCTTTAATAAACATAGATCCTTCCTTAGCAACCTTTCTACACATGCATAAATCCAACCTATTTCATCCAGTATCTGATTTCAACTGAAGTTAAGACTTGTCAGTACAAGCAACTAGCTATCCCTTTGTACAACCAGGCTGAGAGCAGAGAAACAGATTTGAGTTACCCTGTAAATAAATAAAGCTAACTATACAGAAAACAGTGGTGACTTCAGTGATATATTGGCCTCACTGTATCATAGATTCATGATGGTTGGAAAAGACCTTCAAGATCATCAAGTCCAACCATAAACTCTTCAATGCTATGCCTGCTAAACCATGTCCCTAAGTGCCTCATCTACATCATCCTAGGCCACTGCCTCCCATAGAACTTTCTCTGGACATCTCACATGCCTGATGACTCTCCATGAAGCAGCACAACTTTAAAGACTGCAGAAGTTAATTCCCTGCTCAAATACTAGGGGACTGCCTAAGAGTGGTCAGAGACCATGGAGAGAAGAGAGTTTCTCCTGGCGTTCATGGTGGCATGAAGAGCTATAACTTCGCACAGAGGTCTGAATCCCGATCCCACTGCCTCTCCTCCTCAGCAAGCCCATGCCAGGAACGCAGAAGCCAGAGTAACCTTTGGCAGCCCAACTGGCCTTTGATGTATCCAAATGGGCAACCAAGTTTATGGAGCTGAACAAGTGGGAAAACGCTGCTCTTTCTTTTATGGTGTTCTTTAAATTCTGTGAATTACTTGCAAGAGTGCTCTGTGCCTCTAGATATGTAAGTAGCAGATTAGCTGTCCGTGTATGGCAGTCAAAATAGGTGGCTGGCTAACAGAAGAGTTCCTGAGTTTTATGAGATCAATAAAACTTGTTGTTGTACAGAGCCCTTGGCTTTGCCTAGTAGTTTCTTACATCAGCTTTAATCAGATTTCTGCCTGCATCATTGCGTGGGAGGCAGTACTATGAGTTTGTTCAGGACAGCTGCTACAGAAAACCCAGCTTAAGCCCAGGCTTAATGGTCCACTGAAGTGATCTGGACTTATGGATGTGCTTGAGTGCTTTGCTGAACAACAGCCAGCATGGGTGACACTGTCTCACCAAAGCACTAAGCACCTGAGTCTCACTTGCTTTGGAGACATTTCTATGTGCTTTTTTTTTTTTTTTTTTTTTTAATGAAGAGTAAGCTCTCCAGAATTAAAATGTGTGATTTGCCCTTGTATATGGAAACTTCATAAATAAGAACAGATGCTTCTAATGCAAAGGCATTAGAAAGTAATTTCTTTTGCAAAACAGCAGTTAAAGACTCTTCATAACTCTCCTCCCTTCCTTGGATGATGAAATTGTTCAGTTCTGAGACCTGAGGGGAAAAGCGCCCCAACCAGTTCCTTTCTCAGTAGACACTAAGGGGGACTTTGGTTTAGGCCCTTGCTCTTCTGCACGTTTCGCTCTGAGCTCAAAAACACTGAACTCAGTTGTGTGTCTCCTGTGGAATTCAGGGAATATTGTATCTAGCACAGACTTGGACAGTGCTGTGGAGGCAGTCCCAGTTTTGCTAAGGACGTGGAGTGCTCTCATTAACTGTGGCCTTTCAAACAGAAAATGGGTGACACCTTTAAACTAAAAATGTAGAGGAAAACAAAAGCAGAGGAGAAATAGAATAATCAGTGGGCCCATTTGCACTGAGATTCCGTTTGTCACATCACCTAAATATAAAGCGAAGCCTCTAAGGAAGAAAGATTTAGTGCTTGCTTCCTCCTAGCAAAGCTGCAACTAATGCTATTATGCCCCTTTATTTTCTTTTTAAAATCAACGCTAAAATGATGGAACAGGAGAAAAAGATCCTTGCAAATAGATTTACATTAGAGACGCGGCCTATCAGCCAATCTGCACAATGGGTGTCCCCCTTAGCCCATCCTCCTGTAGCACAGATTCCCTCCAGTTGGCCAGGTTGCTTCTAGTTAAAAACACAAGAGTCCTGCATACTGTGTGTGTTTCGGTGACGAGACTGTTTTTTTCACAATATGTGGGAGATGGGATCTGACTCCACACCTGCAGGAAAGAGAGAAGCGATGCTGGCTCTTCAATGCCAGCCCAAATAAAACACCCTTTAGAGATCCACCTGAACCAAACCAGTAGAATGAGGTTCTGATCAGGCTGACCATATACCACTGTCATTTGAACTGGGTTTGAGTTGAGTGTGTTTATTTACTGTATTAAAAAATAACATGCACTTCAAGGTGGAATGTAATAAATTATTACCCTCCCTTTCACCAGGAATAAAACTTATATTTCGAAGTACGTGAAATTTCATCATTTTAATGGTATATGACCATTTAAAATACCTTATTTAGCTGTATAAAAGCTGTTTTAGTTGAAATGCTGGCTTTGGTGAGTCAGTAAATATTTGTACGACTAACATCAGTAAAGGAAAAATTATGCAGGGCAAGTTTGCTTTTGTTTAGGCAAACTGAAAGATAAAAATAAAGTTGTGTCAAGTAAAATTCATGCTTTGCAAAATCTTGCTTTCTCAATGAATGTTTTAGGTAAATCCTTATATCTGTTTGCATAATTCTAATATCAAATGCATGAAATGGAACCTTGTTTTAATGCCATAGCAACAATATTAGCAGCATCAAGAGGTACATGCTTTCAGGCATTTAATTACATATGTAAGAAAGCAGTGCTTTAAATTGGTTGTGTGCTAGAGAGCTCCATTATTCCAAGATTTGAAAGAAAAGTGACGAAGAGATGTGCAGAAGATAAATTATGTTACCTGAGTTCTTCCATGAGAATTAAAAAGACTAGCTTTTCTACAGGTTTTCCAAAATCATCTCTGATTTGGAATGATAAAGCCATATTGTAAGAGATTTTCCACTCCAAGTGAATACTGAATACATTCCTAAATTATTTGGATGTTTTAGAAAAACTCCATAGTGGTATCTCAGTGACTTTTACGATAACCTGCCTGGAACATGAGTGTGAGGACCTGTGGAGCATCATCTGTTATAATTTCCCAAAAGCTTTCATATACACAGCTTCTGGGTGATTCAGCTCTAGCTCACTACAAGCTTGGATACCTGTGGAGTTTGGAGAAGGTGGAATCATATCTGAGACATCATGAATAAGTCCTGGAGAAGTTCAGGCCACAGGTGAGCTAGAGCAAAAGAAAGGAAAAAGTGAATTAAAAAAAAAATCCTCCTAAAGATTCCACATTTCTCCCAATTTAGACACTTCTAGGCTATTGTGACTCAACCAGGAGTCCATCTGAAGTTATACCAACCTGCTTTGTCCCCTACTCTGATCACCTAAGAATCTGCCAGCCAAAAGGCCAAAAAGATATAACGTCAAATGCTGGGGGTGGAGGGGGGGCGGGAAGAAAGGCAAGTCATGGATGGAGATGGTGGGATGAAGAAAAGAATTTGAATTTCATCTCTCCCTCAGACTTTTATTGCTCTACTAGCCATATCACTTGATTTTGGATTTCCAACTTTTCCTGTTTGTACTGCATTAAAAGAAGAATAATATGAATTTCCCCATGTTGCAGTGCTGTCGTGAGAACATTGCAAATGACTGAGAGCACCTCAGATTCTGTGATGATAGGAACTTGGATAAATAGTTGCTGTTCATGCATCTTGCCTGATTTAAGTCCCTTTATGAAGAATTTAACCTTTTATTTACCTGATTTTCTGTTTATCTTCTGAGTCTGTGTAGTTCCTGCTATGAATATTTAGTGGGGAAGCAAAAAAAAAAAAAAGAGTGGGGAAATTGTTGTTTGCCAAGTACAGACCGAAAACTTGAATGTCTAAAAATCTTTATGTAGGCAGGAGGCAGTAAATATCTCAAAACTGTTGTACTGTGGGCCTTCAGCTTGGAGAATTTTCCAGCTTTCCAGAACACTGCAGAGAGCTGCAATGTCTCATATCTCGTTTTATTGTAAAACTCCAGAGGTAGAAATTACCCTTTCTAGGTTTCAAATCTCAATTTATTTCTAATCAAGACTAAGATGATAACTTTTACTGTTGCCATTTTAAATAAAGAGGTCCCAGCTCTCTCTCCCAGAAGAACCAAAAAAATGTAAGCCAAAGAAACCATCTTTTATACAAAGCTAATTCATTGCAATCCATTCTCACTTCTTTTCAGCTCTTGCTTTCTAACGAAGGGTGCATCCTGCTCCATCCCTGCTCGCCCGCTGCTCCGGGGCCGGACGGAGCTTGGAGACGGAGGCTCTGCCTGGAGCAGGGCTGGTGCTCGCAAGGCCGTGGTGAGGTGAGCCACGCGGCCTCTGTGCAGGACTCTGGGCACCTCGGGGGGACGACGGAAGCACCAGCACCTCTGCAGGCAGCACTTTTTTTTCCTGACATTTTGATAAAACAGCTGCCAGCCAAATGAAAGGTATTGGCAAAGGGCAGAGCCTAACAAACATATCAGAAGGTCACCAAGATCTCACAGTCTTTCAGCGGGTTTCCTTTCCTCCTCCAGCACAATCAGAGGCAAATGAGATGGGAAAACAAACACAGATTGAACATTTACAGGCACTAGATATTGTTAATAATCATTAATCACTAGGTACTATCGTCTGAGGTAGTTAGTAAAATACCGGTAGACTCAGATAAGAATACCTAACATCCTTTTGGAGCAAATCCTTCTTTACAGAAGAAGATAGGGTTCATTACTTTTGCATTCATCTTTGAGTGAATTTTGCAAAGGCATAGGCAGCATCAGTGTAATGCAAACAGCATAGCCATCCATGGGCCTGTCCTTTCTAGAAAAAAAAAAAAGTTATTTTCTTCTGTTAAGTGAAAGAAATGTTTTTCGTAATCATTCACCAAGTCTCACATGAGAAAACTTCCCTGGACCACTTTCCTACTTCTGTAAAAATATTCTGAAATGAACCGGGAAATGATAAGCTTGAATTCCTTTTCAGTAAAGTAAGAAGACTGCCAACGACAAGGAACTTTAAAATACCTGTAGTATCTCTCTGAGCCTCAAACAAAACAAAGAATATCTTATCTCAACATCAGTTTACACGCTGTAATCCAGAATACTTCCATGTTTGATTTTGTTTGAAGAAGTAAAAAAGTTTTGAGGAATTTCCCTTATTTTAAAATTATCTAATTAGTCCCAAAGTTTGTGTAGATTTAAAAAAAAAAAAAAAGTGCAGTGAAACATGGCCATTCTGTTTATCCATCTGTTTCTAGGTATTGGGAGTGAGAAGGGAATGTGGCAGAACTATTTAATGCAAATGGTACTGAGAATATGGAACAAGTTACTAGTGTTGGGATTTAGTGAAGAGCGTACATGCGTTCAAATTACCAGAGATTTGTTTCTCCAGTAGAGAGGATTGAGAGACAAAAAATGAAAACTAGGGGATTCAGCTAAACTAAACAAAAGAACCGATGCTATACTTTAGACCGGATGTCTTTTTCCTCAAAAGATTTTACTTCTAAAGTATTCAGGTGCAAACTTGTCTGTGTAGACTGAGCACTAAAAATCCTTGATGCTGCTTCTGCAGATGACATGTGACTTTGAGCAAAGGTTTTTTGTTTGTTTGTGTTGTTTTTCCAATGCAAGGCTTTCTTTTCTTATCTGTAAAGTGTGTATACTAGAAAAGGAGTCCTGAAAGCTTCAGTTAAGAGCTGGATTTTGGCCAGACCTGAGTGGGTACAAAGAAAGAAGAGAAAGACTCAGGGCAGAGGATGTTAGTGAACTGCTTCGTATTCACTGTGGAGGTTGCTCCATGTGAAGGGGCTCTCTGAAATTGGCTGTAGACTCGGCATCAGTTCTGTAGAAAAATCTGCTGGCAAAAGCAAGGGTTATGCCATATGCTTAACATAAAGAATAAAAACGTGTCCTCTCCTACCTGTTTTTTTTTTTTTTTCCCCCGAGGCAAAATTCCTCTGACATCCGTGGAGGCAACATAAGTCTGCATCACCTGAGGACTGAGGTTTACCTACAAGGCATCCTCTCAACCCAGATGATTGCGAGGGCTTTGATATTAGCTCAAATGCAGAACTGAGCTAACATGTCTGCAGGACTTCTAAATTAGAGCTGGCTTGTGTCCAGGCAGTTGGAAGCATAAGCAAAGGAGCCTCAGGTCTGTCTGCAATGTCCGTATAGATGGATTCCCAGATAGGATGCTCTGAAGTGTTGCCTCTTGTGGTTACAGTTAGCATGTGGGTGGCTGAGTTCTCTGAATCACACATTGTAAAAACAGTAGTTTGACAGTTCCATTAATATAGATGACTGTAGTATGAAACCCCCTTTATATGGAATTCCCCAGATCTAAGCAATGAGTTGAAGGAGAAGAGGATTCTAGTTCATAACTTGAAAGGAATTCATGTCTTTCCCACACATTTACTACTGGGGAATATTGCTAGCTTTTATTCTAAGAGCTATTGGTCAATAGCTCTTCTATTTTTTTCCTGAGAGTTGAACAAAGTGTAAGTACAGAGACTAGAGAATGAAAGAATCTGTTTTCAGACATTAAAAAAGAAAATAAAATAGAATCTCTGCAACGTGCAACCAAACATACGCACGTGGTAGCTTTGTACCCAGAAAGAGTCTGAAACTCAAAACAGTGGCAGAGTATACAAGAATTCATCAGGCCATGTGAACAGAGAGTGTTCACACCACAACCTAACGAAAGCCACTAGAGCTCTAATTTCATGTGACTTTTATAGACCTGTATTGCCTGCTTGCTTTGTTTTCAAATTCTGTCTCTGCCCCATGCACTTCACTGCTTCAAGAGAAGAGTGTAAAAGAGGGACTCTGAGTTTACAAGGTAGGAACAGCAGGAACATCTGAGCTGAGTTTTTCTAGACTCTTATTACAACTGGCTTAGCCAAACTAGAGAGGACAAAGCCCCACAACCGTGTACTGCAGAGAACATGCAGCCTGAGATACCACCGCCTTGCATTTCATGCTGTTCTTTAGTTCCTCGTGTACAAACTGAAAGGAAAACACTTCAACATCCTAATTCCCTGGCTATTTATAATAGGCACTACTCTGTATCATTGTAAGGAATTTCTTAGCAGAAGAAAAATGGGATATAGGCCCTCACCCTTGACTTCCCAGAGAAATATAGAAATGCAGATTGCAGTTTATCCATAACAATATTCATTAAGGCCTTTCCTCATGTATACAGAGATTTTCCTTATCCCATCAAATGCTTTTTCTTCTTAATTCTTAAAATGCAATGATGAGTGAGACTGCTATCTTGCTCTTTAGTGAAAAAAACAAACGGTCTGAAGGAAAGATTGGAGGGATGAGATCAAGTTCACACTGAGGTATATTCTAAGCAGAAGTAGCAAACAGGAAAAGAGGTATTTTTTATTTCTGGGAGATACAGGAGGGAGGTGCTATTTGAGCCTTGTAAGTAGAAATGTGCATGAGTAGACAAAATAGTGTTGGCTTGAGGTCACATCTTTGACAGGGTCACTCAGAAAGCCTGTCTTCATTCTGTGGGATTCCAGCAATTATGTTCTAGGTGGCAGCCCTGTACTTCAGTCACCATCACTCTAGAAGACAGAGGATAAAAAGGAAGTGGCTATAAGACAAACTAATACTACTCAGTCTTATTGCAGTATAGTTGAGGTCTATGTGGATTTGCCTAAGCAGAAAAAATATGAAGCAAGTGTTGACTGTAATGAAAATGGATAGACCTCAACATCTGATTGTACCTGTGATTGTAAAGAAGAGCTCATTACAAAGAACGACTTTTCAGCTGCATACCAAAGAAAATTCTTCCTGGTACAACAGAATTCATTATTTGTATTTGGAATCTAAAATTGGAAATAAAATCATGGATCAATCACTAGCATGAAGAATATGGGATTCTAAAGAGTAAACATTGAACATAGTAATATATCTGGAAACAAAGAATGCAGATCATGGTTTTAAAATAGGAATATTCCTTGAGAGAAGCAGTGACTCTGAAAAAAACTGCAATCAGAAAAAAGATTGTAGTGGGTAATCAGTCCACATGAGCTGTGCCCAACAGAGTTAAGAGCAAATTATATATGTATTTATGTTGCCATAAACAGCATAAACTCTAAAAAAGATTTTGATGAGTTGGAAGAGGCTAAGAGAAGGACCATAAAAATACTAAAAAACACATCTTCGCATAGCCTCAATGTTCTTTTTGTATTTTAGTCTCTCAAGGAAAGGTCAGAGTGATATGACCATTATCTATAATTTTACTTGCTAGGGAACACACATGCACAAAAAAATGTTCAGACTAACAGGGAAAAGATTAACAAAGTGTGATGGCTGAATGCTGAGACTAAATGAATTCAGACCAAAAGTTGCATGTAACTTTTTAACTGTTCAGATTAATAAGGGCTGCAACAGCTTGCCCAAAGACTGTCATGTTTTCCCTAGAAATATTAAAATCAGAATTGATTTTAAGAATTGAGAATCATTCCTAGAAATGATATGTTCCAGATAGACAGGAAAACGAACAAACAAAGCAATGGAGAAGCCAAACAGCAGTGGGTCAAACTAAGTAAACACATGTGCTGCATAACTGCATTTTGGGTGTAAAGATATAGCCCTTGTCAAGCCCACTACATGCACATCCTCTCCAAACCATGCACACATGGGCACATATACCTGTAGGCTCAGCTTGGAGACTCTCCCAAACACATCAGGCCAAGAGGCTTAAGCACAAGCTACCCCCCTGATATTCAGTATTCCTTCTGCCCTCTCTCTTTGCATGGGGGAGCATAAGACCCTGACCAAAGAAGGCAGCAACAAGGCTGATCACATGCTGACTTAGAGCTGCTGAGCACAAGCACAGGACTGATGCTTAAGCTTCATTACGCAACTGCAGCTGGATCCTTGTGGTGAACCAGGTGACTGCAGTGGTTGGTTTTCCAGGATTAGAAGGGTGGGTTTTTGTTGGGAAGGGTCATGGGTGGGAGAAGACTTGCTTTGTTTCTTGTTTTGCTTTGTTATGTTTTCTTTTAAAACATGTCATCACATGGTTTCTGTGTTTTGAAGCAGTGAACTCTTGTTCTGTGTAAAGGAGAATGGTTTTCTTACAAAGGGGATGGATGAGTTTTTATGAACCGTGGAAAGTCATGCTGTTTGTTGGCAGGGCTCGAGTACACACATTTTTCAGTTCATACTGGAGAATATAAAACCTATTAAACATCAGGGAGGGAAGGAGGTGGCCTGTTGTGGTTGTGATCTGGACCATGACATACACATTTCAAATTGTCCTCTTGGGAAGAAAAAAGTCTGAAAATATTACAGATGAAATGGAGGGGATCTGAGAGAGGGAAGGCAATTTGTGAAACAGTCTTGAAATTATGATGAAATTTTTGTAGCTCAGAATAAATAGGAGAGCAAAGGTTTGGGCTGATTTAGAGGTCTTTTGCTCTGTTCTCCTAACACATTGATTTTTACCTGATATTCAAAGGTAGGCTACCTCCACAGATGTGTGTGTGTTTTATGTAATGCTCAGGTTAGAAGAGGTAGAAGTGTTTTTTTTTTTTTTAGTGAGCTGTGTAGTGGAGGTACTGTAGTTGTCCAGTAGATCAGCTCTGAGCTTTCTGTCTCACTTGTGGATTTTGATATGACCTGTAGCGGCTCAGACCATCTCAAGGCCAAGCTGCTCTTTGCTCCGCCAGATGCTCTGCCTCCTGTGTGCTCCACTGCTTATTTCTTTGCAAATTTCCTGGCAACATGGCTGCCAAAGACTGTCAAGCTGCATATATGACCATATTCTGGGTGTCTAACAGGACCAGAAACAATTTCCTGTGGTACAGGATAGTAGCATGTAATACAGCTCCAGGAAGAGCTCCTTTAGCTCCCCTGGAACAATGGCGCAAATGGACTTGTGAATACTTAAGGATTTCCACCGTTTCACTTCCTGAAATGGAAACCGTAATGAAATACCATGCACACTATAGCACCGTATAGGCAGGAAGGCTACACAAAGTCTTCCATTGTACCAGTCTGGTTGTGACTGGAGAGGATCTGCCCACTTCAGTGTAACAGGATGTACTGCATATTTTGTAGTGTTGCCCAGAGCTCCAACCCCTGTGGGCTAAACCTTTTCAACACAGAAGCAATAAAAGAAGGAAAAGACTGAGGCCCTTCTCTTATACCACTTTTATTTTAGGGGGATATTAAATACAAAGAGTTTCACTCTCAGTGGAAATTGGCCAACTGACTCCAGGATACTGTGTAATCATTAGGAACTGGAAAAACTCAAACTGCCTGTCTGTAGTGGCTTGGATAAGACCTGCTGGGAGCATTCCAGAAATGGATATTGCAGCTGTGATGAGACTTATGTTTGGTCTATTCTTGCAGGGTGAACTGTGCCCTTATGCATAAGGCCAGCATAAGTCCTATGCACCACTTGAGAGCCATTTTAGCATTCAAAATAAGGCCAACGTGGCATTTAAATATTATGTGGACCTTCTAAGCCTTTTGACAGGAACGCATCCATTAAGGACTACGTGTTAATCATTAAATTGTATGCTTTTCAACATTAAGGACAGTAAAATGCATTTAGAAAATGACCTCACTGTCTTACATATATGTTCCTTTATCATTCATTTTGTACAGCATCCCTAGCGAGCAGAAGTGTCTAAAACATTTGCACCTGAAAAGGCAAACTGTGCTGCGCCCAGCTGGCACGGCAGCTGCTCGTGCCTTTCTGATGCTCCTCGACAGCGTCAGCAATTAGTGCCCTTCAGTAGGAGGAGATCTAGGCGGCAGGACAGCTGGCAGCAGGGATGTGATATCCACTCTGTACACCTTTTGGTGGAACTCCTTGGGCTAGCTCTAGTGCAGGTCTGTGGCTGGTGTACCAGTAGACACCTATGTGCTGTAAAGCAAAGCACTGTAAGTGGATATGACTGGGAGAGTCACTTCAAAAGCCCACTGGTGATAGATGCACCCCATGTCCATCTATGTGACAAGGTGCAAGAAGACAAAGAAGTCCTCACAAAATACTTCTCCATGTAGGTTACTGATACAGAAGTGTCCACAGGGAGAGCACATAGCAGCCTCCACACCTTCACTGCAGAGATTTTTGTTGTGAATGGGGAAAAGCACCACCAAGGTATGTGCCAGGCAGTGGTACCACCTGCAACCAACCTCTCCTCCTGCATCCTGCCTCAGAGGACCTGTAAGTTCCTCTCTCCCCAAGCTTTCAGGGCAACCAGGATTCAGATGGAAAAATTTGTGCACATGGCAACCAGAATTTGATATCTTAAGTGGTGAGGCATGTGTATTAATGCCAGGTGAAATCTGGCAATTGAATGTTTGTTTTAAATTTCTCTTTAATCACTCTTTCAGTCTTACCTTTGAAGTGCAGGGAAGTACATTTTCTGGTTTATGCCTCAGATGACATGGAAAAAGATATTCCACCTACAGTACTGGAATATCATTTATAGATGTATAAATTCATAAAGCTATGCCTCCAACAGTTTGTCTTCATGGAACTATCCCAATTTACATCTACTGAGACTTTGACTCACGGTTTAAAAAAAAAAAAAGATTTGAGGCAATTCTTCTATTAGAAAGTATCAGAAAGCCCCAGCCTTTCAGTTCCAGCTCTTTCAGAATATATGCAAGAATATATATCCAGCCTTTGTGCAGAAAAGAACCAACAAGATCTGGAGGATATTTGGTTACTAAATCAGTATTGAACTAGCTTTTGCTTAGACATGGCTCAACAGAAATTTTAAGTCACATCACTGACTGAACGGGTAGCTTCCTGAATAGAGCAGGGAACAGAGAGAAGCTGAATATACAAATCTTTGGGAAAATATTTGAAGAAATAATGATAAAAAGGGGGTAAACTTTGGAGGGGTACAAGTACACTTGGATTTACATAAGTTCTGCTTTCCCACTACAGATGTTCTGCTAACTAGAGCAGAGATGTTCAGAGACCACATACTGGCTGTAAAATCCTATGGCTGAGATTAATTAAATGTCTGCTGCTCCCCATACAAACTAGACTCCAGAGTTTTTCAGACCTTCTAGTCTTCTGGAAGAACACCTGCAGAATACATCATGTGTGTATCTTTTACTTCTAAAATGTATTTTTATAACAAGTGTCATTTTTTTTTAAAGGAAAGTTTAACATTTTGCCCTTCCTCTGATTATCTAGCTGCTGTTCAGGAATAAATAAGAAAAAAGGATGAGGGTTTGATACTTACTATAATAACATCTGATAGTTCCTGCAGAACACTGCCTCCACCCAACACGTGTTTGAAACAGAATTCATAGTTAGGTTCAGTGGTCACAATTATTCATGTGTGTTATGGTTTATGTGAGTTCATTTCTTGCATCAGCTGTAGGACAGAGATGAATCCCCTTCTATTCCATCCTCTAGGTCAACACCTAGGAAACACAATTTATCATTCATGCCTTGTTTCCTCTTGACTGGACAATATCATAGCTTCTTTCTAACTGTGAACAAACCCCTCTTCTGCATCCTGCTATGAAGGCAAGTGATACTTTTCTATTATGTGATATATTTTTATGTATGATAAATCTTACAGAAATCTCATTGGCTTTTCTCTTTCCCCCCCATAAGTAGATACTCTAACAATTTGATTTGTAGCCAGGCCTCAGGAAGTTTCCTGTTTTAATTTGATACAGTAACCAAAATTTCACATTTTTTTTGTGTTATTTAAACTGTGTCCGACTCAACTTTAACGCAATACCTCTTAAGGCTGCTTTCTTAGCCTTTATAGAAAAATGAAGCTGATGTCAAACATAAAATTTTTAGCCCGCTAGAACTGTTATATACTTGATACATTACTTACACATGCCACATAAAAACATAAACCCCAAGCCAAAGGCGTCTCCTTCAGTCCCCACATGGCTGCAGTTGAAGAAGATGTCATTGACCATAAAGAAGCAAGTAAAACATTTGGCCTTAAAGCTGCAGTGCTTCACACCAAATAGACATTTCTTACTAAGACACAACTATTTTAAGCTCATGATTTTATTATAAATGAAGGCACTTGTACTCTAAAACTAGCCAGTTACCTCAACTGCAGCTCGTGGCCGTATGGGACAGTGGCTTCTCAGCATCACAATGCTATGCAGGAGCTTACACACTGAGAAACACCAGTCGGTGTCTTTTCACTGGGAAAACGTCTTTAAATTGTTTCAGTTGCCTAAGGTAGGCACTGACTGACTCTTGGACTGGAACCATTAGAAATGCCAGCACCATATAGTCCAGAAATGAGNCTTACTAAGACACAACTATTTTAAGCTCATGATTTTATTATAAATGAAGGCACTTGTACTCTAAAACTAGACAGTTACCTCAACTGCAGCTAGTGGCCGTATGGGACAGTGGCTTCTCAGCATCACAATGCTATGCAGGAGCTTACACACTGAGAAACACCAGTCGGTGTCTTTTCACTGGGAAAACATCTTTAAATTGTTTCAGTTGCCTAAGGTAAGCACTGACTGACTCTTATATAAATAATTTAGGGGCTGCAATAATCTTGGACTGGAACCATTAGAAATGAGCGTGTGCAGCCACAGCAGGCTTCCCGCTACTGCCTTCGCCACAAGCACCACAGAGAAGATGGGGCAGCCAGCCCAGGCTCCAGGAGCATTTGGTTCCCGGAGCATCTGTAAGAGCGGCGGGAAGGGTACGTCCACACCGTGATGTTGGCTTATTTATCAACCACAAACCTATTTCAGTATCAGTAAGCAAGAGTTAGAGTCACTCAGAACTATCATCAGGCTCATCTCTATTTGAATTTGTTTTCAAGAGCTTTTAAGCCACTTAAAGACACTGTCCTAATGAGACCCTACCGTTGACAAAGCCGCTGTCCTCAGGAAGGGGTCAGAGGCTATATAGCGTATTCCAAATGCCAGTGCATCTAAGTCCTTTCCAAAACACTGAACAAAAGCATTCATCTTTAAAAGTTCTCTGCAAAATGGCTTATAATTAGTATTTTATTTAATAATGAGCACTTTAGAAATAAATGTCTTCAGTGGTTTTAATTCATCACCATAGGAAGCCTTTAAAACTTGTAGACTTGAACATTATAATCATAATGTTTGGACCATTAAAACTGCTGACAAGATCAATCAATTGAACCCACAGTGAATATGAAAAGCTGAAAAAAACATCACTGTTATATCCATAGGAGATAAAGATTTTGAAACCCTCCTGTGACAAATGAGCTTGCTCCTGCTGATATGCTTATTAAAAATATCCCATAATGTTAGCCTGATTCTCAACGGAGACAAAGTTGTCCCATATTATGAAGTATGTTGTTACTGAGTAGATGCTCAGATTGGGACTTATCAAAACCTGGTCCAATTCCCAGACAAAGGCCTTTGTTGATCACAGTCCTATCAAATGTTGTGTATTTGATATTACTTCAGTATAGATACCTGAATATATCAAGCAGGCTATATTCTTGGGTTTGATTTCATTTTCTTGGCTCTACAGTTTTAGAGAAATAACTAATATCTCCTCTAATAATCCATATCTCCCCTGTGCAATTACACAGAAATGTCAGACATTCTTAAAACTAGAACAGCAAAGCCTAAACAGAAAGTAATCTGAAAGACAGAAGAGTTAAGCACATGGTGAAAGACAGAATGTGTTGCATAGGAATTCAATATCGGGCATGGATTAGCTATCAGGATGTAGACAAATACTATCTTGTTACCTTGAATTCACGGTTCTCCATTCCTAGTCATATGACTGAGAATCAAAAAAGGGGCGACATCAGAGAGGAACCTTCCCTAAGGCAATTTGAGGGACATAAGGTCAAAATGATTAACCGCTTTGCCACTATTTCAGTGTCCTCTTGTTCACAAGTGGGTTTACAATGCTCCTCAGAAAAATATCTCACCTGGTTAAAATACTATCTGTTGGGGAATTGCTGCCTATCATCAGGGCTGTTACTTGGAGGATCCTAAATGTTTTCATGGGTAAATACAAAGGGAGAAATAGAGCCTCAAGGAAAGCAGTTTGCAGCTCCATTAGGCTCAAGAGGCCTGGGTCTTTTTACATCAGGATTGAATTTGGCATAAAGTGTACAAAACCTGTGTTGTGCCTTAAAGTTAATTGAGGATTTGTGGCTCTGCATCTTTCAGCTGGGAAAGGTCAGCTCTAATTTCCAGGTCAGAACTGTTTGACAAGGATTTAGTGCCATCCACAACTTGGGACAGGCTAACAGGCTTTCCTGTTTAAAGGGAATGCTGTAACTGTAAAAAGGGGCTAAAAGGGCAAAAGTGGAAGGAAAAAAGAAAATGACTTAAAAGTGTTTTATCCTTCAACTTCAAGATTCTCAGAATAGAAGCATAACTGACCTATCTTTCCATTATTACACTACCAAGTTATTATAGCTTTGAAACATAAATAGGAAAGACTTCACGATCCATAGGGCAGCCTATGCAGGACAATTTGTACGTTCCTGGAAAGCCTAGATCCTTGTGTGGTGAAACAGGGCATTGTGGAAGCTTATCCAACTTTTTCTGCTGGGGAATCAAAAACAACAAATTAGACAAGCAGTGAAAACCATCATTTAATAACTGCAATGGTTTTTCATATTTTTTCTTTTTCCTGTGCTGGATGGTTGGAATGATGCTATAGCATGGGAGAACATTACACTGGCCTCTTGTGTGCCATATTCCTCTTCAAGGACAAACTAACACTTTTTTTTTTAATGGGAGTTTCTGAGCTTGTTATCCAAGCTGCATTCCTTTTCCCAGATCTCATCTTTAGCACATCTCCCAAAGGTATCTGAGAGTTTAGACCCAGACATGCATGTGAATCTGTGGGCCTGGTCAGGCCTCACTAAAGTCAATAAAGAGCTTTTTGGTGATGAATATATGTCCACTTGGCTCAGCTGGAAAGTAAAAGCTGTGCAAGAAAAAGTGGGGGACAAATTTCTTTCTTTTATGAAAATATGCCTTATTCTTCTCTCACTTTCTTCTTTTTCTTTTTTTCTTTATAAGTAGTTAAAAATAACTGGGAAAATGTGCACATTTGAAAAATATTCAGTAGTCCTGGAACACAGTACAAAAGGTTTAATGTGACCTTTCTGATGTAGGACTCTCAATTTTGAAATTTACTGTCTCCAGTAAGGAACTTTTGGTGATAGTAAAATACTAAAAAGTAGAAAAAGAAGTATTAGGACTTTGAGAACTGAATTTTTGCTTGCAGGTATCACAGTTTCCGGAAAAATGGGAAAAGAAAAAAGAACACCTGTGAAAATTCGGTGTGTTAAATCTTCCACACTATAACCTCAGGCTGATCTAATTTAAGATTGGGCAGATGCTAATGTAATCATTTACCTGGCAATATTAATTTTTGGAAAAGAGTGTGGCATTAGTTAACCTGTTCGTTACACATTAGGCTCTCAGGCTGCCTCTGGGAGCAGTAACAGGTCACCTTTGCATAGCCCGGTATAACGGCCGGACCAAGGGTCACATCGCAGATTTGCGTGTAAATCCCGCGGAGAGCGCGATGGGGCCGTGATGTTGCTCCCAGGCTGGGGTGAAGACCGCACTGCACGTCCTTTCCCAAGCAAAAAGCACCTGCCTGGGGGGGAATCGAAGGGCGCCTGGAGGAGATGCACCGTGCGCAGCAGCACTTTTTGCTTCCGTGCGCCAGAGTTTGGCTCAGCGCGCAAAGAGGCACCTGGGCTTCACGCACGTTGGGTCCCCGTGGGATGGGACTCCCTGGGGCGCCGCGGCTGATCCCCCCGGTCCCGCCGCGGCAGCTCCGCTCCGCTCCGCGCACCGCGGGCACCGCGGGCACCGCGGGCACCGGGGACACGGGCGCATGAGTCAGCCCTGCGCGGTGCCCTTGCTGAGGCCGCAGAGGACGCGGGGACGGAGCGCGGGTCAGGACGCGGCGAGGCGGGGACCATCTCGCAAGTGAAGCCGCTCGGGGGGGCCGGGGGAGGGGTGGGTCGAGGCCAGCGTTAACTCTTGCCCGCCCTCCCTCCCTCCCTCCCTCCCCGCGGGCAGCCGCGGCAGGAAGGGAGGGAAAGCGCAGCCCGCCCCGACGGGGTGACCGCCGCGGGGCCGGCGCTGCTCCGGCGCCGGGGGAAGCCCCGGCCGCTTCCTCGCTGAGGCAGCGAGGGCGCAAAACCCGCCGCTGCCGCCGAAGGCTGCAAAAGGAGCGGCGGCGGCGGCGGGCGGCAGAGAGCGGGCGCGGGGCAGGGGCCGAGGTAAGCGCGGCTCGGCCGTCCCCGGCCGCCGGTGACCCGGCGCGCACCGGTGACACTGCGGCTTTAAGCGATTCAAAGGAAATCGTGTGTTTCTCATGCACAAACACTTTCTGCCGGTCTCTCTCCCCTCCCCTCCTTCCTCCCTCTCTTTCTCCCTGCTGCCTCCCTCTCCCTCGCTCCCTCTCTCCGTTTCTCCTCCCCGCTCAGCCCCCCCTCGCTCCCTTTCCCCCCTCCCCTCAAGTTTCTCTCTCTGTCTGATTAAATGAGAAGGAAGTGTGGGAGTGGTGGTTTTGAAGCTCTCCCTTTAAGAGGCAGCCTGCAGTGACGAATTGTTGAAATTGCCATTGCAGGATGGCATTCCGCTATAAATTCATTGTTCCACCTCCTCTCATCTTCACATTTCTCTCCCTTCTCCTCTTGTTCACATCGACGGACTGGGGATAACAACAACAACATCAACAACAGAAAAGATAACGGGAGGGGGCTTTTACAAAAATCCGGGACGTTTTCTGCTTCGTGTTTTTTTTTCTTTTTTTTTTTTTTTTAAACTCTCTCACCGGAGAAGAGCGAGGCGCTTTTTTTTTTTTTTTTTTTTTTGAATTTCTTCTCTCTCCTTCTCCTCCTTCTCTTCAAAACTAAAGGGGGCAGAGGAAGAAAAGGGAGCCACCGGAGCCCGAGAAAGTGCCGAGTCGCAGCAGAGCTGCCCCCTGCCCCTCTGCTGACGGGGATGATCCAGTGATTACTGCAGAGAAGTGGACGAGGAGCGGGAAGCGCTCAAACTTCTCTGTCTGCCGGCTCCGAGCCGCCTCTCCTCCTCTGCCTCTCCCCCCCGCTCACCTTTGCCTCCCCGGCAGCAGTGATTTGGGAATTCCGCTCCTCTCTCTCTCCTTCCATGTACGCCCGGCTCTTCCCTGCAGAGAAACACAAAGTTCACACGCGAGCTGCTTTTGTTGACATTTTTGTCTCTCCCACTCACACTTGACTCAGCCTCGGGAGGCAGAACTTCTTCTTCTTTTTTTTTTTTT